>OZ012684.1:1690515-1729428 GCA_963942565.1 Maea johnstoni | reverse complement strand
GTTTTCAAGATTCAAAAGATGTAAGTGCTGCCTATGAAAATTAAATGCCAAAGCACCTACCTACCTACCCCTTTTTTACCTGGAAACTAAACGTTTTTTTAGCCTCAAAGAGTTAAGCTAGATATATCTTTGTTCATCTCATGATGCGGCTATAATGTGCCTGGTTCCTGGTAGCAGGCATATCCTGTGCACAAACAGGGAGGTGTTTGTCTATGACAATCTATTGACTCAGCTCAGACGTATCGCCTGTCCTGCTAGAAAAACATCTTTACACAGCGACACAATATAGCACTCTTGTTAATGTGAGGCACTTTTTCTTGGTCTCACTGTCAGCAATGGTGCCTTCCCAATGGTTGAGCTGTCTAGCCATTGTATGTATATGACTATCAATGTCTTTTACCTCTGATCAAGTCTGAGACACCACTGACAACAAAATGTTGCTCTCTCATTGGTGTTGTTCCTCCAGTCTCCTCAGCCAATGAGGTGCCTCCCCAATGGTCAAGCCATCTAGCCATTGCTTGCAGACAGCTAGCTAGCAGTATGTATTAACATTGTATAAGTCTATGGCACATCTCCTGCATCTCATTGTTTGTCATTCTTCCTTAAATTTCAAAACCAAGTTACAGCCAATGATGATGTATTCCCCCTGAATGAGTCATCTAATTAGAAATACACCAACTAGGGTAATTTGCCTAAGTTGGTGTCCCTGACAATTTGTGGTTGTGTATGTTTACGAGAGGGGATTACTTTGTGTGTTCAAAATGAATAACAGCCATTCAATCATGGCAGAACCAGCTGTGAAAGAGAATGATTATTGGTTTGAACATTGGGGAACATTCACCAAATGATATTCTTGCATAAAGAGAGAGATATCCTGGGCATGTAGGGGTTAGCTCTCATAGCTTACAATAGCGACTACATGGATATGTTGCTATAGGATGGGATATGTTTATGCATTCTTGGCTCCCTTAATAATAACCTATTTTTGCTAAAAGATTTGATTTAAAAGTATCATCAAAATGGTATATTACTTTCAAAAATAACTAGCATAAATTGTAAATTATACTTTTTTTTAAATAAGGAAAATTGTAACTGTATTTCTAATTGACATTCTCCTTGATATTTATCTGAAATATGCCACTGGCAGATAGAATTCCCCTAAATTGTCAGGATGTTCTATTTTGTCCCTGCAGGCCTTTATTGGTGAATGCATACTTGCTTTTCACACTTCGCTATCCTTTAATAGCTCCTCTCTCCTGTAGCGGCACCTATGGACAGATCTGCCTGGGATTAGTCACGGAAGTGAGACTGATTTTGCCACTGATTCCTATACAGCGCCCCAAGGCTTCTGGCAGCCGCTTCCTGGCACAATAATCATACGGCTTTGTCATTGTGATAGGGGAAATTAATCTTTATGGGGCGACATCATAAAGTCGCTGTTATTTTCTTTTCAGTAGGAGGTATTTTTGCGCCTGACATGTATTGATAGGGGCTGGTTAATTAGAGCAATTGTGGCTCTGTGGCAGCGCTCGCCTGCTCACCCACCGCTGCTTGCGTGGCTCATAATCACACTGTTTGCATTGCCAACAGACACACACCATTTACTGCCCCTCCTATTAGCCATAATAACAATTCTAGGGGAATTGAGTCACTCTTCTCAAGGTGATTGGTATTAGTGTTTAACCATGCATAGTTAGGGTGGTTTTCATTTTGTTTATGATAACTTTAATTGCTATTGATATTATTATTATTATTATTATTATTATTATTATTATTATTATTATTATTATTATTATTATTATTATCATTATTGTTATTATCATTATTATTATTATCATCATATCATCATCATTATTATCATATTATCTTCATCATCATTTATTTATCATCATCCATGTCATCACCAATATCAATAGCACTACTACTACTACTACTACTACTGCTACTGCTACTGCTACTGCTACTGCTACTACTACTACTACTACTACTACTGCTACTGCTACTGCTACTGCTACTACTACTACTGCTACTGCTACTGCTACTGCTACTACTGCTACTGCTACTGCTGCTGCTGCTGCTGCTACTACTACTACTACTACTACTACTACTACTACTACTACTGCTACTGCTACTGCTACTGCTACTGCTACTGCTGCTACTACTACTACTACTACTACTACTACTACTGCTACTGCTACTGCTACTGCTACTGCTGCTGCTGCTACTACTACTACTACTACTACTGCTACTGCTACTGCTACTGCTACTGCTGCTGCTGCTACTACTACTACTACTACTACTACTACTACTACTACTACTACTACTACTACTACTACTACTACTACTACTACTACTACTACAGTACTACCACTCTTGCTACTACTACTGCTCGATTAGAGGTAATCACAGTTATTGACAGTGATAAGAGCAACAGCAGTAGCAGAAGTATCATTAGTAATAATACACTATTGTAGAAGAAAAAGAATTGATGTATAGAAAATGACAGGTATAGAAAAATAATAGAAACAGCTGTAGCAAGCTGTGTAGACATGTTTTGTAATGGGTGAAAGCTTATTCCATTATTTCTGTAACTAATGGGCTATGGAGATACCTTGATGGCTCCTGGGGATATAAAAAGATATTTGAGGTCACTACGTTTTGCAGCGAAAGGTGAATTTGATAGATTAGGGTGAGGTTGGCCTCCCCAGGGCAACGGAATAAACGAGAGTGCGCCGCCGTGTGAGATTTGTTTTGAGTGTAATGTCAGGAGGAACATGTCTGCTGGCAGCAGTAGCAGCAGCAGCTGTGGTCACTCCACCGCTCACCTGGCTCTTAGATGTTGTGTAATTGATAGATGTCATTGTTTATTGCAGATGCCGGCAAGTGCCGTTACCTGAAGCCTGAAGGGCGGGAAAGCTGCGGAGGGCGCGGCATCAATAAGGCCCAGTGTGAGGACAGGGGCTGCTGCTGGGACGACGACCATCACTCAGCCCCTCAGCAATGCTACCACACAGGTAAGACAACAAGACTTTTTTCTGGACTACAGCCTTTGATCATCTAAGCACGCCGGAGTGATTTATTCACACCTGTGCTTAACAGGTGATCCCATTCCTTGTGTTGATATAGACACTCACACTTCCTTTCTACAAATGTGATAATTTGCAAGGGCCCATATAACCATTAGCCTAATAAGCTAATTAACCCTCTCATGCCCAGAGATCTCCTTGACCTAATTAACCCTCTCATGCCGAGAGATCTCCTTGACCTAATTAACCCTCTCATGCCGTGAGATCTCTTTGACCTGATTAACCCTCTCATGCCGAGAGATCTCCTTGACCTAATTAACCCTCTCATGCCAAGAGATCTCCTTGACCTAATTAACCCTCTCATGCCGTGAGATCTCCTTGACCTGATTAACCCTCTCATGCCGAGAGATCTCCTTGACCTAATTAACCCTCTCATGCCGAGAGATCTCCTTGACCTAATTAACCCTCTCATGCCGTGAGATCTCTTTGACCTGATTAACCCTCTCATGCCGAGAGATCTCCTTGACCTAATTAACCCTCTCATGCCAAGAGATCTCCTTGACCTAATTAACCCTCTCATGCCGTGAGATCTCCTTGACCTGATTAACCCTCTCATGCCGTGAGATCTCCTTGACCTGATTAACCCTCTCATGCTGTGAGATCTCCTTGACCTGATTAACCCTCTCATGCCGTGAGATCTCCTTGACCTGATTAACCCTCTCATGCACAGAGATCTCCTTGACCTAATTAACCCTCTCATGCCGTGAGATCTCCTTGACCTGATTAACCCTCTCATGCCGTGAGATCTCCTTGACCTGATTAACCCTCTCATGCCGAGAGATCTCCTTGACCTAATTAACCCTCTCATGCCAAGAGATCTCCTTGACCTAATTAACCCTCTCATGCCGTGAGATATCCTTGACCTGATTAACCCTCTCATGCCGTGAGATCTCCTTGACCTGATTAACCCTCTCATGCTGTGAGATCTCCTTGACCTGATTAACCCTCTCATGCCGTGAGATCTCCTTGACCTGATTAACCCTCTCATGCCAAGAGATCTCCTTGACCTAATTAACCCTCTCATGCCGTGAGATCTCCTTGACCTGATTAACCCTCTCATGCCGTGAGATCTCCTTGACCTGATTAACCCTCTCATGCCGTGAGATCTCCTTGACCTGATTAACCCTCTCATGCCGTGAGATCTCCTTGACCTGATTAACCCTCTCATGCTGTGAGATCTCCTTGACCTGATTAACCCTCTCATGCCGTGAGATCTCCTTGACCTGATTAACCCTCTCATGCACAGAGATCTCCTTGACCTAATTAGCCTCTCAGACCCTAGGGCTCGACGCTAAGGGTGAACCTATGGCCCCAGGCCAGTAAAAATTCCCAAAAACAGCTTCGGGCCAGTAAAAACAGACCTCAACTGGTCCTACAGGCCCAGTAAACATTTGGAGACATTCTTGTTAAAAAGTTTCCCCCCAAGAATGTCCCCAAATGTTTTTGAAATAAATGAAGATAAAATCTATAAAGATAATTGTTGTGGTGAATTTTATGCAATGTTCTTTCTTGTTATGTTAAAGAAAAAATGTAGGACCAGTAAACATTTTGAAGGACCAGCAGATGCTAGGTGTTACTGGTCCTACAGGGCCAGTATCGTTTTGAGTTTGCGTTGAGGCCTGGACCCAGAGATCTCCTTGACCTAATTAACATCTCAGACACAGAGATCTCCTTGACCTAATTAACCTCTCAGACCTAGAGATCTCCTTGACCTAATTAACCTCTCAGACCCAGAGATCTCCTTGACCTAATTAACCCTCTTAGACCCAGAGATCTCCTTGGCCTAATTAAACCTCTCAGACCTAGAGATCTCCTTGACCTAATTAACCTTCTCATGCTGAGAGACCTTGACCTAATTAGACTTCTGACACCCAGAGGTCCCCTTGACCTAATTAACCCTTTTGTCCCTTGAGATCACCTCGGCCTGATTAACTCTCTTACACCCAGAGGTCTCATTGACCTTAATCTTCACCCTCCCATGGCTAGAGATCTCATAGACGTAACTAAACCTTTCTTGCCTAGCGATCTAATTGGCCTAAATAGCTAAGGCTGACTACCCTTCGAAGGAACCAGTACTGGTACCAGTACCAACACTGGTAGCATTTCAAAAAGTACTGTATCTTACTATTTCTTTCCTTAAAGGTGTTCATAACAATACTAACAACTGTGAAGTTATCATTTGTTAGGGATTGTCCAGGATCCTAAACATGGTGATTTACAACAAAACCTTATATGGTAATAATGCAATAAATTACTGTTACCAGTAATGTTGAAATACTGTACTGTTTAATTGCAGCTGCATGGTACTGAGACCGTAGCATATCATTTCATTGCTATAATACTTTTAGATCCCCGCCTAGTTAACCCATTCATGCTTAGAGACCTTAGGCAGTCTTTTCTGGATACTTTGGCAAATAAATTTGGAATTCAGCTTGAATACCTAAGGTATTTGAATTGTATTGCTGTATCATTGGTTCTAATCAACAGTTCTCCCACCCCTAATCTCCAAAGAAATAATGCACTGACCAAGGGTATATTACCAAAAGATTGGGGAACTTTGGGCCCTTCATGTATGAAGGAGTTAAAGGACGTAACTTTATTAGCCAATTAACTTTAAAATAGTCCAACACTTTTTTTGAAAAAGGCTTGTTTTATTTGCCTCATGGTGAACCCCCTCATACTTCAATCAATTGTAGATTTTGTAGATATTGCAGACACAATTAATTATGAAACATTCATGATGTTCTCTGCTAAAGGTTCAACCTTGCCACATTTTAGTAACATAAGTTTAGACATATATTTCTGACATCAGTTACAACTGAGTTTCCAAATAACATTGTTAAAAATGAAACTCTTGGTACAAAATTAAAGGGTTCAAATGTTCAACTCCGTTTACTTCAGTTAGCAAGCTGTTGGGAAATAGAAAAAAGGTGAAGTCTTCCAGGTGTTTAGTTGGTTCCCTACTTGTACAATTTATAAAATTGCAAACTATTGCAATAGGCCATTTTGCTATTGTAATAGGCCAAATTGTGTCATGTGTATAACAGCAATACTGCTTATAAGCATTGAACCAGGATATTCCGAATTGAATTACCCCCACAAATACCATTGCCTGCTCAGCAGTGATATGAATTAATTCATGTTAGGAATTTTATTGGCCTTTGGTAAAAAAAACAACAACATTATTTTCAGCGTTTCTATCTTCAAAATAATTCAGCCTAATATCAAGCTGGTCCTATGTCAGTTCATGATGATGCTATCTTGTAGAACGTTGTCTGGCCGGCTGTCAAGCCTAAGCATGAAGCCACCTTACGCTTCTGATGATATCAGAATCTCCGAGGCATTGCCAAGCCGAAGAATAAATATTTATAGAGGCGTATCTCTTTGCAAGTGACACATTTAAGCATGGTTTCATTGTGGTACCCATGCATACATCTGCGTGCCTATAAATCCCGCTGCAAGACCAGACAGAGCTCGGCTGCTGCTGCTGCTGCTGTCCCTGTCGAGAGATAGGGCCGTAATTTGATGGGGCTTTCAGGCTGGATTTGACAGAAAGCCAAGCCAGAAGGCCAAGGAAGCAGAGGAGTCATACAGAACCTTTTTTATTTGGCTAAACCCTTTCACATCCACGCTGCCCGTAAGACCCTAGACTATTATTTCCAATTATGTATTCAAGTAGTACTGTAATTTGATTGGCAATTTCATCCTGCATTTGTCAGGTATTTGTTCATTGTGGGAAATATTGCTTGGAGGCAAAGGATGTACAAAGAGTATATCAGTTTTTTGCAGCTTAACCTGCTCTTACCGATTGTGCATGAAAAAACTGACTATATTTTAGGTGTCTATTCAGTTAGTGCTGTACTTTGATGGATGCTTTCGGGTGGTTTTGACAGACATTGTGTGAAGAAATATTGTTTGGAAAAATATCGAATTTAGTTGCTCCCTTAAGTTTTATCTTGAAATATTTTTTTTCGGTTTCTTTATGATTTCAGCAACATGAGAAAATTCATTTTGAAAGGGATATGTTAATCACAAGACATCCAACCCCTTTCTCTCTGATAACATTGTTACAATACATCCTACTTTCTTATAAAAAGTTGTTTTTATATTAGTACCATATCATCCATACAATACTATCTATGTGGAGCTTCGGGCGAGGAAGGGTTAATCAGTCAAGAATGGTCTTTTGGACTTGTTTATAGCCAAGATAATTCCTTGAAAGTCATCTTTTGTTTAGAAGTACACGCTCCTCTTTAGATTTATCATCACAAAGTCCATACCACACGTCCTCCCATCCGGTAGTGGAGGAAGCTGTGTTTTTCTCCTCGGAAGTCAGGAGAGGGCTTCAGTTCTTTGACAATCCTCTCATGTGTGTCTGAGAGCTCTCCACAACTTATTTGTTTCTGAAGCAGACATCTTGACCAAATAAATAAATAAGTTGTGAAGGCGCTTCACAGTGCACTCTGCGGTATGAGTACTCGGGAAAGGTCAATGTGTCCTAATTGACTAATATCCTGTCTCTCAGATTCCCTGCCAATTCCATCACTCGTCTCCTCGCTGCTTCTTTCTCCCTGGACGAGAGGTTTAATACAGATGCGACCACTCATTTATCACAGTCTTTATCATGGAGGCTAAGGATATAGTTCACATATGTAACGAGAAGCATGCTGACCCAATTTTGCCCCCAACCCCCCTACAAAATAATGAATAAATTTAACCCTTTTAATGCTGAGCCTACTTTCATCCTAAGCACAAGGACACACAACATCTAAACCCTGTCATGTTGGTATTCATCGGATAGCTCTCACCGAGTACTCTCAGATGAGTACCCTTGTGCCAGGGTTTCAGTCATTTTTCATGCTTTTTGCATCTTTTTCTATTAGTGAAATTAGTTACCAGCAGCAAAAGGGTTAAGACATAATAGATTAGGAATGAGTGATCATTATCCTAAAAAATATCACTGTAAGATTTAATAGATTTTACATATTTGAAAATTGTCAAACCTGCTCCCATTGTGAGAAACCCTCTCAGTTTTGTACACAATTAGCTAGAAAAAAGAAAAAAGAAATGCTGGCATTAATATTATGTTTCAGTTATTGTATCAAGTGCTTTATAGATTGAATTTTGTAGAAAAATATGAAATTAGCATTTTGAGGCTTAAATGGATACCTGCTTCATAAATTGATTGCAAAGACTTGAACTTGTTCACATTGAGTCTGCTGGGTACACTAAATGAATAGATATTTTAATAGCGAGTTTAAAAAAGAAGTCAAACTTAACAGTAACAAATGGATAAATAAATGATAGCTCAGGGGAGAATAATGAATTTTTCAGATTAAACTTCCTTTACCCAACCTTAAGTGACATCTGAAATAAATCTAGAGCTGTTTTAATGAAGAGGAAGTTTATCCTTTCCAACACTGCTAAAATTGGCATAAATATTGTGCCAAAAATTGATCGATCATCTAACAAATTGGCTTTATTAATAGCCAGTTGGATATAATAGTGAGCATTCTCTCTACCGAATATGAGAAGCCTACTAAGTCTTATGAGCTATCATAGTTTGGGAATGGCACCATTTATATTTTCGCAATACTAGCCTGTAATGATACATTTTCTTACGGGTTTCTTTTAAAATACTGCCTGCCTCACAAATACTTAGTTTTGTTTAACCCTTCCAATGCTGAGTCTACTTTCGCCCAAAGCACAAAGATGCAAAGTTTCTTGAAAAACATACAAACCCTGTCATGTTGGTATCCTTTGGATAGCTCTCGCTGAGCACTCTCAGGTGAGTACCCATTTGCCATGGTTTCAATCATTTTTCAGGTATTTTGCATCATTTTATATTGGCCAAATTAGCCACCAGCAGAATAAGGGTTAAATTTTCCACTGCCAGCTTAAAAATATTTGCTTATCAGTTGCAAACTGCCTTTGTGTTGAGATGATCAGGGAGCAGGTTGGTCAATTTTGTAGTGTACCTGTACCACTAATTTAACGGATCTTAAAAAATATGATACTTTATCCATTTGATATTTCTATTTGGTATTGGTACTTCACCTTGGTTATGGTCTTGCATATCAAGTGGCCTGATTGGTACAGTCAAGCCATACTGCAGACAAGCCTAAACCCTAATATGCTGCTGGTGGCTAATTTGGCTAATACAAAATGAAGCAAAAAAAAAAAGAATGACTGAAACTCTGGCACATGGGTACTCATCTGAGAGTACATGGAGACAGCTTTCCATTAAAAACCAACATGACAGGATTTAGATGATTATCAAAAATCTCTTTGCTTTTGGAGGAAAGTAGCCTCAGCATTGGAAGGGTTAAGAATCATCATGAAGGCTTTTGGGAAGGGGCTAAATAAAGCATATGGATGGGAAGTTTGCTTGTCTGTTTGTTAGGATGTGCATCACTTTCACAATAAGGTGTTACTCTGAGATCAAGGAAGAAGTTCTCTACTCTTTTGACTAGATGTTTCATAACAATCTCTCCTCCAGACACAGATGAATGCAATAAGAAAGGCTACCTAAATTGGGTGCGTTATGCAAATACCCACAAGGGAACTATCAGTTTTAATTGCAAATGCACCAATCATACAACTGTTCTGAATGCAGCAAATTCGAATTCAGTATGACTTGAACCTGAGACTGTAAAAGCTTTATCTCTAGGCCCTAGCAATGTGGACAACTAATGTGTCTTGTGCAATTTATTCCATGATTTCATACTCATGCCATTACCGTGAGACCACCATCAACTTTGATATTACCCCGGAGATTTCCACTCTTTGTTCTTTATTTTTATGCAATGAAATAGCATACCGTCCTAGGAGCACTTATGAAATATAGGAACCATTTTCAGCCAGGATTATAATAATGAAATTCATTCCAATAAAAAACAGACTTTACGAAATGACAATCTTGTTAATCAGAATTACCGCACTTGATAACCGGCCATTTAAGTGCTCTGTTAATGTAGAGTTGGGACATAAAGTTTTTATTGAAACAATAGCAAAAGTGTCAGTTTTAATGACTGTTGGCAATATAGTGCATTGTTAATTGCCTGCAGTGCTGACAGGCAGGCAGGGAGCTGATGCCGTCAGCAGCCAGAATGGCGGGTGAGAAAACCCCCAGTGCCCACATGGTCCAAGGCACATAGGACGGGCGCAGCCAATGTGTCTTTTCTCATTTAACACGCTTTCATCCAAATGCGTGCTACCCCTGGGAGGCAGTTAGCAATTTGTCATGGCCTGTCAACTGTCTACTGTGGCTGGGAGGTGGGAACCACAAATCGCTTATTAATATGATAACCAGCGAGATATTCCATTCCTGTGCAGGAATAAAGATGAGCTATGACGCTTGATCTTCCTTAGATGTTAGTGAATATCCCACATAAAGACTTGTGACAATAAGAGTTATACATTCAGCAATCTGTCTTGGCTTGTCCACCTGGGTATCGAGGCAACCTGACAATGGCATTTATATTACCATGGATGATTTTCCATACCCATGTCAGAAGATACCGCAGCTGAAAAATGATGATTGATAAAAGGTTGCATACATCATCTTCCCAAGAATTTACTGGAGTTTTCAATTTACTTTGGTCAAAAGGAATAAGTACTATTCTGACAATTGGAATTTGTGGCATATTAAGGTATGAATCGGATAATTTTTGGTTCTAAATGAATTTACTGTGTTTTATAGCAAGATGAAGAGATGTTCCCCTTACAGTTAGAATTTTTCCCCAGAGCAGTGAGACATCCCAAGGGAGTGAGATATGAGATGTTTCCATGACAGTGAGAGATGTTTCTGAAGTTACCAAAGTATGTTTTTGTAGCCATGTTTCTGTAGTTGTAAGAGATGTTTATAAAGCGGCATGATATATTCCCAATTCATTAAAAATGTTCCCAAAGCATCATATTAGGATATGATTTATTATAATACTATCATAATAAGATAGATATATTATAATGAAATATATTTCAAAGCCTCACAGGCAGTGTTATATGTATTAGAAAGAAATATTCCTAAAGCAGTGAAAGGTGTTCCTTTAATAGTGAGAAACATTCCTACAGTTGTAAAAGTTGTTCCCGTAATAGTGAGAGATACTTCGCAGCAGTAAGAGAAAGTTCTGTAGCAATAAGAGATGTGTCTGTAGCAGTAAGCTGAGATGGTTCACTAGCAGCACGAGATGTACCATAGTAGAGAGAGATGTTTTCAAACCAATAAGAGATTTTGTTAGTAGTAAGGCTGTTATTCCAACCTCAGTAGGAGGTGTTTCCACTGCATATATCATATGAACAAGAAGACATATTCCTGCACTAGTTTGATGCATACAGTTACCACCAGGCCGACAGTTGAGAGTGTTGATAGGTGTAATCATGTGTAGGTATCAGGCACAGGTGTGTACAATGGAGGATTAGGTAGAAGCTCATATCTCACCCACTTCTCAGGAGATAACTCCTAAAGAGGACCCCTGAGCTCCAGCCTCATGCCGTCAAAGGAGAAAATGGTAACTGTGGACCAATAAGATTTCAGAAAATGAAATGCATGTGGCAAATTTGTAGGAATTTTGGATTAGTGGAAAATAAATGCTGGACTAGAAATAGAAAGTTATTCTTATTTGTCTCTACATGTGCAAAAATCAGGAAAATAACCAAAGTTAAAGATTAATGTGTAATGCTTCATAGGGGTTATACCAGACAGTTCTTGTGAATAACCAATGTTAAAGAACATTTTTTTCAAACGAAAAATCAATATAGTTTCAACATTGTTATTAATTGAAAATATTTCAGTACCAATTTCCAATAATTAATCAATGAGAGGAAGGTTAGTGCATATACGATTAATTTATCTCAACTGCAAAAACAATCATCACTACTTTCCCCCTAAAAGGCCTTACATATTTGATGATATCTATGTCCTAGCTAAGTATCTTTTGGAAAATCTCTTCAAATAGTTCTCAAAACTAAACCATATATCCCAATTTATTTCCAAAAGTAATATAGCATATAATGACACTATTTCAAGGAGGACTTGAAATTGAAATTGAAATATATTAGACTTCATTGAAGATGGTCGTCTGAAGACGGAATGTCTTAAGAGCTTAGTGGGAGCTTAGTTGAAGTGGAGATGTATGATAGGGGAGTGAGTTAAGAGAATAGGGAGTGTGCCAGTGTCACAAGTGGAAAGCAAAGCAATTAGTTTGAGATTGGCAGATGCCTCCTGTGTGAAGATACCACCCAAAAACCCTGATCCCTCTCAACCTTACGTCCAAAAATGACACGCAAGTTCACTAGCTCATACCGAGGTGAGCCTGGGGGAAACTGAGGCCATATTTCCTTCATTCCAATATATTTGTCAGAATCAGTAAGTCGCTGCGATGGGAGATATTACTAGAGGAATGATTACCACTCATTTTTCATTTAGGAACTGGACGTCTTAGAGTCTTGTTGTCCTTGGAAGGATATTGGTCGGGCTGTGCTTTGTTGGCCTGGTTAACACATTGATGCTTAAGGGATCCTCCAGAAATTGTCGTCTGCACCTCTGATTCTTTTGACTATAATTTTGGAATTAAGAATAATATTATGAAATATTTGAAGGAGAGTTGTGAGTGATGCCTTGATAAACCTTTCTTTATCAAATATTTTCCTGAATATGCTTTTGCTTGCAATATTTCATCAAAATTGTTAGGCTGTTTTGGCCGTTGTGAGCATTAATGGGTTAACACATTCATATCTAGACCTGACCAAAACACAACTACCTTTTATTGTTCTGATCTATAATGTTCTTGAAAGTGGAATTGTTCATTGATAAAAAAATAACTGCATATTGCTTTCCAATGCTTTTCAGATTCCTCTTTTACTAACCAATTGTTGTCATAAATAGTGTAGATATGGTCACTATTCTATAGGGTTAACAGTGACTGGAGGGTCTGGAGTGACTGGTGGTTTTAAACCATTTGTGCCTAAAGATGGTGACCTATCTGATGATATCACTCTGACAAAAGGATATTTTGGAAAGTATTTTAGGGAGCCATGTTCTGCACCACTCAAGTTATAATATACATTCAAATATTTTGTGAAATACATTTTCAACATGCTCATAGATTCAGACAGTAATTCTCCAGAGGAGTTAGTTTAGGCAGCAAAGGGTTAAGTGTGTTGCAGCAGCAGAGCAGAGAAGCCAGCAGCAGTATTATAGGAACCTGCTGATTTTGCGATTACCCTTAAGCTTTGAATATTGCAGAAACGCATGCTATGATTTTTTATCTCATCAAGGGATCCTCTTAGAGGCGGGTATATAGAAGGGAATCCTCCCAGGCTTGCCTGAGAGGCTTACACTCAACAAATAGCTACTTCAGGACTATCTCACTCGGCAGAGTTGCTCCTTGCTTCATCTGTATCATCACTGCAGGGAGGGGCTGGCATTTCCTATCACTGCCTCTCTCTCTCTCTCTCGCACCCTCCTGAAGGCCATGTAATGATAAGATACCTGGCATCTACATGCACCTGCTTGTTATAACTTACATTTATAACACACCTTCACCTACTAGGGGGCCCTCAAGAATACATGATAATAGGGACTTCCTGTACAAAGATAAAAATGGAATGTTTTACCTGTATATTTGGGCTAATCCAGGTTTTTTCTATGGTACAAGTGTGAGTCTGTCAATTACCAAATACTTAGGAAATCCTAGGAATTTCAAAGGAAAATTTCAGGATTTTCTCATAATTTCCAGCAACATTTGGTATTGGTAGTGGCCACTCTACATTCATATGGTCTAATTATTAAATTCACATTTAAAATTTTATCATCTGAATGTTGTTGAACTTTTGAGAATAAATCATAATTCTTTAATGATAGAATTCTGATTAATGTTTCTCCTTTGAAAGTATTCTTATCTGATGCAGTATTGACTAGTAATGTCCATCCTTTTCATGCCGTCACAATGATAAACTGGTTTTAACTGTAGAAAATATGATGATGAATGATTCAAATTAATGTGATAAAGTACAATTACCCCTGGGTAGCAGGGGTAATGGATCAAACCAATCGATTCTGTCTAACAAAGTATAATGTGGCAAAATATAAAAGTTAGGGAGCAAATCTAGAATACGGGACAGTAAGAGAACTATCAATTGAGATCTTATACCATTGCTGCATATCAGTATGAAATTGACTTTCCTGTCTCCGCATAAAGGCAATTTGCTATAACTGGCAGACTTTGTGAAGTAGACAGCATTAGGTATGACAAAATCAGGTTGCCGTAGAAGATGGTCATAAAGGTATTGTTTTGATATTGTATTACCAAGGATTTATCAATATTGTATCGAGTAGATAGCATTAGATATAACAAATATCAGGTTGCCTCAGAAGGCAGCCTTAAAAAGATTGTTACACTATTTAGTATCATCAACGAGTATCATCATCATATCACTTTGTGAAAACTTTATCATACCATGCCATGACCAACTGGAAAAACTTTCTTTGGAAAACACCACGCACCCTTGAATAAAGGGGTGACCTTTTTTAGTGAAAGAAACACATTGACTGCGGCTAGCAGGAGAGAGCTACATTCAATCACTTAGCTTTTAAATTGCTTTTTAGGAGTGCTGGAGTCGATGAGAAAAGTGCAGTGTGTTTGGTCGGCCCCAGAAGAGCGGCAGAATAATTCGGTCTTGTTGAAATAACTTGTCTTGTGCACCTTTGGGGAGCAGTCCTGGGAAAATCTATAGCCAATCACCTGAGGAGCGTGTGCTTAGTTTGGAAAGACAGGCTAAAGTACTTTACTATCAAAGCTAGTTTATTTCAGCGCAAAACATTCAGGGGTATGGCTAATGGCACTATTGATTTATATAGGGAATTTGTGCCTAACCCACTCATATCTAGATATTCATATGATCTTAAACATAAAAACAAATATATATATATACATATATATATATATATATATATATATATATATATATATATATATATTTATATATATATATATATATATATATATATATATATATATATATATATATATATATATGTAGTGTATATTGTTGTGTCTGATATCCATGTTCTGCTTGATTCATGGAGAAAATTATAATGATCTAAGTGGAATCAGAGGTTTTCTCTATCTTCTTAATTACTGAATTTTGGCAAGATGCATTTTTAAGCCACAAATGGTAAAGCAATTGAATAGAAGACATTCCAAATCCTTGCTTCCTTTATATGCTCAAAAAAGTATACAAATGCCTGAATATGTGATCCACCTTTTGAAAAATTCACTTGGAAAGGTTTGTGTAAGCTTTATTTAGTGAACAATTGCCTATATATTGCCTATATTTTGTATTATCTGAGTTTTTCTTTCAAATCTATAAGTGGGAAAAATATCAAGTCAAAACAAAGCAAACTAAGATTCTTGAAATAAATGTTGCGCATTCTTCAATTTCATTTTTTCTGTCCCACTCTTAACAAGGACTAGAGATGTGAAAAATAGATTACCATTGACCAATCAGTGGTTTTCCCACTGATTGGTCAATGGTAAAGTAGTCAATAACCCAAATTCCCAATCTGTCTGAAGCCCAGACTAGAGTGCGCTGATTTAGGCGTTGTGTGCTTGCTGCTGCTGTTAGGGATTGTTTGGCGTGGCCCAGGGCTGGTGGTATTGGCGTCCTGGCCGTCGTAGATCTCTATTAGAGGGATGTGTATGTGTAACTGTCACAGGAAGCTTGTCGCTCTTAGTTTGGGAGGACACGGGCAGCACGCAGCAGCCAATTAACCATGAGCTGCTTCAACAGCCTCAGGCCATGTACTGTAGAGCGCTGACACACAGACAGACACGGGCACACACACACACACACACACACACACACACACACACACACACACACACACACACACACACACACACACACACACACAAACACACACACACACAAACACACACACACACACACACACAGCCTCAGGCCATTACTGAACAGCGCTGACACACAGACAGACACGGGCACAGACACACACACACACACACATACATACACACACGCATGCATGCATGCATGCACACACAGACACATACACGCATGCACACACACACCGACACTCGCACACTGAGAACTCTGACAGGTATCAGGTCAGGTATTTCTTTAAATATTGCATTGACATTCTCATGTTTGTTCCCATCTACTTGGGTTCCTTCACCATTATCAACTGGTCACCCTGATTTAGTTATAAAACTTCTAGCAGAAAAAGCGACTATGAAAAAAATTAAATTTCCAAATATTCATATATTTCCTGTCATGTGTATGCTTCACATATAGATGGTTTAATCAAGATAATTTCATCAGCAAATTTTAACTTGTGTGAATCTTTCTGAGGAAGTGATGTTTAGGGGTTGCTGGGGTCCCTTTGAGCCCCCTAAATTCTGTAGGTTTTCTCTGCACCTGCTTCTGTGACCCTCGCTAAGACACACGCTCCATTAACTCGCAGACCTTTACACGATACAACATTCTGACAGGGCAGGGAGGAAGTCCAATGCACACCTGATGTATGGAGCAATCTCATCAGCGCAATTCATGGGGAAAGTAATTAAGGTGAAGAAATGTGCCAGGTAATCTTCCAAAATAGCTCCCATCGCGAAAAGATTGAAATGACAATTTGGGGGATGATGTATACAAGTGTCATTCGAGTGACTTGGGAGTGACGAACGTTGATGATACCCTCTCGCTTGACGGCACCTAGTTCTCGGTCTCAATACTCTTACCTGCTGTGCGCTATGGATTATGTTCTTCCCTACGCGGTTCCTTGCCTCAATCAGATCACCTGCCGGCCAGACGAAAATAGCCACTTTGTCATAATTATGCTGATATGACTACCTTTAACAGACAACTAATTACCCAGGCCTGCACTTAGTAAGATTTTAATTAAAACTTACATGATTCATTATAAGTCTGATCGGAGAGGACTTTTAGCGGACAATCTCTGGGCAGGATAGCCACGTTCGCGGCAGGTGGTTGCTCTGAAGAAGGGGATTGGGACGCATTGTCTTTGATTGGATAAACTTGGCGTTTTCCAGCGGTGGAGTGTGCTGGAAGTAGAGGGAGTGATTATTAATCCCTCCGCCGCCGCCACCAATGCCGAGATGAGACGAGGAACTTTTGTCCTTCTCAAGATGTAGCAGGTTTTAATCAAGTCAATTAGTGCTTGTGATGTTGTTGCTGCATCCTGGCTGTTCTTAGGATTGAGCTTACCTGTCTTGACAGGTAAGGCTACCCTTGCCGCCGCCCCTGGAGCTGATGATACCTTGGCATTTGTAGTTGGGACCCACTTAAGTTTGTGTTTCCATATAAACTCATCATAGTGATGTTGCTGTCATGGTATTTGTTGCCATGGCATTTGTAAGGTTGGAAGTGTTGCCATATAAACTCATCATAGTGATATTGCTGTCATCGGTTCTTGTTGCCATGGCATTTGTAGGGTTGGAAGTGTTGCCATATAAACTCATTATAGTGATGTTGCTGTCATGGTATTTGTTGCCATGGCATTTGTAAGGTTGGAAGTGTTGCCATATAAACTCATTATAGTGATATTGCTGTCATCGGTTCTTGTTGCCATGGCATTTGTAGGGTTGGAAGTGTTGCCATACAAACTCATCATAGTGATGACTTGCTGTCACCGATTTTTGTAGCCATGGCATTTGTAAGGTTGGATGTGTTGCCATATAAACTCATCATAGTGATGCTGCTGTCATGGTATTTGTTGCCATGGCATTTGTAAGGATTGGATGTGTTGCCATTTAAACTCATCATAGTGATGCTGCTGTCATGGTATTTGTGGCCATGGCATTTGTAAGGTTGGATGTGTTGCCATATAAACTCATCATAGTGATGCAGCTGTCATGGTATTTGTTGCCATGGCATTTGTAAGGATTGGATGTGTTGCCATATAAAGTCATCATAGTGATGCTGCTGTCATGGTATTTGTTGACATGGCATTTGTAAGGTTGGATGTGTTGCCATATAAACTCATCATAGTGATGCAGCTGTCATGGTATTTGTTGCCATGGCATTTATAGTTGTGTGTCACTGAATTTGTTTCCTTACAACCTAATAAAATACTATTGGTATTGTCATTTTGATAAACCTAAACTACTTAATGTAACTGAGCCCCATTCAAACTTGATTTTGAAATTGGTCAAGATTATTTTACTATGAGGTATAGATATCCTCATTAGGAAAAAGGAAGTGACCTGCTGTGGCCTAGTGATACAAAACAAGGAAATGATGGAGTGTCCAATTCCAGGTGTAAAACGTGTGCTTGAAAATTATTGCTTTGGAATTAATGGAAGTTTGGCTGTCAATAGCTGATGTAGGGCTCCCAGCGGTCAGTAGTTTAGAGTTAATTTCAAGCCCTGTCAGTTTCATGATAAATCCTCAGCCTTAACGGTACTGGGATGAGGGTGGCTGACAGCTTGCCCTACGTTCCCCTGCAGCCCTTAGAAAATATAACAAGACTTCCTAGAATATCCTGGGAATATCTTGAGTATGTGCCAACGTTTATTTGGGAAAGGAATCAGCAGTACCTTCTGGATAAGAATCCAATATTTCCCTGATCCATTCATTCCAGCAGTGCCCCACTCCCCCCCCCCCCCCAAAAAAAAAAAACAACAAGAAAAAGAAAAAAAACTGGACTGCATTAAAAAAAAATGTCTTCCCAACTAATGTAAATCTACAGAATATTTCTAGGAGAAATGTTTATTAGTACCAAAGTAACAATTATGCTTCAAATATGCTATGGGTAAATGCTTGTTTATTCCTAAGTTATTTAAGAATTATTCACAGCAAGTAAAGTATCATGTTTGCTTCCATATTAAGCAGCATTGAATGCCATATTTCATTTTCTAAAATATCAGAAGTTATGGTAAAGTACCAATAGAAAACTTTGACAAGTCTGTCATGTTATTCTACAATGTTATAGTTGAAATAGATCTTACCATATATCATTATGTCACATTAGTGAATTCATTTTGAAACTATCAATCCTAACTTCTAGCTTGGAAATGAAGTGAGTCAACCTTTAGGGACCCACAAAGAGGGCATTGTGTACCTTCTCCTTTGATGTATACCAAGAGCTGTCAATATGATGATAGAGAGCTTCTAAAGAAACGCCCACGATTAGGAAACGTTCCCAGGCCACTCTCAGCCTCTTGTGAAACATGGTGCTTAGTGCAGTGTGAACAGCCAACCACAAGCACTGTGATGAATTGGGCAGGTCCTCAAGCATGGGCAAACAAAAGGGGCATTTGTCTCTATTTCTTTTCATATAGCAACACCAGAACGCTCTTTCTCTCGCTCCTGCCCGCGGCGTGTCACAGTATCTAGCATGTGTGAAGTGCGGCAAATAATCAAGACGAATCTGCGATCATCGTAATCGCTTCTGCATCCGGGCAAATGGTCGCGAGAGCCCGCTTTAGTGGCAAAGCCGCCCGAGCAGATGGGAGGAGCAATTTACCAAAAATAAAAGGCGCGTGTGATCTATGTTAAAGCTGCTCAGGTGGAGGGGATCAAAGAGGGCTTAGCTGCCGTGTGTGACACTGACCCTGTCTGAGGCCAGCCTGCCGCGATCAGCCAGATGCGGCTCCGCTGGGGGTATTTATCCTACTCGTCCCGGCCGCCAGGCTGACCAATTATTCCTGTTTTTAGGAAATTTGTCTTCCTTATGATCAAAATTGGAAATTTGGAAATATTCATCATTTTTTCTGGTGTTTAAAGTCTAAATCATGACAAGCAAATTGTGTATGGTAGAATGGATGACTCTGAAAAAAAAACACTGCTTAGCGACGTCACTGAACTTTTCTCACATGCCTACACAAGCAGGATTTAAACCCTGGCAGCTTTAGGAGATAGCGAGAAGGCAGTCATTGCTTCATGCCTTACACCACTTGGCTTTCAATTGGCAGGCATGGATGAAAATTGGACTAGAAAGGTTTATCAGAAACCAAACTTCTTTGAAGAGGGTTTGCTGCTGCAGCGTTTGGTGTTTGCATCCTAGTCATCCCTGGTGAGCTGCCTAAAATGACTGACACTTTACTTCAAGATAATAACATGAATTTTATGAAAACAGTAGAAGAAATGTTAATTAGAACCCAATCTACACATCTCCTTTAAATTTTGAACTTATTCTTTACTTTGAAGAAGTTTTCAAGAGTACCATAGCACAGAGACAACACTGTGTGATCTAATGTTCCTTGATAAACCATCAGGTGCAGTCAATGATAATAATAATTGGAATTTATATAGCGCCATTTCCATTCATAAAATGTTCAAAAGCGCTACACATTGTCATAGTTTGAGTCATAGTCAACAACGCCTCAATGAGCGAGCCTGAAAAGGTGTGTTTTGAGACACATCTTGAAGGCCTGACAGTTCAGATAATTTGGAGAAATATCCACAGCACAATTGCATCTGCATCAAGGATTATTGGCATTCCTCCCATTTATCTGAACAGCATGTCAGGGCTGCCCCAAGAGCAGATTGGTAAAGGCATTGCCATTCAGCTCTCCATCTCTCACCTTTGCTGAATGGTCCCAGCTCATGACATGTCAGAAAGTTGCCAGTGACTGAAGTTTAGTCTGGTTAATCTTAGGTATGCCGTTTCTTTCACTATAAGGGATTGTGAGCATGAATGGTGTACATTATAGCTACACACCCACACATTCTCCTGGTGCTCCCTCTTGATCCGAGAGTCAGTCTCGTAATCCTGCTCTCCTAAAATACCTCTACATATCTGCCTGCCTGCCTGCCTGCCTGGCTGGCTGGCTGGAGGCAAGCTGGATGATTACTATATGTGCTGACGGCACTCTCACCAAACCCAGCATAGACATAGACAAAGAGAAAACCTAGGGTTTTCCTAGGAAAATGCCAGAATTCATTTTGATTTCATTTAATTCATTTTTCTCTTTTACTTTTTAAGTTCCTCAATAAAACTCACATTGCACCCGTGTCACAAAGTCTCCTAACAACTAAATGACTATTACCCAGTAATTCAATACTCGTTTTAGGATATCTTTATTATTTTCCAAGTAACTCTATGAAGTTAGACTGCAGAGCTTCATATTCAATATACTATTCAAATATATAACAAACATGTTTCATAAAATGTTTTATTCAGAAAATACATTAATCACCTATTGGAGACATTTCTTTTCATGGCATCATGACACACGCTGTGTTACAGGTCATGATAATGGATACTTGATGTGTTTTTTCTGCGGGTCATGACTGCAATGTATGGGTGTACTAGCAGATGGTGCAGTATCCAGAGTTACAATATAACCCGGCACTGTGCCTGATGACTGCTGATTATGAAGATACTAGTGTCAAGGCATGTATACAGTTACACAACTTGTGTAATGCCATCCATGCCTAATGACTGCTAGTTTTGAACACATTTTTATATGGAGTACACCCATAGCCTTACCAGACACCTTCGGACATAACTCAAATGGAACAATATTTGATAGTATTTGAGTAAGGGACATGAAACTTAACAGGAAAAGCAACTTTCAATCAAGTATTTTTCAATATTTTGTCTTTATGAAGATATTTCAATATATGGCAAACCTAATGATGCATACCCAAGATTTGAGTGGATTAGAGTATCAATGTCAAGGTTGATATTCTCTTTACCATGATGCCTTCCTTCATTATGTATTACATGCGCCAGTCCTTGCATATTCTAGGAACTAGATGACTATATAACTTCATCTCTTCCATTCTGATGCTGACAATGCCTGCTGTCTATTCCAGCACAAATATATACGTATAGAGAGTTAGGTACAGCATTTAGGATATTTACAGACAATCCTGCTAAGACCACGCAAACAATCACCCAAAAGCAGTCCTTTTAAGAAGGTGGTATTACGTTATTGATGGAAAAAATATTAGGCTTCCCACCTTGTGTACCCATTTAGCGTTTTGTTAGTCAGCGAAACTGCTGGTGCTGTTGAGATTCTTAGTGTTTTACTTGATGGCGTAAAGGTTCTAGTAAGTAAGACTAATGAAACCCAGTGAAATTGCTCTGCTGTTCTGCTGTTTTCAGTGTTTTTCTTGATGTAGGACTGTAAGACCGATGGGATGATTTCAGTGCACTTACCAAAGTAATTCTCTTTACAGCATGCCAGAGGCAGTCACATTTGTGTTTAACACTTAGAATGCCTACCAAATAAAGCTTTGGATACCAAAGATTTCCTTAGATGTTGTGCGGAAAACTGCAGAATTTCCTTGGAATTCTGATGTGCATTGGATAATGGATGATAGAGTATTTCAGCAATGAGCTGCACCTTTGTGATATTGTTCGCACCAATATTAGCAGGTATGTCTGAGCCACATGTGTCTTTTGGCACCACTGTCAAACCAATAATGCTTAAAGTGGCCAAAAGCTGTATGACAATTTAGGTGAAAGCTTTCAAGCAAACGTGGTAGAGGAAATATTTGAAGGAAAAATATTAATGTTAATCAGGACATTACCAACAATTCCCGTTCAAATTTTTTGTTACATCAATCTTGACTCGAAGTTATTGTCAAAGGTATCTTGGATCCAGTTGACAATTTCTGGAGGAATCCATACGCACTAATGGAATAAACCATTTTCACCAAAACTGCCAGGTCTACTCCAGTGGTCATATAAATGGAGACAGCTTTGTGGAAGCAGTCCCAGAAATATTACGTGTTATGTCTGAGCCAGTGTCCATTGAAACCATGCAGCCCTCGCTATTGGCTGAGAATGACGTGGTCTTTCAGTATACTATCTGACCATTCAATTGGCTTCTCAGTATCATCACAAATTACCTGTACCAAATATTACAATGCTGCTGCAATGCACCAAACAGATGAGAGTAATCAACAGGTATGTCTGGGACAGATCTACTGTCTTGGCATTGTTTCTTGACCATTGGATATTGGACCAATCATATGAGAGTAATTAACAGGTATGTCTGGTACAGATCTACTGTCCTGGCATTGTTTCTTGAGCATTGGATATTGGACCAATCACATGAGAGTTATTAACAGGTATGTCTGGTACAGATCTACTGTCCTGGCATTGTTTCTTGAGCATTGGATATTGGACCAATCACATGAGAGTAATTAACAGGTATGTATGGTACAGAACTATGCTCCTGGCTAATTAGTTTCTTGACCATTGGATATTGGACGAATCAGATGAGAGTAATCAACAGGTATATCTGGGACAGATCTACTGTCTTGGCATAGTTTCTTGACCATGGGATAGTGGTCGAATCAGATGAGACTTTTCTCTAGGCTTACTGTTCCACCAGCCTTGTCTGAGTCACCATGTTAACAGGTACGTCTGAGACGGCAGCAACAGCGTATATATGTATAGGGGTGAAGCATGTTGCCCCAGCCCGCCAGGCCGGCTGACACTTGACATGTCCCATTAGGCCCTGTCCTGCCTCGGTGCAGGCCTTGACAGAATATGGTGTGTGATGTCTCATGCGGGAGGGATGAAGGCATAAAGTGTGGGGGCTTTATTGATGAGGTGTGCTCCAGAAGGACAGGCCGATCGCCTATGATAACCCCCCTCATTACTCACTCACTTCTCCCAGCATCCTTCTCCTCATAAGCAAGGCAGCATAGGCGGGGGGGGGGGGGGGGGGGGTGGGGGCAAAGTGACTCTCTCCCTCAGGTCTCCCACCACCACCACCACTCTCTATGCTAACACACAAACATAGAGGGGGGGGGGGGGTCAAAGTGACACACTCTCTCCCATGTCCCCCACCACTACCACTCATTATACTACCATGAATGTTGATCACCGGATACACAACCAGCAGATCTTGCTACGCAGCCTGGACACGACTCCTAACCCAGTTTTCGATGACAGGTGCGTTCTGCATTGTGCGTGAACAACCTCCTCTATAATGTAAACAAATATGAGAGTCCTCATTGGTCTTTGTCTCCTAGTGATGTCACACTGAGACTAGATTCTGTAAGATTAGGTGTGTCCAGGACTTCACCATAGGCCATATGGTAATTGGTCTGTGGCGACGTATCCATGTTCTCTTCATCTAAGATTCTACCACACCAGCAGGAGCACACATGCCTTAAGTCTGCATCAAATGTCTATAAGAGTCTCAGTGATCTACATGTAACATGAATATATTTCTGATTAATTGTGTTTTAACCATCATGGGGAGCCACTAGAATTATCCACTTCAATTTCTTGCCTTACCAATTAGTGTGCCTAGGAATTTCAAGAAAATCCTGGCATTTTGATAACATTATTGTAGAAATTTCTGGATATTCCAAATTTCGATTGAAAAGGTGCTGATTGCTATAGTTCAATAGAGACATCAAACCTATTCAACTAACTAAGTGGTGGCATTGCACCTCTCTATATCAGCCTGCAGAGAAGCAGGCTACAGTAATCATTGCAATCTTCCTAACACTTGATAATGGTGTGGTAGTTTATCAGCCAAGTTACATTCAAGACATCCACAGGAACTGTGGATTCTTGATACCGAATTTAACCCACTCATACTTGAAGAGTTCCTCCTGTTAGGATACTGGTTAGGATTTGGGAAATCCAGTGGTTGTACCACATATATTTGATATGGGCATATCTGCATGCTATTGCACTATACGGGTCTATCAGCTGATGGATGGGTTAACCCATTTATCCCTTGACCAACTTAACCCTCATGCTGGTGGTGGCTAATTTTGCCAATACAAAATGACTAAAAAATGAGTGAAACCCTGGCTCATGGGTACTCATCTGAGATTACTCAGTGAGAGCTATCCAATGAGTACCAACATGACAGGGTTTAGAAAAATCTTTGCATCCTTGCGTAGCCTCAGCATTGGAAGGGTTAATTGACATCTGATTGCTACAATACTTTGGAAATAACATAGGAATCAAGCATAGATTAGAGAAATATTTGATGGTGAATTGTCTTTTGTTTTTGATTAGCATTTCTTCCTTGAGATATTTAGTTGAAGATGCTTTTGTAAGAGGGATATCTTAGTCAGGACATGCTGTTGCGTTGCCGGCATGGATGGGTTAATCAGCTTTGATGGTCTCATTTGAGAGTTGCTGCCGCGTGGTAGTTCCCTCTCTGCGGCTCTCGGCTCTCGCTTCTAAGTGTTGCTTAACTCTTCATTTATTGCCGCGAGTTGCCTCATCTCCCACCACCTGAGACTGCCAAAAACACATAACAGCTTGCAAGAAAAGCTAGTCATCACTAAAATTGTCACAAATTGCTCTCTTGGTATGGAGGGAAATTAGACTCCTTCTGCTTGGGCGGCAGCAGTGGTGCCGCGGCCCGCACAGATTAAGTCTTCAGCGCCTGATTGGCTGCAAACATTTCATGTCACTTTCACTGTCCTCAAGGTGGGTATGCGTACATTTCATTATCCAGCCAGATTAGCCACCAGAGTGCCTTCTCTACACTCCAAGACCACTCCTTTCATTAATGGAGAGGATGCGATGATAAAATTATAGGACCTCTCCCTTTTCATCTAATTCCACCTCTATTGAATTCCTCTTAGCTTACATCGCTATTGGTATGTAGGCTAGCGGAAAATGAGCAGGATCGAAATTGACACCTTGATGATCAATTTCATTCTTAATTAAACAGTGGGGAAAAAGCGAGGCGTCAGATTACATACTCCACTGCTCCTGGCACGCTCATTAATAGGAGGCTTGATTACTCGGTTTTCATTTACTTCTTTTTTCAAGAAATTTGGCCTGGATGTGAGCTAGTGATCTGGGTAATTGTGGTGTTGTAGTGTGTATTTTGGTAAGATTAGCCGTTATTCTCTAATGGCATCTGCCAGTGATACATGTGGCCCCTTGGCGTGTCTGCCATCAGAAATGAAGCGATTGTGTGTTTCAGGTCACCTTATTGTGGTGTGATGAAGGGGGAAACTACCTCAACCACACCCTAAGTATAGAGCAGTGAAGGCCTCATGTCTCCTTGCACAATCTTTAATGTTAAAGTATGAGGAAAATGTCGCCTCTTCACATAAACGCATTCATAAGAGGCAAAACCATTGCAAGGGAAATGAATGTAGTATTCCCATACTAAATGTTCCTGGGAATTCAAAATAAATCCTGGCATTTTCATAGCATTATCCTAGGTCTTCCTGGTTATTTCTAGCATCATTTGGAAAGGGATTTACGTGTTGTGTTTTTCATTCCAATGCTTCCTGTGCATTTAACATATCTAGGGGTATTCATTCACAAGACTCTTACACCATAGTAGGCTCTTGACATGAATTTTCATCCTAATTTCAACTGAAGATCTCTTTGACAAGTGTTGTCTTGGTATATGATTCTTATTCTTATAAACTTATAAAACATAAACTTACATAAATTTACACTTATTTCAAAGAGAGTTGTTGGTAGAATTTAGATCACTGTTTTCCCACAACTACTTTCCACCAAATCCTCTAATCAAAAAGGTACTAGCTTAAATCTGGCCCCTTCTGGATGCTGTAGGCATTGTAGGGTTAACTTAATATATATCGGCAAAAAAAATGAAAGTTGCTTTTCTTGCATTTGCTGAATACATTTCCCCCTCCCACCACAACGGATGGCATTTTGACCTATTTGTCTGTGAGCAGCTGTGCCGTCTATTAGAATATATGGGTGTAGACAGCCATGGAATTGAGTTGTATATGGCCTTTCTGTTTTAAATCACTCCAGTAAACTCTCACCTTTAGTCTAGATTACAGCGACAAATGGCAGCCTGCCAGAATCGCAGTTAGCTTATGAAAAGTCTGAAGAGGGACCGGTTCCCTGGACTCTCACATTTTGTCCAGATTATGAGAACAAATAGCAGGGAGTTCAGCTTTATGGGTAACATCCGGAGAGGAACAGGTCCATTGACAATTCAAATAATGGGAAAATGACAGGGATATATAACTGTTGAGAATCCATGAACAAAAATCTAAAAAGACTGGTCCCTTTTTCTGATTATGTGGGTTATGTGGACACACGTTTTTTATTATGTTCAGTAGCTTAGAATTTAAGTTCTTTCTTGTTATGTTAATTAGTAACCCTAGTTTTTGTTACATGTTTTGTTTACTCTTGTATTATTTGTATAATTTATGTTATTTTCATATATAATTTTGTACTGATATGATTTTGTTCCGTTGCGGAATAGTCAATAAACATACAAATACAAAATACTGGGATAATTGTGAAATAATGCAAAATGCTAAATTCGAGTGGAGAGTGTCATTTGGTGTTCAGGTTAGTGGGCTATGATCATGGTTATGATGATGATGATTGTGATTATTATGATAATGATGATGATGAAGATGATGATTGTGATGTTGATGGTAATAATAATATGATAATGATGATGATGATATTGGTTGTGATGAAGATGATGATGATGATGATGATGATGGTGATGATGATGATATTGGTTGTGATGATGATGATGTTGATATTGCTTGTGATGATGATGATAGGGATGATGAATAAGATAGTGATAGACATTCATCATTGGCAGCATGTTGGCATGATGACATATTGAGGTTTAAGGTTACAGCAGAAATGTCAAGGGCTAGAATGACTTGTATCGATATGAATGGTACTCAATGATATAACATGCATCAATCAATATACATTGGAATACCATTGATGACATGGATAAGGATGTAGAGATCTGTAACTGTCATCCTCCTCCAAATTATTTTTATGCTGAAGATTTCCGACAATGCTATTTTCATCTCTCTTGGACTTAAAGAATGGATTTAGGAAAGATGCCAAAACATCATCCTCCTTCAGATTATCCTCCTGTCTCTTTTCTCCTCTCATGTTGGTTTATTCTCAGAGTGCTGAGTCCTCACACGCTGCTCGACTGTTCGGCAGTAATCTTTGAAGATGTCTAGAGTTCCTCTGGGCTGTAATATCTTCTTTTGGCCTCCTTGTTATTCCCTGTATACACCTGTGTCCCCCTCTCACAGACTCCTCTAGTGACGGCAATCTTTCTGGCTGCCTCAACTTCACACAAACACACACACAGGTCTACCTTGCCATTCTCCCTCCACAAGTATCGTCAGGTGATGAGCGGAATCCATCCAAGCCAAGACAGCCAGCCCTGGGAACTTCTCAGCCCCTTCCTTTGATGTGTGCAGAGTGCCTTTGTCGTCTTCATATTTCCTGTCTCTGATGATTCGCCCTTATCACAGCATTGCTACTGCACGGTGATTTCCTGCTAAAACTCAAACATATCGCGTTAATCATCCTCCTTCCTTAATGCTTCTCATCTCTGTCATAGATTGCTATCCTAGTCATCACCATCATTGCCAAGAAAAACTACTGTAACAGTTGCTACCTCTTATATGAATAGCCCAGTTACCCAAAACTACTATCATCATCATCATCAACATCATTATCATTGCCACAATCACATCAATTATTTTATCATCATCATCATCCTCATCATCATCCTCATCATCATCATCATCATCATCATCATCATCATCATCATTATCATCGTCATCATTAATATAATCACCATCATCATCATCATCATCATCATCATCACCAACATTATCAATTTATCATCATCATCTTCATCACCAACATTATCATCATCATCATTATCATCATCACCAACAATATCATCATCATCATCATCATCATCCTCATCACCGACATTATCATCATCATCACCGACATTATCATCATCATCATCATCATCATCATCATCATCATCATCATCATCATCATCATCATCATCATCATCACCACCACAGCCCCCACTCTGATCATTATCCATATAACCAATCACAATCTCCCCCCTCCTCATCTATTTGCTATGATAATGCGTCTTGTCTGCTTTGGTTCTGTGTCCAATCTAGCTTCATGCAGCCTTCTCTGTCCAGAAGCAGCAGCAATAACCGTGGGATCTGAGCTGCCGTCGGTGGTAGCGGAGGCATCAGCATCGAGCCCCGGCTTATTGGGCATCAGCAGCAGCTCTGTTATTCCTGGCAGGCAGATTTGTGAAACATGTTACCGCCTCAGCCCTACATTATATGGCCATCCGTGATCCAAAATTGAACATATTAACTTCTGTCCCTAGGGTAGAGTTGGCCGTGCCGCCGACTGTGTAAAAAGCCCGAGCTCTCATGGCCATTCAGGAAACATCAGGTTTGATGTAAGATGTCTTCAGTTAAAATGTCATTATAGCGATACGGCATGAAAATCTAGTCAGACACCATTAGTATCACCCAGATCAGGTTGATCAGAACTATCTGCCGCAATTCACCAGATCCTTGCGCCGAAATGAAATAACGTTACCAAGTAAATGTCAATGAACTACTTCATTTCGCCCACCGAGGTCTACTCCATGCCATTACCAAATGAAGCTGGGAATGCCATGCTATTCCTAGGATTATCCTAAGAAAATCCCAGGATTTCCTAGGAAATCTGTGCTACGTTTTTGGCACTGGGGTCTTCTTCATGTATACTTTGATAACTCTAGTAAGGGTAGTAAAATATTTTAGAAAGACGCATAAACTAATCAGCCAGGAAAATGTGTACTGCTGAGGGAGAGAGGGGAGCAGACACAAAAAAGATGTATGAAACTTCATTGAACTCTCTCCTTACATACTAGATTACAAGAACAGAGTACAGAACTGAATCCTATAAAAAAACTCTTCTATTTAACTTTGACCTTTTGCCTAGATAATGGCAATAAAGTGCAGGGAAAATTGAAGTCAACACATGAAAATATGCTATTCTCTTGTGTGGTACCAATGGGAGAGTGCTAAAAATTGCAATGAATTTAACATATAGATATTGAGATGGAAGAGAATTTGACTTGCCCCTTGTAGGGATCAACTGCGTAGGACGTAGAATTGTAATGAAGTCATAAACATATCAATATGGATGACCACTCCCACTGTGCAGTGTGAATTTTGGGACAACAGAAGAGGACTGAGAATGGAAGTGAAGAATAGGAGTGTAGAGGGAAAATAGGACTCTACAGAATAAACTGTATTATGCAATCCCAGTTATGGTGACACATAGAGAAGATTGACTGGAACCTAAACGATGTTTGATTGGAAATCAATAATAGCATATGTTTGATTAATATGATTTGTCAACTCTTGTGATTTTCCACTAATGAACCAGAGAAAGCTCTCTTAGACTTTCCTTACGCTGCTGTGAAGCCACTTGAGAGGCGTTATGGACGTTTGTGTTCCACTCAAGGTGTGACATAGTAGATTGTTCAATGGATATTGATGAAGATGTAATCCTCGTCTTTATTGACTTATAAAGCTCTTCTATTTCTCTCCTACTCTTGTTGCTGGTCATTAGCAGCTGGCCGTTCTCACGTTTATTCAGGAATGGTATACGTTTTCCCAGTGTTGCTTTAATCTATAATATTTGTATATTTGATTTATATAATCATATTTGTTATATTCACTTTGTTATGTCTATATCTATATATCTATATATCTATATATCTATATATCTATATATATCTATATATATATATATATATATATATATATATATATATATATATATATATATATATATATATATATATATATATATATATATACATATATATACTTTGGAATTTGACTGCTCTCAAAGCAGAGTGGTGAGAACATTGCATTTCAACTGCTCATTGTCTGCAATCAGTGCTAAAGGTGCTGAGACCGTATCCGACTCTTTGTGTGTGAGAAAGATGCCAGTGACTTTGAGTTAGTATTTGTATGATCAAGGTATTTCAATTTCTTTGATCACATGCAATTGGCTAGTCATAATTTAGCCTGAGCATGGCTGAAAAGGCAATACCTTACTCAATCTGACTCACACAGTTGGTCATGTAAGGGCCTGCCCTGATGGCTGAATGGTCTATGGCGATGCTGCTGACTGATTGCTGTCTCTCCACTGCCTGGGCGTGACTCCTGCCAGAGAAAGTTGCCAGTGACTTGGGGTTAGGAGGTACAACACAATTTTTCCTGTTTCCTCCACAACTCAGCAATGACTATTCAGGACTCACAGCTCCAATATGGCTGAAACCGTGAATATCGAAATTCCAAAATTCCAAATTGGTCTTGCATTTACTTTATTTAACAGCGCTACCTGATGCACACACATCTCTTCCATGTGGAAATAATATGAACCACAAAAGCAGGTATTCGATTGATCATAAGCTTTATTTTCCATATCTCCTATAAGCAAGGATACGTATGTAACCATGAATGAAAACTACATGGATCGATTCTGCAGGGATTTGATTCATTATCAGCCTATATTCCCATATCACTTCTTTGCAAAATACTTATGTACCCAAATCTTTTGCCTGTAGGGACTGAGGCATTGTTTGGGTGCTTTGTATTCCTGTGAACTGGGATAACATCAGGGCAGAAGGTGATAGATATAACCAGCCTGATCGACACTTTGTATATCTTTATCTAGGAAAACATGGTACATCATTGTATTCAATTTTCGGTAGATTCCGGCCGCGCTTCTAACTGGTTTATCGGGCTTAGTAGACTAACCACGGCCAATCATTGACAGACAGAAAATAGGGATCAAAGAAAATTGGTTGTTCTCCGGGGAGGAGCGCCGGATGATTTATTGCTGTTGTGTAGGAGGTTGCCGAGGAAGGCCACACTGATACAGGAGCGGGGATCAGGGGTGATCTGAGGGGTGGATCAAGGAACCTGCTTCCCTCGCAAACACAGATCCTTGAACACAAAATATTAATGGCATTTCACTGGGATGTTATCCAGTCTTGTTTTCAATACTTTACTCAAGGATAAGTCCTTGAACCCAAAATATCAATGACACTTAGGAGGGCTTTTTGTCAAGTCATGTTTTTGTTGTTTTACTAAAGGATATATCCTTGAAGCCAAAATATCAATGCCACTTAGGAGGGATTTTTGTCAAGTCATGCTTTTGTTGTTTTACTAAAGGATATATCCTTGAACCCAAAATATCAATGACACTTAGGAGGGATTTTTGTCAAGTCATGCTTTTGTTGTTTTACTAAAGGATATATCCTTGAAGCCAAAATATCAATGACACTTAGGAGGGCTTTTTGTCAAGTCATGCTTTTGTTGCTTTACTAAAGGATATATCCTTGAAGCCAAAATATCAATGACACTTAGGAGGGATTTTTGTCAAGTCATGCTTTTGTTGTTTTACTAAAGGATATATCCTTGAAGCCAAAATATCAATGACACTTAGGAGGGATTTTTGTCAAGTCATGCTTTTGTTGTTTTACTAAAGGATATATCCTTGAAGCCAAAATATCAATGACACTTAGGAGGGCTTTTTGTCAAGTCATGCTTTTGTTGCTTTACTAAAGGATATATCCTTGAAGCCAAAATATCAATGACACTTAGGAGGGCTTTTTGTCAAGTCATGCTTTTGTTGCTTTACTAAAGGATATATCCTTGAAGCAAAAATATCAATGCCACTTAGGAGGGATTTTTGTCAAGTCATGCTTTTGTTGCTTTACTAAAGGATATATCCTTGAAGCCAAAATATCAATGACACTTAGGAGGGATTTTTGTCAAGTCATGCTTTTGTTGTTTTATTAAAGGATATATCCTTGAAGCCAAAATATCAATGACACTTAGGAGGGATTTTTGTCAAGTCATGCTTTTGTTGCTTTACTAAAGGATATATCCTTGAAGCCAAAATATAGATGACACTTCATAGGGATTTTGTGAAGTCATAGTTTGATGAATTGCTGTATTGCTTATTCACTCTCTCTCTTTGAGTCTTTCTTCGACCACCAGGGAGGCTGGTTTCACTTGCAGACTCTTTAACTCATTATGCTCTGAGCTCTGCATGATTGATTTGCATTTGGATCAGTGTTTCTTATCAAAATAATTCATTAATAAAACATTAATTTACAGAATAGCTTAAAAGAGAAAGTTGATCACTTATTGTCAACTTCCATCCTTCAAATATTTTTTAAAAAGATGCTTATTACAGTACAGAAAGGTATCAAATATGCAGGTTTTCAAATCCTACTGGCATGAATGGGTTAAGTTTGACGCTGTGTGTTAAGAGATGTTAGCTTATGGGTCAAAGATATGCAGCAGCAGCAGAGCTGTGACATCTTCCATGAATGGTTGTATTGTCATGCAAGTAGGCAATTCCAAAGATTAATACCCTGCGCCGCGGACTGGCAAGGTGAAGTTCTTGAATCTCTCTAAATAATGCGCAGGAGGTAATAAAAGAATTGTGCTATTTTGCTGCTCGGCCCAATTTGTCTTTGCGATAGGTCCTTTCGGGCCCGGTCTCGTAGGAACAGAGAAGTCTTGGAATGTGTGTGGGCTGGCACCGGGCCTGTCTTATTGTACAGCAAGGAGCTAGAGGCGAGACTGGTTGACAACCTATTCACATTCAGTGCATACATTTGGTCTGACACTCTTCAAAACATCTTTTTAACATAACAATTTTGTGGGAAATGTGTGACTGAAAGATGTTATTCATGTCCTGTTGAACAATTCCTTTTCAAATATTTTTCAATTAATATTGTGTTTGAGGATGAATTCTTGAAGTTGTCAGACCATGTGTGCATTCAAAATGTGTTAAGAGCTCATTGGTATTCTCAGCTGTTTTAGCCACTTGTATGCCTTGAATAGTTACTACAGCGTAGACTAGTAGTAGTAGCTAGGCTACATACCAAAACACCCACACTCACAACAATAATCCCTTTAACCCATTAACACTCAGAGCAACCAAAACAGGCCTGACAAATTTGGAAATATATTACTTTCAAAAGCATTTTCTGGAAAACATTTGAATTAGAAATTTTTATCAGAAGCCAAACTACAACTCTCCATCAAATATTTTGTGAGCTTTCGCTTTGTTCTGAAGTTAACTTCAAAAGTATGAGAGTAGCAGACGTTAGGTTCTAGTGGAGTTCTAAGTGTGAATGGGTTAACCTATTCATGACTGAGGATCTCCTTGACAAGTCTTGTCTGGATCTATGGATATTTTAAACATAACTTTTGAATAAAGCATTGATTTACAGAATATCTGAAGGGAAGATTTTGGGTAGTAGGTTCTGATCAACATTTCTACATTACTATTTTCAGAAAAATGATCTGGTCACTATGCTTCCTCAAAATTAGTCTTGGCATTTTGGGATACTGCAGGCATGAAAGGGTTAACCACTTTCTTCCAGCAGCAGCCAGAAGAGGCTCATGACGCCAAATATTACAAAAAGATTGGCTGCAATGATCTACTGATCTTAATAGCCTGGTGCATATTCTTAGAAATAATATTCTTTGAAATCCCAAACTATGTATAGAGAAATATAAATTTGTAGTTGTTGTTTTGTATGAGTATTTCACTGTTGGTAGATTTTTTCTCAGTACTTTGTGGCATTATTGTGTGTATGTGGGCTTTTTAGTGTAGTTTTTGCTGTGTACCTTGTGGTTTTATCTGTGTTCTAAAGCTAGTTGATTAGGTCTTGATGTTGGCAGAGTTTAAGAGTGGGTCACAGGGCCGTCACCTGTCTTACCTCCACACACGCCACCCCCCCCCCCCCCCCCCCCCCTTTCTCCCCAAACCGCTCCTCCTCTAATCACTCCACAATCAGGCGGTGCACGTTGATGCTGTGGCCCTCTTAACAAATGATGCAATTTAGAGGCAATTTTCTGGCCATCATGTCAGTGAGGTGAGTTCTGTTGGCCTTTCTTACAAGTTGCATTACATTTATTGGCTGCAGTCATGCAGGCAGGGAGGATGAGTGCTGGTGTTTCAAGTGGAGGCATGTACATGTCTAACACTACTACTACTCCTGCCCCTCCCCCAAAACCAGTTTCTTGCCACACATGTGCACATTTTAAGTGCCACTACACCTGTGTAGAGCTGCAATCATAATCTTACATTGAATGGCAGAGAAAAATGACAGCAACCAATTTCCTTTATTATCAGCTGGTCAATTTCTAATGTTGGATGACAAAAGTTATGTTATAACTTAATTCTATAAATGCATTCTATTCATTTGTTCAAATCTGTAGTCAATGGAATGTCTTATTTACCATGAGCTGGAGTAGGGGCACGCTTTTTCTCAGCCTTGCCATTGAATTGTGTGGTGGTGTATTTCTCATTCAATCCCTGTTGTAATATGATATAAAGACCCTCACAAACAGATGTGAGAAGGTGTGCATACATGTATGTATATTAAAGAGAATCACTGCGTACAGATCTATATTGTATGTGGGCAGTATACTTGTCAGATTTAGAATACTTGTAAGGGGGATAGGGAATATGTGGCATCTACCTCAAGGAATGAATAGCATTCTGAGACTTGCATATTTCATTTCTAACAAACATCAAAATAGAAATATTTTTTATCATCTGTATGATTTTCTGGAAAACTGCAAAATAAATACAAATAGGTGAATACAGTATTGTTTCCTTTCTTTTAAATAATTGCTTTCTTTGAATTGCATTGACCCTAAATGTCTATTGTTGCTGATACACACTCAAATTAGACCACAATGGGGGTAGTAGAAGTGAAGCGGAAGCAGGTATTAGCTGTCGCGGTCATTTCCAAGTGTTTTTTCACTGTGTGCGGGTACAGTGAATAGATATTGACGTTTTGTCGCTGGCCGCTGGGTAGGTGTGGGGTTAGGTGAGAGAGCGGGGTCCATGTGATGGCGCGAGGCAGCAATAACCCGCAGCCACTTGACTACCTCCGGCGCTCCATTAACTCTTCCTGCGCTGCTTTTATTGTGGCAAGATGTGTAAACAGTGGCCGCAGATTGCCGCAAGGTGCGAGAAGGCACTGGGCTAATGAAGAAATAAAAAGGCAGTGAACAGCTATTACCCATCCCAATTGCCTGTCCAGGTAGGTTAGCACAAGGCAGCCTCAAGGTGTGCCACTGCGCCGCGCTGAGAGGCAGAGAGTATCTCACCATCCTCACGACGTGTTACATGGTGCACTAAACATGACACTCTCTGATTTGTTGAGGGCCAAAATACAGAGTTATTGCACAATAACGTGGGAGGGCTGGGAATTCTGGGAAATGACTGATGACCCATTATTCATTTGAGGTCACGGAGAAGAAAAAGTACTGTGTAACATTTAAGACCACAGACCAGAAAAAGAGTTCATCTTCTACAGAGGTATTCAATTGTTGAAGTTTTCAGTATCTAAAATTTAAATGCCTACTTTTAAGGAAAAAATGAAGTTGAATTTTTGACAATTTTCAACTGTTTAATGTAAATCTTTTTACACTTTTTTGATTTGGCAGGAAAAGGATTCAACTAGCAAATGTTCTAAAGCTTTTCCTGGCTAGTCACTACTTGAAAAGAAACTTGACAAACAATGTTTTCAAATGTTCCCTTACAGTTAGGGTTGTACGTATTATCTTATTATAAGTAATGTTATACTTAAAAGAATATTTTATCTATATAGGTATCACACATTTGCATAAATGTATTGCAATTTATGATAAGTCGTTATGAATATCTTTCTTACGAAGTAATCTTTTGCAAAATTGTAAAAAAAAAAATTTAACAGTGACCAAGCAGCAACTCCTCAATTTTTTGTAAATATCAGCATCAAGTTATTTTCGAAAGTACCAATTAAATTAAAAAAACTTCCGTAGTGTAAGTGTTTCTTAACGTGGCTATTAAGAAGTAGCGGTTGTTTTTCTCAACTGTCACTCTAGATGTGATTATCCCATTAAGAGGGGAAGAAGGCCAGACATGTTTTGTTAACACCTCACCAATCAATCCTATATAGACACATACAATCATACTTAAGCTGCTCGCACCAGCAATGCAAACATGAAAAAACAACCCACTAAATATTGACGAGTTGCGCAGGGAGGGGTCTGTTGTTTTCTTAAGTGTGCTTGACCCCTGATTGTGAGAACAGGTCCCTATCTATAGTGATTATTGCTGAGGTAAGGTGGAGAGATGATCAATAATAAGCGGCGTGTTACTGGCTCGCAGCATGCAAGCCTATAATCCCATGAAGCAGGCGGGCAGGGGGCTGGAGGAAGGGGAATTGATATGATATATTTATGGAAACATGTGATGAAAATGAGTGTTGTGTATGGTGATGATGATGATTGTATTACAACTCCAAGTATGATGAAGTTGTGAGAGCTCAAGGTGTGATTCACTGCTGAGATGGAAATACTTCCTAGAATCTTCTCGATTGTAAGAGTATATACTCTATCTTTGCAAAAACATTCCTAATGAAGTCATTGCACTGAAATTACACTTAGAAAAGGACATTATGTTGATAGGTGAAATCTATGAAAAATATATAGTTTGTAACTGATACTTGGAGGATATTGATTTGATTTTCTTTTCTTTTCTAAGTACAAAATGTTATGTCCATATATATATATATATATATTTTTATTGATATCCATGAATAGTACATACTTTGTGATCACTTTATTTCACTTAGCTCTCGACACTAGTAGAATGAAATCCTAGAGATACAAAATTGGTGAATTTTGCAGATATGAAAACTAGATAATTTTCACCATTCTACGACATGCTGAACCCGCCTGCCATGTTTGGATCTCCTTGGCATTCTATTGCCTGTATTTATGATACTGCGGAAATAAATTTGATTAATACCAAGCTTAGTAAAGAAGAATCAGGGACGAGGAATAAATCTATTAATTTTACCAAAACAACCATTCTAAATATTTCACATCCTTGTGTGTTTTAGATAGTAAAGATGGTCATTTTGCCTGAAAGTTTCATCATAAATACCAATGTATAAGGAAGATACATAGGGCATAAGGTTGTGGAATGTATCTCTCTGATTTCTTTTATTTCATCATATTTCATGTTTGTATGTTTCGTAATGGAAAGATGATCATTTTGGCATTATAGGAGATATTAGGTTGTGAAATGTATATTTATGCTCAATATATTTTAACCATATGTTATGTTTGTGTGTTTCAGAATGTAAAGATGGTCATTTTGGCTGGAACTGTCACCACACGTGTAAATGTCGGAGAAACGAGGTTTGTGACAAGGTGACTGGCACCTGTAAAAGTGGCTGTATGACCAACAAGTGGGGACCAGGATGCTTACTAGGTAAGAATGGTTTATTTAACCCTAGACTTCTCCACAGACTACCAAAAATAGGCAGAATATTGCATGGATTTATTTCTGATAGTTGCAGACCTCGTCCAGGATTTGCTTTTTGCAGACCTTGTCTGAGTTTTTTTGTGAATTCTTTCCTTAAAATCTAGAAAATATCTTTAAGTAACTCTGTCATACCTGAAAATATAAGTGAAACCTTGACAAATTTTTATGTTCTTATTTCTGCTCAGAATCGTGCATTAATTCATAGTTGAACAAAATTTGAAGTAATTATTTATCTTAATATCTAAAGCCTCAACATTTAGTTGTACTTGATTTCAAATGGCTCCTTTTTCCTATGATTCACTTCTATGATAAAAATCATTTTTATGTGATTATGATGTGAGAGTAATTATCTAGATTAGATCAAAGATTTTCTGACCTTTCAATCTATTCCATGCCCTTTCCCTAAAAATATTTTTCATCCATTAGGAAAAAATGCATTCTTAAACTTCCTGGAAGGAAATTAATGCACTTAAAAAGCCAGAAATCAAATATTTATTAATTTCCAAATGAGTGGCATGTGATGCTACCTTAACACATTGATGTCTTGAGATCAGTTTTGACTGAAATTCCCTTTCAAATATTTCTTGAAAAATGATGTGGTTACAAAATAGTTTTGATGGCCGAGTGAAATATTTGTCTAAATGTATGGTATTGTAGATCTACTGTAGTAGCTGAAGC
>OZ012684.1:1664302-1690315 GCA_963942565.1 Maea johnstoni | reverse complement strand
ATGATAAACATGATAAATGTCAGAGGAATTTTCGTAACATCAGATATTGAGGGTAGGTAGGAACATAGTCCTAGGGCAAGGTCCATTGTTCATGATTACAACATAAACAGATGAGTTTATAAAGTGATAGACTCACCTCGTTTACCTATCAGGGTCATAAATATTCTTTCCTAGCTTTTGATAGATAGAATATTATACCATAGGTAATTGTTGTATATTTGTTTGATTTTTTGGAGATGATCAGGGTTTGGCGATGGAAGAGACAGCAAGATGTGTACAAAATGTGATGTCAAGAAGATGTTTATAATTAGTCTTTTCCCGTAGGTGGTCAACAAACTTTAGTCCGTGAGCTGACGTTCGAAACCCTCCCCCCCCCCTGGGGAATTTCGGAGACCTATATTTTCAAAAACCTTATACCCTCAGCTGTTCAGATCAGCTTGTCTGCACTTATATCGCGGGTGCGTTTGCCCTGGAGGGCCAATTGAAGGTCGGTACCTCCCTCATTTTAGGGGTGGGGGTGACATTTTCTAAGTGGGGGTGGTATGGACACTTGCAATTATCTGGGATACTCCAAATTTGTTGTGCTGGTCAAGTGATCAACAGGAACAATTACCAAATACCTTTCAGAAGCACTGTATTACTATCCATGGAAAAAAAATTCAAAAACGTCTCAAAAAATGCCTTTTTTTTGCAGTTTTTTTGAAAATTTTCACAAACTTTAAGTTTTTAGTAGTCAAATGATTGTAAAACCACCCCATATTATATACCTAAATTACAAGCAACCTCTTATCTGCATAATAAAATAAAGATGAGCTCCATTGGTTGTTCGAGCGTGATTTTACAGGACTTTCTTTTCCCCTACCCCTATGTTGAAAAAATAACCGAAAAATAGCATAAAATACTAAAAAATATTTTTAAAAATCCAAGATGTTCCTTTAACACATGTTTGGTACTGGAAATAGTTTGAACATGACAAAGACTGATTGGGCTGAAAAAAATGGATTGCCCAGTTGCCCGGGACAACCAAATTTTACCAAAATTTGCTAAAAATCCAGTTTTAGGCTAGAAATCAGAGTTTGAATAACAATATGACTACTGAAAAGGTGTTTAAAGCTATTATGTGAGACTGTAGGTGTTCTATAGTTGAAAATAGTCATAGCTGGATACTTATCAATTGTTTTATTTCAGTTCAACCCTATTTAGAAGGTAATCTAGAAGGCCAAAGGTCTCAAAATTGGTTATACTATAATAATTGTAGTAAGTCAATGCCGGTGTGTGGTTTTAACATGGTCAGAAGATCAGATTAGACTGCTGTTTGGGCCTTAACCTACTGGGGCTTATCAACCTGGTAGCCCAGTTGCCTGGGACTATTGAATTTTACCAAAATCTGCTTTAAATCTAAATTATAGTTTCAGAACTCAAGTAATTTTGAGAAAGTGACCCTATGTGCAATATCACACCTCTTTTGTGACATGATGCTGTTTTCCTGTTGTTTGCATTCTTCTTGTTTAATGATTTTGACCACTGGACATATGTGAGGGAGCCCCATCCATTATCATAAGGAAAGCATAGGACATTTCTGTGCCCCATAGGACAGTTTTGTGCCATAAATCGTAACTGTAACTCACAAAGACCAACACAAATTGTTGACAGGGAGCATTCAAACCATAATACCTGATTATCAAACACACTCAATAGTTCCTCTAATATGCCTGAATAGACAACAATGGACACCTGTATCCCCAGCTCCCCCCCCCCCCTACCCCCCTTCTAGTTATTTGAGGTGAACAAACAGCCTTTAGGTTGGAGTGAAGCATTCAAACTGCATTGTCTGAATATCAAGCTGTACCAAAAATTGAACTCGACGCAACCCTCCTAAGAAGCATAAAGATGGATACCTGTATCTTATCCCTTCTCTCTTTTCCATATAATCCAATCTAATACCACCAATCCTTAAAAGCTGGGTACATATGCCTCATTCGAACCATTATCCATATCCCTAATCAGCTTGGTAGCTTTAGCTCATCCTAGTCATTGACCGGAATCCTAAAAAGTAATTATCATTACCTCATCCCTCCTAGACCTGTTGGTATGGGTTTCAGGTACCAAATCTTGAGTTTGAGGCTATAAGGTAGGATGGTATACAACTACAAAGCCTATTGTTGTATAGGGTAGTAGCAAGGATTAAATATCCTAAATGAGCAAATTTAGCAATGAGATACAGTTACCTAGCTATTAGTGTTATGGTATGAGATATAGTTACCTACCCTGTAAGGCTTGAGGGTAATAGCTGGTATGAGAATCAAGTATGATGTATATTTATATATATATATATATATATATATATATATATATATATATATATATATATATATATATATATATATATATATATATATATATATATATATATATATATATATATTTATATATATATATACATTTAGGGTTATTGACACATTATTGACAGGGACAATTTACACCATAGTACCTGATTATCAAACAAACACAATATTTCCTCCAATATGCCTGAATGGGCACAACAATGGACATCTCTATCCACCCCCCCCCCCCCCCCCTCATACTAGCTATTTGTGGTAAACAAACAGCTAGTTAAGTTAGTTGGCAGAAAGATTTAAAACACAATGTCTGATTATAAACCACTCTCAATAGATTCCCCAACTCCTCAAAAGGCACAAAGATGGATACCTAATCTTATCCCTTCCCCTCTGTGTGTATCAACACTAAGCGATTGGGTACCTGTATCCAATCCCAAATACTTCCCTCATCTCGTATCAGCTGAGTACATATATCTTATCCAAATTATTACCCTGATCCATGTCCAGCTTGGTACCTGTATCATACCAGCACTTGACCAGATTCCTACCAGGTGAGAAGCAATACCTCATCTTAGCTATTACCCTGTACAGGGTGGGTACATGTATCTCCTCCATGCCACCGTCCTCAGCCCTAGTAAACACTCATCATAGCTATGAATCTATAATACTGAGCTCCTATAGCTTGGCTACCTGTTTCTTATTGGAACACATATCATCCATATTCCTAATATGTATGACACCAGTATTCCATGCCATCCATTACCCTGATCCTTCATAGGCTTGGTAATACTATGCCATTCCAACCATTGCCTCTAAATATCTGTAGATTGGGTACCTGCATCTCATCTGGCGTATTTCCATGAGTCACTATAGCAGTATATCCTATTACCCTATAGGCTGGCTACCTGTCTTATCCTACTACCCTAAACTCTTACCCTGATACCTATCATGTTTGATCCTGTATCTCATCCTAACTACTGCCCAAGACCTTGGTAGACTGGGTACCGTGGATTGGGTATCTGTATCCTTACCCATTTCTACTCAGCAATTACCCTAAATCCTAATAAGTTAATCAGGAGCCTGTACCTCTTACATCTATATCCCCTCCCTGCTATTATCCCAATTCCTTTACTTAGGTTATATATGAGTATCTCATACCAGCTATAACTGCTAACTGCTCTCAGCCTCAAGAGCTTGGGTACCTCCATCCCACCTTATACCAGATAGAACTATTAGTTAACCTTAGTTGGCTGGGTATCTATGTCCAATTCTGGCTATTGCCCTAGCCCTAAAATGTAAGATACCTGTTTCCCTTACCAGCAATAATCCCCCCCCCCCCCCACACACAGGATGACAGATAAGCACATTTACCTCATCAATCTACTATTACCCTACATCTTCATATATTACATACTTGATTCCCATACCAGCTATTACCCTCAAGCCTTACAGGATAAGTAATTATATCTCATACCATAACATTAATAGCTAGGTAACTATATCTCATAGCTAAAGTAGTTCATTTAGGACATCTTATCCTTGCTACTACCCTATACAACAATAGGCTTTGTAGTTGTATACAATCCTACCTTATACCCTCAAGCTTAATAGGCTTGTTACCTGAAAACATTACTATCAGGTATAGCAGGGATGAGCTAATGACACTTACTTTTAAGGGTTCCACTCAATGGCTCAGATGAGATAAAGGTACCCAGCTGATTAGGGATATGGATAATGGTTTGAATGACTCTTGAGGTACATGTACGCAGCTTTTAGGGCTGTTGGTAGTAGATTGGAATAATATGTAGGTATCACACCTCTCAGGGTTGAGGAAAACAGAGAAGGATAGGATATGTGTTGAGGACAACTTCTGAAAAAGCTTGATATTCAGACAATGTAGTTTGAATGCTTCATGCCAACCTAAAGGCTGTTTGTTCACCTCAAATAGCTAGTATAGGAGGGGGAGCTGGGGATACGTGTGTTCATTTTTGTGCCCATTCAGGCATATTGAAGGAACTTTTGGGTGTGTTTGATAATCAGGTATTATGGTTTAAATGTTCCCTGTCAACAAGGTGTGTTGGTCTTTGTGAGTTACAGTTACGATTTATGGCACAAAACTGTCCTATGGGGCACAAAAATGTCCTATGCTTTCCTTCTGATAATGGATGGGGCTCCCTCACATATGTCCAGTGGTCAAAATCATTAAACAAGAAGAATGCAAACAACAGGAAAACAGCATCATGTCACAAAAGAGGTCTGATATTGCACATAGGGTCACTTTCTCAAAATTACTTGAGTTCTGACACTATAATTTAGATTTAAAGCAGATTTTGGTAAAATTCAATAGTCCCAGGCAACTGGGCTACCAGGTTGATAAGCCCCAGTAGGTTAAGGCCCAAACAGCAGTCTATCCTGATCTTCTGACCATGTTAAAACCACACACCGGCATTGACTTACTACAATTATTATAGTATAACCAATTTTGAGACCTTTGGCCTTCTAGATTACCTTCTAAATAGGGTTGAACTGAAATAAAACAATTGATAAGTATCCAGCTATGACTATTTTCAACTATAGAACACCTACAGTCTCACATAATAGCTTTAAACACCTTTTCAGTAGTCATATTGTTATTCAAACTCTGATTTCTAGCCTAAAACTGGATTTTTAGCAAATTTTGGTAAAATTTGGTTGTCCCGGGCAACTGGGCAATCCATTTTTTTCAGCCCAATCAGTCTTTGTCATGTTCAAACTATTTCCAGTACCAAACATGTGTTAAAGGAACATCTTGGATTTTTAAAAATATTTTTTAGTATTTTATGCTATTTTTCGGTTATTTTTTCAACATAGGGGTAGGGGAAAAGAAAGTCCTGTAAAATCACGCTTGAACAACCAATGGAGCTCATCTTTATTTTATTATGCAGATAAGTGGTTGCTTGTAATTTAGGTATATAATATGGGGTGGTTTTACAATCATTTGACTACTAAAAACTTAAAGTTTGTGAAAATTTTCAAAAAAACTGCAAAAAAAAGGCATTTTTTGAGACGTTTTTGAATTTTTTTTCCATGGATAGTAATACAGTGCTTCTAAAAGGTATTTGGTAATTGTTCCTGTTGATCACTTGACCAGCACAACAAATTTGGAGTATCCCAGATAATTGCAAGTGTCCATACCACCCCCACTTAGAAAATGTCACCCCCACCCCTAAAATGAGGGAGGTACCGACCTTCAATTGGCCCTCCAGGGCAAACGCACCCGCGATATAAGTGCAGACAAGCTGATCTGAACAGCTGAGGGTATAAGGTTTTTGAAAATATAGGTCTCCGAAATTCCCCAGGGGGGGGGGAGGGTTTCGAACGTCAGCTCACGGACTATTACAAAATAGTTTCGAAAATATAAGAGGAATATTTGCCTAAATGTATGGGATTGTGAACCTACTGTAGTAGGTGAAGCATATGCGGGCTATGATAAAGCACATTATGATTATCAGAGAGTTCCATCGGGCTAGGTCCCGCTGTTCATGATTGATACTGTGGCTATTGGGAGCGGTGTGCCATCCAGCATTAATTGGATGGGGATGAGGAAAGCAAGGCAATTATAATATAATTACTACAAGTTCATGCAGTTATTTTCTAACTCTTAACACAAGGAAAAGACTTTTTCTTATTCCGTTTGAACTTTTTTATTTTCCTTTTTTCTATTGTATTATTAAGGATACATTATGACTAATCAGTTGCTTATGGTGGACAAAATAGAAGTATTCAGAGAAACACTGAAAAAGTCACTGGAAATTTTCCGCATACCTCAAGCCTAAATCACTGTTTCATTGATATGAAGCTGCTAATTATCACAATAACTTAGTATTCTCTAAATTTGATGTAACATGATCAATTGTGTTACTAAGCTAATATGCAACAGAGCTATGAAACTGCACATTATCACAACGACTTAGTATACTCCTAACCCTTATGCTGGTGGTGGCCAATTTGGCCAATACCAAATGGTGCAAGAGACCTAAAAATGACTGAAACCCTGGCAAATGGGTACTCATCTGAGACTTCTAAGCAAGAGCTTTCAAATGAATACCAACATGACAGGGTTTTATAAATGGTTTTAAAAATCTTTGCGTCTTTGTGCTTTGGATGAAAGTAGCCTGAGCATTGGAAAGGTTAAGTTTGGTGTAGGATAATAGATTTTCTTACTTAATTGCTATGTCAAATTGAATGTTATGCAATACTATATGTAAAATAACTAAAAGTCACGATGACATGTTATCCAGCAAAGAAACAAAGGAGTGCTTACATGATAGTTTAAAAGCGCGACCAGCTGAGGCTCAAGGAATGTGGCATATTACGTGGCGTTGTGACATCACTCATCAACGTCTGTCTGCAGCCTGTAGGCGTCTCGGCTGCAGACAGCTCTGCCTCTCGCGTGTACGTTCCATGTTAGGCATGCCGATCACCTGCTGACTATCTCTATAATTCACGGCTCAGCCACTAGTCGACCAGTTGTTTATTACAGCAGCTTAGATCACAATAAAAACAACTCCCTGGTCTCCATAAATGTGCAAGGCCTGCATTTGGCTACCATTCTAGAATGTTTGATCCATCTTTAACATGGCATTGGGCTGCTAGCAATGTGTGTGTAATTGTGTTTGGAGCTGTTGAAATATTAGCAAGGTTGGGATCGGTATCAGAGGGCTAAGTGTGATCAATGGACCATCTTGCCATTCCGTCACGAGTGTGAGGTGGTCCGGGAGAGTGTTGAGGCAAGATGTGCTAATAAGATATTCCTTTATTGGCGAGGAAAGATATTTCTTTGACCAAAGTTCTCCCTGTTTCTTTGATATTAAATTAATGTAGTTAATATTTCATCACAAATCCTGGCATACAACAATCATTATCTTGGTATTCCTCAACAGATACCATTAGAATAAAAGTGATGAAAGATTTGCTAGGATATGTTACAGATAAGAAGATAAAGAAATTCACTATTTTACATAGCAGGTCTAGAATGATAAGGAGAAAATTTAAATGTTTGGCTAAAACTATTTCTCATAACCTATATCATGTTTTATATACTGCTGGTGGCTAATTTGGCCAATAAAAATATGCAAAAAACCCTGAAAAATGGTTGAAATCCTGACACATGGGTACTCATCTAATGAATACCAACATGCATTGGGTCATAGAATTGGCATAATCTTTGAGCATTTCAGAGGCTTTAATGGGGTGCTGAGGTTGTATGCTACCCAGGGAATTAAATGGTTCCAAGAAAGAGCAGACCTTTATGTATTAGATCGTATTAAATACAGATTGTTGTAATGAATATATAATTTTCTCTCAGGGGAACCACATGCTGGGGCATGTGAGAAAGTTGCCAGTGACTTGGGGTTAGGCAATGTTTTTGCCGGGCACTACGGTTCCCCCGACCACTTACAACTTGTTACAGTGGAATGTCCTTCTTCCATGTTGCAGCATAGATGGAACCCAGACAGAATATGCAAACCAGTTCTCTCCTACAAGCGAAAATGGTTGTATCAGCTAGAGGCCCGGGCCGGACTGACCTCTTTCCCTTGTAGTTGTCCTGATTGAGTGTTCGGACAAGTTGTGCGAAGAATTTCCATTATCATCGACTGGGATTGTTCCCCGGCCGAACTGCCTCGCGTTGGCTAGCCCTATTGTTGTGGAGAAAAGCAATTAGAGTGCGGGAGGCAGTCTGGGCCTATCTGACAAGTGTCATAAGCCTGCGCTGGCTAATAGCTAATGTTTCTGTGTTATAATGCAGATTGGTGTCTTGCTCAACCTTGAAATGATAGCATGCAGGGATTGTTTGCATTGATTACTTGGCCGCCTGGAGCAGCCTCCCATTGGAGAGGGGCTCAAGGTAGAAGGGGTGATTCATGCTAATTATCACCAGATATCACTCGTTAATTACTTAGTTACAGAGAATCCTTCACCATAAAGCCTCCATAATAGGATATGGGAAAAAAAACGTGAAATTGGAAATGGAAGTTTTGACCTTGCATTGTAAAGCTGATGAAAGAGATTAGGGTGGGATTCCACATCAGGCTGCTATACAATTAGGATGACTGATGAGCCAGGCACATTTAAATCATCATCAGCATCATTTCTACTTATTCTGTATATATTTACCAACAGTCATCTGTGTGTGAATATATATAAATATATGTATATATATTTATTTATATGTATATGAATATATATACATATATATATATATATATATATATATATATATATATATATATATATATATATATATATATATATATATATATATATATATATATATATACATATATACATATTTATATATATATATATATATATATATATATATATATATATATATATATATATATATATATATATATATATATATATATATATATATATATATATATATGCATATATACATATATGTATATGACAATGTAGCTGTAGACTCTGGGGTCAAGGGGAGGACCTGGCAGCATTGCAAGTAGTATTGAAAAAGCTTGCGTATGGCATACATCTAATGCTGGTTTTAAATGGAAATTGATTTCTTTGCTAAATTACAATGTAGGAGAAGTATGGTGTCCCCTAGGTCCTTACTATGAGCGAATTAAGATTAAGTAGTCCATTTTCCCGTTAACCCTTGTGACACTTTGCCCACTCTGGGAGCAGAATATCACTTCAGCAGAACAATATGCTAAAGCGATGGTCAATTTGGTAGAAGTGCACCTTTGACACGTACTGTATCATTTAAAATTGTTGTGAATGGGTGAGAGGATGCAGACAAATTTGTTTTATAAGGTTGTTTAGTGGATAAATGTCTACTGTTTTTGTAGTCATCTGATTAAGAGTTTGCCATTTGCAGTCAGGGACTTTATGCGGCCATCTTAATGCTACATGTACGCAACAAATGGAGACAACTTAGACTACACACAAACCACAAATCTTTTCAAGCCAAACCTCTAGCGTGAAATTCATGATGTATTCATTGTGAGGGCTGCCCATCTTGTTCAGTGGTCTAACTCATTTCACAATCAGTTTTATCTGTCTCATTTTTATACACATTGAGTTTTTTTCCTCTATCACACTTTTATACAAAGACCTGGGCCTGGGTGCAAAAAACATTTTTAGATTAGAAATCCATTAAGGGTTCAACAAGGTCAGTGTGTTTCCTAATTATAGCCTTAAGGATACCTTGAGGTTAGGGTCAAGGATGCAATTTAGGGAAACCTTGGTCCTAGATGAAATCTTATAGGATTCCTAACCTTTATCAACTGGCTAGTAAAGATCCCGCCAGAATATGGTAAAAAAAGTGATTCTGAATGAAATTCCCTGACAAAGGTCCTTACCAGCCTATCACTATTGCTAGACCCTGATTTAGTCCTAGCACATGTTTTGAATCACCTCCAGCAGCAATTCAGCAGCTGCTGGTTTGGCAAATCCCTGCACCCAAATTGCCTTTCTTCTCCTCAGCATTATAGTACCAGTGTGCGGCAGCATCGTGAGGCCTGAGGTAGTGCACCAGATTTATAGGAAGGAGGGGAGAGTTCAGGATATCAATCCTGTTTACTGTTGCAGCATTTTCATCACACACCAATCTTGTGTGATTTATTCTGTTCATTTGTGTGTTTTTATGACGAGTGCTTGAAGTTGGCTAGGGCTGTCAGGATGATCAAGCGGTATGTCAGGGCAGAGGGGTGGAGCAGGGGTCTTAACCTGCTTTGCCCTTCACTCTAAAAGATATAAAGAAACAGTTAAAAATGAGTTTTTGATGTATTGCCTTTATTCTGACGTATTGATGCTCACAGTGGCCAAAAGCAATCTAACAGTTTTAGTAAAATCTTATTGACTAAAGCATATTTGGGAAAAGATCAGAAGAAAAAATGTTAGGCAGAACACATTCAATAAAACAATGTTCCACAGAATCAGCAATAAAGAAACATTATATAAATGTTTTTAACCCTTCCAATGCTGAGTCTACTTTCGTCCAAAGGACAAGGACGTATAGATTTTTGAACACCATCTTAACCCTCTCATGTTGGTATTCATTGGATAGCTCTCACTGAGTACTCTGAGATGAGTACCTATGTGCCGGGTTTCAGTCATTTTCCAGGATTTTTGCATCATTTTACATTGGCCATATTCCCCACCAACAGCATAAGGCGAAAGCATGTTTTAAATAAGATATGAAGGAAAAATGTCAATCAGAGCACAACCAACAAGTTTCCTTCAAATATTTTGTTAAATCATTCTTAATTCCTAAGTTAAAGTCAGACGTGTCAAATATCTGAAAAATGTTCAAATACTATGAAAATATGTTTGAGTTATATTGTAAAGTATTGTAGGTCAGATAACAACTGTCAAAGGATTTTCTAGGGATGTATGGGTTAAGCTTGTTTGAAATGGCCTTCAACCTAATGATGATCAAAGATTATGGTGATGTTTTACAATTAGAGGAAGTTATTCACTGTAAAAACAGGGCATGATAAGGCCTTTCTATAGTAGGCATCCAACTGGATGAATCTATTGATTGTCTGACTAACCCTGCAGAGTCCTCTGTAATCCAGGCAACCCAAACTAACACTTGTATCCATATCAAAGCTTTCTCAGGATACTTGTTAGTCAACTGCTTTTCTAAATTAAATTCTCTCTAGTCTCGGTTTTATTCCTTTATCGTGCTGGCGTGCTCTGTGATCATCATAGATACAAGGAAAATGCCGGAGGTTCTTATATTGTCAGGTCGCGAACTCAGGGTAATCTACTTTATATCAAAAGGCACCACAAATAGCACCTGTTCACCCTATAATGCATAATTCAAATGTAGGAATTAAGAATTTAGATAGTATTGTCAAGTTGTGAATAGTCAGTTCTAATTTGTGGAAGAAACCAGAGTACCTGGTGAAAACGCCACCTATTGCCCACTGCATGCAACTTTCCAGCATGTTCAGGCTGGGAGTCACACCAGGGGAGTGGTGAGAGACTTAGCGTGCAGTTACTGCATGCTAATGCTGTAGACCACTCTGCTACCCACTTTAAATGTAAATCATAGATCTCAAATTCTATATCTTTATGCTAGTACTTTTCATATAGTATTATGTACTTTTTTCTTCTCAACCATATGCCACTTATCATCATTTATTGCTATCATTTGATACTCATCTTGAATTTCATTTTGCAATTTGAGTTATTGGTAAATGAACCTAGGGCTCCAATTTTGATATACCTCATAAAGAAGATGTACACATTGCCCTCTTTTTGTCATTTTGCCCTCTTTTTGCTGGTACAAATTGAACCCACAGTTAAAAGTTCCAAATTTCCCATACCATTTAATGATATTCGTTAATATTCATATTATTTCTTTATTTTTCAGATTCCATTTGTCGGTACAATGACCCGCGAGGATCCAACTACATGGGCACCATGTCTCACGCGCGTAACCGCAAAGACTGCGACCCCTGGTCCAGGCATGGATATACGCGATTTATAGACGGAAGTCGAGAAAATGCCTCCAACTACTGTCGCAACCCCAAAAATAACCGCGGCGTGGATTACCAGGCGCTGTGGTGTTATACTGGACTAGCTACGGGAGGAAACATCTCATGGCTACGCTGCGAGGTCAACAGTTGTGGTGAGTACAAGTTTTTTTTTTTGTGATTTTAACTCAAAAATGATTATTTAATTCATGTCTCTCTGATGAAGGGTTAATCCATTCATGTCTGTAGCACCCAGGAACATTTATGTTCCTAGTAGCACCAGATGATAATCTGACAGTTTTGGTGATATCTTTTTGATTAGAGCATATTTGGGGGAACCTTTCAAATAGAAATGTTGCTCTGGACTTTTACCACAACTCTTCCTCAAATATTTTGTCAGTTTATGCTTGACTACAAAGTTATTGTTAGAAGTATCATAGCTGCAGACGATAATTGAGATCTTCAGGCATACATAGGTCAACTAGGGCTGTCCACCCAGGTTGTTGAGTGCATTCCAGGGGGGCTCTGTTAATATGATGAGGTGGGTTGTGACTTTCCTCACTCACCTTAACTGCCACGCTGCACCTGCCAGGGTTTCAGGGGATCATTGATCAGGAGAGGGCGGGGGGGGGGGGGGGGGGGGGGGGCGTGCTGTGATGGAGGGTCACGTCAGGTGGAAAGCTGCGCAAAAGCTCGGCGTGGATTAGGGAGCGGTTGACGTGTAAGCCCCAATAGCTTGATTAACCTTCGTCTAATCAAACGTAGTGCATATTTACGAGGTCTAATCCAATCCCAAACTAATTGAGAAGCCTACATTCCAGAAACCATGTGCAGGTGCAATTAGGAAAAAAAATGGACTTTCAGGGTTGCTGAACGATCCAACAATGACTCTTGAGGGATCTCTAGTGAGGGAGTAAGGGGGCTTATACCTGTAAGCCAGAAGATTCCATTTGATTAATATGGTAGAAATACCTGTGCTGCCATGGTGTGAAGATCTCTGAGGACACTAGCAAATCGCTACCCTAATCATATTCAGCTGAGACTTCATAGGAATTTATGGGATTTTCCTGGTGAAAGCTTGGTATTCCAAGGATCTTTTGGTATAGGTAGTGTGGGCTGAATGATTCTGACCTTCTATTCTGATTGACTGGTGTCTGTAGGGTCTAGTGCAATAGCGTGTGGGTTAACCCAGTCATGGGCAAAAGCAGCATGTCAATTTTGATGAAATCTTGCAGGCAATATCATAGTAAGGGAAATATTTGAAAGAGGAATGTTAATCAGGACACTAATCGCATTCAAATATCTGGGAAAACCATTCTCAATCCAAAATTCATCAAATTGAATGTTAAAAATATCAGAGATCCAGATGAAAATTTCTGGAGTCATTTGTAAGCATTAACGGGTTTAATCAAATGTTAGCCAAAACTTGCTTATGAATTCTTACTTCTACAACAGTTTTGTGACCTAGGCTCCATTAGCATTAGCATTTCTTGTGTGTTAATCTAGTTTTTGCAATGGCAGCATCAAGGGGAGAGTGATTTGAGTTTATAGATACTTCAAACTCTATATGTCACAAGAAAGTAGTCGGGTTTAGAGTTATTTGATGATCGATAGCGCTTCACTCAGACTTACATTCAATTGGTGGTGGCAACTTGTGCGAGTTTATTATCAATTAATGGTGGATTAGCTGATTGATCAAAGTTAATAACACTTTCACTCGTTGTGTAAAGTACATTAATTGAAACATATTTAGGTATAATCTAAAGGACTCAAACCTTCATCATACTTTATGTATGTAGGATTCAAACCGAATAGCATCTTGGTTTTAGAGCACTGTGCCTAACCTTTTTGCTGCTGGTGGTTTGTTTGGCCAATACAAAATGATGCAAAAAAACTAAAAAATGACTGAAAGCCTGGCACATGGGTACTCATCTGAGAGTACTCAAAAAGAGCTTTCCAATGAATACCAACATGACAGGGTTTCAATGGTTTTCAAAAATATTTGCATCTGTGTGTTTTTGACTTAAGTAGCCTCAGCATCGGAAAGGTTAAGCTGCTTGCTGTCTCTTGCCACTGCCAAGGATTCAGAGATAGAATCCATCTTGAGGTATGTTAGGAAGTTGCCAGTGACTTGGGGTCGAGGTTTTTTCCTGATAGTCTTAACAACTGCATACAGTCTTGTCACAAGTTTGCCTTGAGATTGCAGCAGATGTGAAAATAAACTCCCATCTCAAAATCAAAAAAAAATTAAGAAAACTTAACCAAGTGTTGGTGTCTTCATAACAAAGAGATATATGCTACCACTTTCTGTATAGTACATGTAGTAAAAGAAGGGACTTATTGGAGTTAAAGTGGATTTAGCAATTAGTAGGAGTTTAGAGTGTATTAAAAGATCTTTTGTGAGGGGGGATGTATACTATTTCATGAGGTAATGGAAGAATGTCTTTGCGGATGAAGTAGAAGTCAGTGTCATGTTCAGTATATGTTGAAGTGTATGAAGACGTATATAGTAGGAGGGGCTGTATAGAGATACATGACATAATACAGAACATGTTTACTGATGATCATGGTGCAATGGCATGACTTGTATTACCTTATTGACTTCATTGCTGAGCCTTTATATATGAACTGTGTGCTGCAATACGGGAACATCTTCATCACGCTCAGCTTATAGTGTGTAGTTTGTAGTTGGTGCGTCGGAGCCGAGCAGGTTGATGAAGTTTCCTGCGGTGGCGCCCTGACACATCTCTTCATAATGGGCCACAGGCTAATTTCTCCTGAGGGCACGCTACCTGGGCCTCTCCTAGCACCTCCCCTACCTCATCCACACATCACAATCTGGGCAGCACCTCTAACCCTTATGCTGCTGGTGGCTAATTTGGGTAATACAAAATAATGCAAAAAAATGAAAAATGACTGAAACCCTGGCATATGGGTACTCATCTGAGAGTAATCAGTGAGAGCTATCAAATAAATACCAATATAACAGGATTAAGATGTTTTTCAAAAATCTTTTCATCCTTGTGCTTTGGATGAAATTAGCCTTAGAATAGTAAGGGTTAATCTCCCTGCCGCTGCCTGGGCCACTCAGGGCTACCTCATCCTCACATCACTATCTAGACAACACCTTTGATCTCCTTGCCGCCACCCAGCTTCACAATCTGATTCATAAAACATCCGCTAGTAAAATAAACGTAAATATGGTGTAAGTCCATTAAGATGTATTGTTTCCGTTGGCTGTTTATGGTTCGCGGGTCTCGTTTGAGGGGCTGCGAGCAGTGATTTAAGGACGCCAAGGTGTTGAAGATCACCTCTCTAGTTCTTAATTAGTATGCATTTTATATTTCCTCACTTCCCTGGAGACGCTAGGCGAAGGTAAAAGGTTGACTTGTGTGCTGATAAACTGTTCCTCAGGAACATCACAAATCAGCCACATCGAGTGGTCAGTATGAGTTTTTGGACAAAAAGCATATATAACAATATTTCACTCTTTTTCATCTATTCCCATACTCAATGTTTATGAGACTTTAGGGTTTGGGTGGAGACTCCCTTTAACCTTGCTGTTGTCAGTGATAAGTGTGCCGTTAACTTAAGTGATTGTATTTCTGTAAAAGAATGTACTGGAGATCATATTTCCTACGTTATCACATATTGCTTATGAGACATTGGGGTTGGATGTAGAGCACTTTTAACCTTGGTTCGTGATTGATAACAGTAACTTTTACTAAAGTGATTGTATTTCCGTAACAGCTAGTGAACCAGACTAATGTCTCTCAGACATCTACCCATTTCAGGAAGGACATATATTAATGGCTTTCACAGTTTCAGTGAATGCTCTCATTATTAACCCAAACACAACTTAAGCATTCCAGCAGTCTCACAATGAATCAAAATAAATTAATTGCACTACCAACAACTCTCCTTCAAATATTATGTAAAATCTTTTTTAATTTCAAAGTTACTGTCAAAATTATTATATGGCATTTTCATTCTATAGCTATAAATTAATGGGTTTAGTGCTTTTCAGTATCAGCATTGTATTTATCTACCTTAAGTATACAACTGTTAAGTACCTTCTGTCATAATTCACAAACCATCAAGCAACATCATACCTGTTACACATAATACCACTCAATGAGAGGGATATTTTCTGTTCCCAGTTCTACCCTGGGGAATAGCTGGAGTGTTGCATTCTGGGTGTGCGTGGGATATCATCATATGCATGATAAGGCTGAACATGGGAAAGGCATTTACTGTTATGGTCCCTCAGTTCCTTAAATTGAAAAGAGGAGGTCCTGGCAGGTACCTATTTAAGGTCTGCAGTAAATAACCTATTTAGGTTCCAATAAAGTAAAAGTTTCATAAAGTAATATTCATTTGCATAAGAGTATTTTGTATTATCCTAAATCAATTTAACTTATTTTGAAAAAAATAAAAAGATAAATTAATTGGACAGGAATATTCAAAAGTAATCTCTAAAGATTTTGAATTTAGAACTCCCTTTATCTTTACTTTGTTTGTCATGTTGTCATGCTATCTGCTATACCAAGGCTAAGACATGACCAGTTGTTCATTGACAACCTAGGAACATTGGTCAGTGGTGAGAGACAACAAGCAGTCTGTGTGCAATACCCTAGACCACTCAGCTATTTTGGCAGCCCTATTTCATTCAGGACTATGCTAAAAACAACTCTAGGAAATGACCATATTCCTGCTAGAGGCCACTTAATGCCTATAGACAGGGAATCTTTGCATTATCTTTGTTGCACCTCCCACATGCCTCAGAGGGCCATGACATGAGGTGTGGGAATCTGCTATCTGTCCATATAGTGCATTAATACAATCATAACAAATGCATTATCATCTCTATCATTCCCCTTGAGTGGGGTAAGCCACTCTTTATATGTGCAGTTTGAAGTAGGCTAGTATTAGCAGTTGCTGGGCTATTTATGAATGGCATTAGATTGTCAACCTTTGCTGGCTTAATAAATCCAGGATATAGCAATGTATTTTTCCTACATACTTTGCATTTTCTAGACCTAAAATAATAATAAAATATCTGAAATTAATAGAGAAATAGTAGGGAAAACATTATACCTTTTGGATTTACTCATCCATCCTTGTTATATTTAAAACAAACTCTTCTATAAGAATGCATGGAACAGTACTATAATCCAAATTATTAGATTAATTTTCACCTTCTTATCTTTGAATTATTTTCTATCACACGTTCCCAGATAATCTTTATCTTACTCTCCCATTAATCAGGATAGTAAGTGAACCAGTGCCACTTTTACATATGGTATATACCTATGAATCATTCAAATACTCCCAGCACTATAACTAAGACTGTAAAGCCTTGCTCATGATGCAAGTGAGATGTACAGGTAGATATTCAGGACTCATGATTGAATTATCACACACCTGCAGGGATAGTAATGATAGGTATTGTCTCTGGGATCCATGAAGTACACATATGGCTGTATAGACTCACTGCTCAGGTATCAGTGAACTGCACATGTAGGTATGAGGCTTGTTATTGAATTATCACACACCTGCAGGGAGAGTAATGATTGGTATTGTCTATGGGCTTTAAGAACTGCAAATATGGCTGTATAGACTCACTGCTCAGGTATCAGTGAACTGCACATGTAGGTAGGGGGCTCGTTATTGAATTATCACACGCCTGCAGGGATAGTAATGATAGGTATTGTCTATGGGCTTTATGAACTGTAAATATGTCTGTATAGACTCACTGCTCAGGTATCAGTGAACTGCACATGTAGGTAGGGGGCTCGTTATTGAATTATCACACGCCTGCAGGGATAGTAATGATAGGTATTGTCTATGGGCTTTAAGAACTGTAAATATGGCTGTATAGACTCACTGCTCAGGTATCAGTGAACTGCACATGTAGGTAGGGGGCTCGTTATTGAATTATCACACACCTGCAGGGATAGTAATGATTGGGATTGTCTATGGGCTTTAAGAACTGCAAATATGGCTGTATAGACTCACTGCTCAGGTATCAGTGAACTGCACATGTAGGTAGGGGGCTCGTTATTGAATTATCACACACCTGCTTGGAGAGTAATGATAGGTATTGTCTATGGGCTTTATGAACTGCAAATATGGCTGTATAGACTGGCCCATCAGATACCAGTGCACTGCACGTGTAGGTAAGGGGCTTGTTATTGAATTATCACACACCTGCAGGTATAGTAATGATAGGTATTGTCTATGGGCTTTAAGAACTGTAAGTATGGCTGTATAGACTGGCCCATCAGATATCAGTGCACTGCACATGTAGGTAAGGGGCTTGTTATTGAATTATCACACACCTGCAGGGATAGTAATGATAGGTATTGTCTATGGGCTTTATGTACTGCAAATATGGCTGTATAGACTCACTGCTCAGGTATCAGTGAACTGCACATGTAGGTAGGGGGCTTGTTATTGAATTATCACACACCTGCAGGGATAGTAATGATAGGTATTGTCTATGGGCTTTAAGAACTGCAAATATGGCTGTATAGACTCACTGCTCAGGTATCAGTGAACTGCACATGTAGGTAGGGGGCTTGTTATTGAATTATCACACACCTGCAGGGATAGTACTGATTGGTATTGTCTATGGGCTTTAAGAACTGCAAATACGGCTGTATAGACTTGCCCATCAGGTATCAGTGAACTGCTCATGTAGGTAAGGGGCTCGATATTGAATTATCACACACCTGCAGGTATAGTAATGATAGGTATTGTCTATGGGCTTTATGAACTGCAAACATGGCTGTATAGACTCACTGCTCAGGTGTCAGTGCACTGCACATGTAGGTAGGGGGCTCGTTATTGAATTATCACACACCTGTAGGAGATGTGATGATAGGTGTCATATCTAACAACTCTCAGCTCTAAGGGTACGGCTGTATAGCACTTTACATGGTATCAGTAAACCATATACTTAACCCATTAATGCTTAAGGCTTCATTCGGAAACTGTCGTCTGGAGCGATGATACTTTTGACAATAACTTTTGAATCGGGAATTATTTTACAAAATATTTGAAGGAGAGTTGTTGGTAATGTTCTGATCAACATTTCTCCTTCAAATATTTTGCCAATTCTAAAACCTGAACAATTTCTTCAAAATTGTCAGGCTGGTTTTGGCCGCTGTGAGCATTAATGGGATAAGGTAGATAGAGGGCTTACCATTGAATTATCCAATACCAGGAGAAGAATTATAATTTAGTAGAATTATATCATCATATAATAAAAGATATCAGTTTTGGTCTCTTCACAGATATGGCTGCATGGTCTTGTTTACAAAGAAAGCGAAATGTACCAGTAGATCCAGGTTCATTATTGAATTGTCAATAGCCTAGACCTTCCCTGGATCTCTGTGGGATAGAATAGAGTTTCTCCCAATGTCATCATGTCTACCTGTTGCAGGTCTGCTGTGAACTGATAATATGATCTTGTATATTGCCGTGGGTGCTGTTTGTGTAGCCGTTTGCTGAGGCCAGCCCGTACTCCTGCACTCCAGTGCCATGTGCCTACGCATACACCCTGCCATCCCCACAAACACCATCAATGTTGCAAGATGTCACATTGATAATGCTAATTACAAACGACACTCAGTCATAAGTGGCCAGTGTTCACTGTAGGTCTGTTAATTGTTGTCACTTACATTCTACATCCTACATGCATATGCAAAACATGGATTACTAAGTTTAATATTTTTAGCGCACACTCAAGTAGGACTGTCATTGATATGACAAGTATCGATCGATCGAAATAACTTTTCCAATTAATCGAAAAAAATATTATGTCAATTGTTATGTCAATTAACCGAAACACATTTTTTCAGCCTTTTACGCCATTTTTAGTCAACGCTAATAAGAATTTTGAAGAGAAACTCAAGTATTCAATCAAAAAGTGTTGAGAAAACCTTCATTGTCTTTGCATTGTGAGAATCTTAGGATCCTAGCCCCAAAAATAGTGTGGAACATGTAAAAATATTCTATTAGTGCAGTTCTTCAAAATCGAATCGAAATAATCGGAATCGAAAAAATAAAATGTCAATGATCGAATCGAAAAAAAGTGGATGTCAATGACAGTCCTACACTCAAGGATAGAAAACACTACTCATGTGTTTTCCTTTAATGAACCTCAATGGTAGACTACCCTAGGGAACTGGGAGCACGCTCTAGGCAATCAGCTCCTGAGCATGGCAAAGATGTACAGTTATGTTTGTTTAAGTGTATTAGTGCATGTAGAAGTGATGACTGCACAGGGGATGGTACTTGAATGGTATATGTCTACCTTTGGTGGGGTACCCTGTCCTCCTGGGATGGGAAGCGCTTACAGCCATTGTATTACTTAGAGATTTATTTGCCCCTATATCTTTTCCCATTCATGCTCACAGCGGCCAAACGCAGCCTGACAATTAATTTAATGGAATCATGCAGGCATAATAATAGCAAGGAATATATTTGAAGGAAAAATGTCAATTTAAACATTATGAATTACTACCCTTCAAATAATTCTTAGTTTAATAATAACAATAATAATAATAATAATAATAATAATCTTTATTTAAAGAGGGTATTACTGCATAGTTTGTATGTTATTGTCAGAAATGTACTAGATCCAGTGCAAGTTTCTGGAAGAGCTTAAAGTATAAATTGATAGTCATGGAGCACTGTAATGTAATAGTGTGTCTAGGGAAGGAACAGAGACAGGTGATATCTGAAGCCCTGGAGGGCAGGTATGTACAGCAATGTACATCCCTACCTTAACCTTTATGCTGCTGGTGGCTAATTTGCCAAATACAAAATGATGCGAAAAACCTGAAAAATGACTGAAACCCTAGCACATGGGTACTCATCTGAGAGTACTCATCCTTGGCTATCTAATGAATACCAACATGACAGGGTTTAGATGGTTTTCAAAAATATTTGCGTCCTTGTGCTTTGGATGAAAGTAGCCTCAGCATTGGAAGGGTTAAGTTCAACGCTACCTGGTCTTAGCAGAGTATCTATCTGTGTATTTTCCAATATGTCTGGCTACACTCCCTGTCACTGTGAGGTAGAGATATCTAGCTTCTACCATCTACAATGCGCACATATGGGCTTTGTACTCCTGTGCGTAGGTTAACAAAGTTCCCTATGACTAGGACACATGTCTTTAGTCTAAATGGATTAGAATGCAATTTAGGTAACAAATGTAATGCAGATATTTTTGGATACAAGCTCACAACACAATAGATCAAAGGATAGTGATTTACAATAAGATATAGAAAAAATTCTACAAATTAAGTTTTCTAGGTCAATTACAAGAAAGACAATTTGTTGTTATTTCGAAATGTATGAAAAAAACCCAAAATCATTTAGGCTGGGAAATTTCATATGCGATAAGCTATTCCTCAAAATGACATTGCAGGTCCTCTAGATTTAAGGACTGCTGGTTTTATATCGGCAATTAGGAAAGCACATAACCAAGAACTTGAAATTGCATACAATTACCTTTTAGCATTGCTTTACATGCATATTTTTCATTGTCAAACTTGAATGAATTAAAAGTAATAAGATGTGATAGTTGCTGGTTAAATTGTACAAAAATCATTATAAAGTAGCAAGGACAGTTTTGTGAAACTACTTGCGCTAGAAAAACAAGTGGCATGAGCTGAATATGTCAGGGTTGTTGTATGTTGGAGTTTGCTCCAGTCCTGGTCTCCGTCGTCCCGCTGTTGCCAAATGTCACAGCTGCCAGGCTCCTTATCAAGATGAAGCTCATAAACACAACCAAGAATAAAAAAGAGGTCATTCTCATTGCCGGAAACGTTTGAAAAACACCATGTATTCATGTATTTTTGATGCAATTGAATGTCAAAAGAATGAAACAGTTTTAATGATTATTGTAGCAGGTTTTTTTTTATCTTGTAATGTATACAAACATATTTTTTTGCTTATGACATGCAGTTTCTTAACATTGACTCATTTTCCAATATTAACTCATACCAATGACAACTTAGGTGCTCAAAAGGGTTTTCTAGACCCTTACATACAGAAAAACATGTTGGTTTTGGTTGAAACCTCATTTTTCCCTTCTCTATGTGGATAGAGAAGGTTATGTTTTTGTGATTATACCATTGCCTTAGCCAAGCAGAGATTCTGTTCACAAGTCACATGTCAGCTGGGCAGTGAGAGAGTAGGTCTTTCTCTACAGCAGGCATACCAAGCACCTAACCAGGTCGGCTGAGTCCCTTGTCAAAATACAGCCCCCTGGCCCCATACACGCGGAAACTCACTTGTGTGAGCCTCCGCCACAGCCACTTATCAAAGGCTGATTTCATCAGGCCTGCCCAGCAGCAGAGTCAACACTGTGGACCTAATACCATTTCTATTGCCCGCACCAGCCCAACTAACTATGAAGACCCACACAGACCTGCCACAGACATTGTGTCAAACAGGGATGTTTAATACATAATGAAAAAATGTATGAGAAGTGACAAGCTAGGTTACAAAGATTGTCTTCAATTAATTGTAGATTGTTATTCTCCTGTATCTCCTGCATGTTTTATAATAAAGAAAATTGCAATCAAACCTTTCATTAAAGGCCACTTACTGGATAAGATGGCTTTCAAGGTAGGTGGTGTTCTCTTAGAGCTTAGCAATGTGGTATTTTTCACCTTTGGAAAATTGGGATTGGTCTTAATTCTTAAATGACAGGTGGTTTCTTGAGCAGGTTTTCTCTTTACATTTTCAAAGTTGTTTTACTTAGTGTAGCTCAACTTTCAGGCTTAATCACAGAACTGAACAAATATCATGAAAGTGTTTTTATGTGTTGATACAGAAATGAATGGAGTTTTTACATTATTTCACATAGTCTGACTAAGCTTGATAAATTACAATTGATCTGCTTGAGAAGAAAGATGATTCTCTGAGTGATGTCATAGAACCTATAATTTAGTCTGAATGTTATTAAGTGCACCATCTTGGATCAGTCGAATTGGAGTTCCGCTCATTTCTGAGGCACGTCTCATTTTCCGATTGCCTGGAGCCAGGCGTTATTCTCACAGACACGGCGAGAATATTGAAAAGCTATAAATGATATCCATTAAAGAGTAGTAGTTTGGAGAGCGGCAAGGCAAGAGTCCCTTAAGAGCGGCAATTGTGTATTGAGTAACATCAAAGTACCTGCAAGTTTTACAATCTTAATGGATTGTGACCAGGACAGGGCGCGCGTAAATAGAGAAAAAATCCAATTTTCTATGGATTTATCTGAGCTGCGTAGAGTGGCTATTCTGTTGTAGGCAATGAATCAATTAGGCGTAGCGTGTCTCCCTGCTTGCGTCAATATTGACATATCGAGACGCTCAAAGCGGACATGGTGCGTTAATGATAATTTCCACTGGATTCATAACAGGCAGTACTTCTCATAGGTCAGCGACATACACTGGGGTCGCAGAGCACACCTGTTGCGGCTCATGAATTACCTGTGAATCTCAAGCGCAAGCTCCCGGTAGCAGAATGCAATGGAGAATGTTAGATTTCAATGTACGCTTAAAAGCATTTTAGACTTAAGGGCAACCCAACAGGTGCAGGGGAAATTTTCATTTACTATATAAGCTAGCTAGCTAAATTCTTTTGAAACTAGCCAAGCAAACCTGAGTAAATCTATATTTTCTCGTTAGGACAATTGAGGATTGTTAAAGGGAATGTCAATTGTAAATATGACTCAGAATATGCACTGAATCCCCCCTTCTCTCATAAGAAAGCTTTGGTGTGCCGTCGGTAGTTAAACATAAAAGAAAGGACTTTAAAATCAACTTTGAGCTTTAATTTCTATTGTAAGAACCTCAGCTAAGCAGAGTTTGTTAAAGTGAAAGGGAATCAGAATATCCACTGAATCCACATTCCCTTTTATAAAGATGTGTCATGTTGTTGGTGTTTAAAGATATAAAAGGAAGTAATTTAAAACAGCTTTTAACTGTTATTTCTATAGTGCATACCTCACCTTGCCACCTTATCACCTGAGCAGAGATAATGTACAGCAATGCATCAGGTGAAATGGAAATTGTTATGGGGTGGTGTACACTGTTAATATGGGTAAGTTGCTGTGCTGAGCCCCCCCCCCCCCCCCCCAAAAAAAAAAAAATAATAATAATTTTTGATTGTTTATATGTTACATGGCCTGCCAGAGCTATGCCTGCCTAGACTGTAAAACCAATCACCTTGTTATGTCAGTTCTTACACTCAATTTGCATTTAGGTACTTGATATTTCAACCTCGAAGATACATGATAAAAACTAACTAACTATGAAGCAAACTTAGAAGCTCATGGATTCATCATTTCAAAGAGTAAGAGATATTATCGCTTCTTTATGTTCGAGCGATAGAAAATACTTCTAGCCTCAGGTGCATGCTCTTAGAGAGAGGGTGCATGGCAGCTGCAGGGATTGACATCAGAATGAGTAATAAGATGTTAGGAATGATAAAAAAGATGCATAATTGACCGCAATAAATCAGGATTGTGATTAATTTCAAGGAAAGTCTCTCATTAGATTACTCCAAGAATGAAAATCCTTTAGAGTAATCCTTCAATCAAGAATCTAATAGGTTGGAGAGGAATGATGTTGTGGTTTGGGTGAGGGGGTTTATGTGCTGAGACTAAGCTGAGGAAGTGGTGACCAAGAGTTCCCTGAATGACAAGCAAGAAAAGTGCAAAACGCTAGTCCTGTATGGTGATAATGATAATAGTAATTATAATAATAACAATAATAATAATAATAATAATAATAATAATAATAAAAATAATAATAATAATAATAATAATAATAATAATAAAAATGATAATAAAAGTAATAATAATAATAGTATTAATGATAATAATGATAATAATATTAATAATAATAATAATGATAATAATAATAACAATAATAATAATTTAAAAAATGATAATGATAATAATAATGATTATGATAATAATTATGATAATAATACTTATAATGATAATCATAAATGATATTGATAACAATTATAATGATAATGATAATGATAATAGTAATAATGATAATAGTAATTTTGACAATAATTATTATAACTATAATAATGACATTTCTTGAAGTCCTTACTAGAATGATGAGTGATATATTTATCAGTATTTCCATGCTGCCCCCACCATTTCCCCAGCACGCCACTCCTGGGTGTGCTCATCCATGCTGTTATTGCCTCCCCAAATCACAGGTGCCTCCCAGTAGTGATGGGCTTTATTTCCTACACTCTCTGGCTTCTGCCTCCATTCACTTAATGACCATCTCTGTCATTCCACAGATCATTGGCTAACTCATACTAGGGAGGGGGGTGACCCCGACAGCCAAGTCGTTTCTCTCTCACCGCCAGCGCCAAAGTTCCTGGGTTTGAATTTGGCTCAGAGCAAGTCATGTTTTTGTTGTGGTTAATATAGCTAATAGGGGAATAGTATGCTGATTTGTTTAGGGTGAAAATGGCAGGATACTTCTTGAAGCGTTCTCTATACAGTCAATTCATTGCTTAATAATTCATTATTCATACTTGTTGCTGGCTGTTCTTCTACTACTGCCAGTCTGTTGCTGCTGCAACTGCTGCTGGTGGTGCTGTTGGCAGGTTTTGCTCTGAGCTTGTACCCTGGGTGGTAGGGTGATGAGCTGTTCCTGAGTCTCACCTCGCAGCCTCAGATTTCTCCACTATATACTCTGCCTTGATTATGTCAATATTGAATGTATGATGTCATATTGCTCTTACAATATCAAATAAAGTTGTGTTACTCCTGGCTTCCATAAATTGCTTCCAAGTTGGCGGGGTGGTGGGTCATGACTTTCCCCAATAATTTTGTTCATGTCCACAGGCATTTTTCACCAAACTTGTTTTGTATGCAGCAGTATTCTCCATCATACACTTCACCTTTTACAAATCCAAAGAAGCTTCAGACAGCTGATGGGTCTTGAAAAAGAGAAGTAGTTTACAGTGGAGTACTAGCTAGCCAGTCTCTGATTTTGCTTTGACTGTGCCAAACTCGCGACTTCTTAGGAAGCTTATGTACTGAACTACCTTTAGAAAATGAGGCATTTCTTGCAGAAGAGTAGCTGGCCTAAGCATAAATATTCCAGGGAGATGTTATACCTCTCAGAACTTCATAAAGCAGG
>OZ012684.1:1609302-1659302 GCA_963942565.1 Maea johnstoni | reverse complement strand
GAAATTTGCCGTCATGCTGAGACAAAACTTTATCAACTCTTTGAACAGCTAGCTTCAATGATTTAACTAAAATTATAGGATTTTTCACTATTAGGATGAAAAGTTCCAAAATTTAATTTGCTGTTTTGATGTTAGATAAGTTAATAAATGAAACTTTTAGGGTAATTTATCATTAAAAGAACAGATTGATATCTTAGTGCAAATTTTGCACAATCAAATATCACGTCAATATGTCATGACAATGATCTAGATTAATGCATCTGTGACCAGTATTTGATGCTATCTTATTTCATGCCTGATGCAGCACCCTGACCTCTTCATCCCCAGCCTAACCTCATCATTATGTGATTCCTTTCTTATAAGATACCTTAGGTATCATTTTGAAACAGTTCAACAAGAAATGTTAATCAATATATATTTCCATTAAATAATTTTTAATTGTTGCCCTATCCCAAAATTATTCTAATTTTTGCGTCACAGTATCTTGTGAATATTTAGAAGGTTAGAAGAGGAACATTTACATATCATGAATGGTTAAGAGTGCAGGTCACTTATTCAGATTACCTCATCAGAAATAGATGCAATTGATAGAAGGCCAGAAGCTGCATGAGAGGAATGGACGGAATGGGAGATTAATTCAATTTTTGGTCTTTGGTCTTGTCTTGCTGTAGCCTCTGATGCTTCAAGTTGACTTTAAGTGTAATGATTGTCACTCATATTGCGATCCTCGGGAGGAATCACTATAGAGAAGACGGCCTTTGATAGGAGAAGCTGAGACGATCTATGGGAGGCGAGGGATCTATCTCCTCCAGTGATCCTTGTAGTCTTAAGAGCACAAGAGATGACTGCTGAGAAAATTTGATTTTTATTTTGTGTTGGATTTAATTGGGATTGTTTGCATTGTCGTCACTTATTCTGTATGGCTCAGAGACAATATCAAATGAATAGTTCTCCTAGACTTAAATTTATTGTCAGTTAACATTAACTATGCTACTCAATATACTCTGAATAAACAACAAAACAAAATAATTCATTTTATCACTTTTAATCTTTACATGATTAGGATAAATACAGTTCTAATGATTTTTGGGGAAATACTCACTTCTTTCGGTAATTATGCACTTATTTCATTTCATGTAGAAATTGAATGCGTGTAGTCAATCAATCAAATGTATCTTTTATGTACATTAGCATTTAGCTATTCGTCAAATTTAATAGAGTTTAAAAAGGAATGACTATTTTTGTGATCCCTTTCCAACAAGAGTAATTAAATTACTAGTAGTTTAAAATATATTTCATGGAGGAATCTTAATTAGAAACAAGTCAACTGACATCTTATCTTCATATTTTTGGGAATACATATAATTTCCCTGGAATATCATAGCTCCAGATGATTTGATACTATAATACTAACCATTATGAAACATGTCCATATATGGTTATGGTGTGAGCCCCTGTTTCTAGGAAAATTCTCTTATGATCATCTGTAGAGTACTTTATGCAATCCATTTCATGGAGTTGGTCCCAAGTATACACATTACGGGTGGATATTGATATTACAAAAAGACAATTTGAAAATGAACCAGATGGCAGTGACACTGTAAAGATGTGTGTTTTGAGCTATTTGAATGATGATGTGTGTGGGTGTTTGAGGTTTTTGTGTCAATTTAAGGTTCCCTGATTAAATTGAGTGAAATTAAATAAAGTAAGACATTTAAGGAAAATTGAGTTATAGCCTCAGACATCCAAGTGTTATCAGACCCAAATTTCTTTAAATAATGAGATGCTTCAATAGTCGATTACCATTAAAACAGGAATAGAAACCTTTCCTTTCCTTTGAAAATTGAGGTCTTGATCTTTAAGGAAACATCTCAACATAAAGGAATTACTTTGAATGGGGCATTTAACCTTAAACATTCTATTGACTATGCATTACCTACCAGTATAAGTGTGTTAGCTGGTGGTATTTTTGGCTGACTTCACCCTAAACTGATAAACCAACATATGGCAGGCTACTAGATCTGATATTTAGGGGCACTCTGACAATCTTGTTTGCCGGCATTTTTTTCGAGTTGCAGAATGCAGGTAATAAATAGGAAATCTGCTTATATGCTGGAATTTCCCAGAGGAAGGTCCCACGCAGTTCCATGGAAATTCGATTCATGGCCGGAGGGGCTCCCTTTCTCTGCATGAGAGCTGGAGGCACCGTCATAACGTGTTTAATAAATCCAAATCTGCCCCGCTAAATCAATTCTAGCCATATGGCTGTGACATATTTTGAGGATGTGGCGGTTGATTAGATTATAATTGGTCCTATTGGTGCTTCTATGGTGGATTATTCCGCTCCTGCTATTGGCCTCTCATCCAGCCCTCAAAATACTTCCTTTTACACCCTGCTGCTACCAGATACACATACTGCCTCAGCTTTACAGCCACTACTGCTTACTTGGACACTGGAACCATTAAAATTGCTAGTAGTAGTGTAGTTGTTGTTTATGATGGGAATTGTCAAAATGTTCAAGATTGAGCGATACTACTACTATTTCTACTACTACTACTACTACTACTACTACTACTACTACTACTACTACTACTACTACTACGACTACTACTACTACTATCACTACAACTACTACTACTACTACTACTACTACTACTACTACTACTACTACTACTACTACTACTACTACTACTACTATTAGAACTGCTACTACTACTGCTACTACTGTTGCTGCTGCTACTACTACTACAGCCACAGTCAGTGCATTTATAAGTTTAGGCTACATATTAGCTGCCCTCTCCCTTTCATGATTTATTTATTCTTATCCTGCTGTGATAGTATTTGGCAATCTGCAGGATGCTTAGAAAGTAGGTGTAGAGTAGGTGCCTGTGGAAATGATTGATTAAGAAAACCGATGCCTAGTTATGTTACCAGACTCAGGTGAATGACCGTAGGAAATGATTCTACTGCACCTTTGATCGACCACTATTTAACCCATTCATGCCTAGATATTAACTGCAAAAGTAATATCTGGGACATTGATATTTAAAAAAATAAGCATGATTTTAGGTATATATTAGTAAAATATTCAAATGGGGCTCATGTGGTGGTCCGATTAAGATTTTAATTTGAAATGTTTTCCTCAAGATGCTTTCAGTAGAAATATTCCACAGAAGTAATCAGGTGGCTGGCTGCTGGTGGAATGAGAGGATTGATATTTTCCTGGAGTGACATGAACAATGCTTGCCATGCAGGGAATTATTGTTGCAGGCCAGATTAGAGAGTATTTTGAGCCCTGGAGCGGAAGGTGTAGCTTTCATTACCCAATGGAGGTAGCAGTGTGGGGAAATTGATAAAGGTATTGTTTTTGCAAAGGTCAGGTGTATTAACCCATTGATGCTCATGGTGGCCAAAGGCAGCTTGACTATTTTGGTAATATCTTTCAAGCTAAAGCATAGTTTGGAAAATGTTAGAAGTAGGAATGTTAATCAGAATGCTAATAACAATTCTCCTTCAAATATTTAGTGAAATCGTTCTTACTTCCCAAGTTATCGTTAAAGTTATCAAATATGCAGACAACATTTTCTTGCGGATCTGTAAGGCGTGTATGGGTTAAGGGCCACCAGAGCTGCTCCTCCTGCGGGTAGTGGTAAAGGTTGTGTAATAAAGGACTGGGAGGCTACAGGTCCATCACAGGACCCCCCACCGCCTGCACTAGCCTGCCTATTATAGCCCATAAATACTTCATACACTGCACGATTTATCAATATAATAGAGATAACTTTCACATATCTCAGCGCTCCTTCCCACCTGCCCGCATGGTTTATGCTCCATACTCTAAGCACTTACGTCCTGCTGCTGCTGCAGGTTATCAATATTGCCGTAGTAGATATCTGTCAATATTATAGCTAAGATATGATTGCATTAAGGGATATAATTGTAATGATAAGTTTAATCATCCCAGTCTGATTATTTTTTGTTTCTATTTGAGGTACAGAGATATCATGACTACATTCATTATATCCTTTTGATCACAGCATTTTTTGGAAGTAATCGATGGAAATATCCAGGAATGGGTTTCTCATTTGAGGAAGTCCAGCTTTAGTTGAAAAAATCTCCTAATGTGAACACTTCAAGCCCAAGATGTTTACATCTCGTCCATTAATAAAAATATGATTTAAAAAAAATAAATCTTTGTTAACTCTCATTAATAAGAGTATCAAAAACATTAAAATGGAGGTTGTTTGTTAATTATTTCCTTCTTTTAATTGCAAAATCATTTATTAGAAAGGCATTCCCAAAAATAGTCAATCTTTTTGGAGACCTGGTGGAGAAAGGGTTAAGTTATTGAAAAATATATTTTCAGAATCACCCCGAAACCTCGATATTGCATTTGAGCATTGTATTAATAAGACATCATTCATGATATTGAAGTAGAGACTGTTTAATTGCTGGCCTGGGGCAGCACTCTAAGCTGTCGGTCTAGAGACAAGCAGCTCATCCCAAGCCTATAGAGTGTCTGCAGCATCACAAGGGGACCCTTATGGATAGGTTTGGAGGGAATAGGGGCAAGGGAGGGAATTGTTTACCGGCATGAGAAATAGGTTTTTGTTGTGTGATCCATGTTATTTTGTCATTGTCTACCTGTCCCCGTACCAGCCCCATCTGTTCCTGATCTCAGCTCATTGAGTTATTGAGACACCAGCGCTAGAGGTCACCTTGAGAAAGTGCTACTTCCTGCTTGCTGAATTATACTCTATTGGATGCTTGCATGCACTACACTTGCCATTTTTCATTTTTTGGCATATCTGTAATTTTGGACTTAATTGCAGCAAACATCGGCAATCACTATCTATCAAATCTTTATCACAGCTCATTGAGTTATAAAGCTGTCCCTGCCTGCTGCAATCAAAAAACACCCTGAATATTAGATGATGTCTATGTGACTAGAGCATTTTTTGAGAAATTATTTGAAAGATTTTTGAGAAATCATTTAAAAGAAAACATGAATCAGTACCTGAACTAACAACTCCCATTCAAATATTTTGTGAATTAGTAAAGAAGTTGACGTCTGGATGCTGTCATACTTTTGAAAAATATATTTCAAAAAATCTTGGCCATAAGATTGTCAAAATATTTGTAGGCGAGTTGTTGTTTTGGTTTTGAGCAAATGTTTCTCATGCTATACATTTATTTGATAGGAATTGCTAAAGGCTGATTCGAGCCGCTACAGCGGGAGTGCATTAACAAAGTGAATAATTAGATAAGCACCTACAAGTAGCGTTACATTTCCTGTAGTCTGATCTGTTATAGGATTAATAGTCACTTACAGTGAATTGGTTCCTTATCGGAATGCTCTTTTTATGACCCGTTCTTATCAAAGTTTATTGAATTATTGAGACAGTAACTGGGCACCTCCTAGAGGAAATGTCAAATCCTAGGCTGGAATATTTCATCTACAGCAATTTAATGCTCCCATAACTGTCGGCTATCTGCATATAGTTCTATAGCAACCCATTGAGTTAGTTACTGTGATTGTAGAACACAGAGGCTCTACGGAAATGCTTCTATTCATACCGTGATGAGCAATTATTCATATTCTCTCTCTCTCTCTCTCTCTCTCTCTCTCTCTCTCTCTCTCTCTCTCTCTCTCTCTCTCTCTCTCTCTCTCTCTCTCTCTCTCTCTCTCTCTCTCTCTCTCTCTCTCTCCTATATATATATATATATATATATATACATAATATATATATATATATATGTGTATATATATATATATATTTATATATATATATATATATATATATGTGTATATATATTTATATATATATTTATATATATATATATATATATTTATATATATATACAAACACACTTACTTATATAAGTGTGTGGCTGTGTCTTTGTGTATGTGTATTCAGATTGTCCCCACACCTCCCCACACCTGAGGTGAGGGGGTGAGCAGTAGAAGGTGCAGGAGTCGCCCATGACTGTTGAGTGTGGCATTTCCGGCACCTGGTAGATTTATTGAACACACGCAGGGTTTGAGCTATGACCTGTCACTGGGCCGCTGACTGTAAGATCTATGGTGTGGATAATCATCTCTTACCAGAATGTGCTTTCCACATAAAGAACTATCCTGACAAATGGCTTACATGCAAAGCATTTATAAATTGGTGTTATGCTGCAACTGAATATATGAATAATGGACTTCTAAGTAGTGTAGTCGAGATGTTATGGGGTGATGTATAACTCACCCCTTTGACTTATTTGACTCGGTGGAGGTTAATGAGGAGGATTTTAACATATACATTAAAATTCAGACTTCCTCTACACAATAATAAGTTGTTCATTGATCTTATAAAATGTATGATATTGAATTCAATTATTTTAGATAGAAGCAAAATTAAATCTTTTGATTTTCAACTACATTCATTATTTTCTTAGGGTTTCTGCTGTCATATGTTGATGTATGTTAACATCAAACCTTAACCCCTCCCCTGGTGAGTTCTCAGGAAGCTGCAGAGAAATCATGCGAGGTAGGACTTGAATATGGCAAGTTCATTAGACTTAACACAGATGGGGGGATCATGTTTATCATTAAAGAAAAAATATATAGTGTGGCTCGAAAGTTTAAATTGATGAATAAGACGTATATGATGTTTGGTTGCTATGCACAGTGGAAGTGGAAATTGTTTAACCATGATGGTCTGTGAATGGGATAATGCATTGTGTAAGTGATAGTGATTGATGACACAGAGCGCCTGTTTAATATCTAGCCCACCAGCTGATTCACTACCACTCTACATGTAGATTCTCCGTGACACCCCCACATAGTCTTCCCGGGCGTCTATTACAGACCACTTAACCACTGTGCTGTACTGTCCATGCCACTCCCTCATTGCCCATTGCTAGATGACATTACTTTGGGAATGAATTCCTCTCCGCCAAATAGGGATCCCTGTTGCACTGTGCATGCTACGTGTTAATTGGGACAGAGTAAGTCCATGTGTATACATCAAGAACTGGACAGTAGACATTCCCTGTCCATAGAGGTGTGACCTGGTGCACTTTGCATGCCATTCCATAGTTGTCCCCCATAATGCAACACTCTAAAGTTGTCCCCGTAATGCAACACTCCACAGTTGTCCCCCATAATGCAACACCCCCCATTTGTCCCCCATAATGCAACTCTGCAATTGTCCCCATAGTGTAACACTTCTTAAGAGCAAATATCAGTTTAGGACATAGCTTAAGATTTCCTTGTTAAAACTGTTTTTCCTTTGCTTTTCCATGTTTAATATTAGTAGCGATATTGCATTGGCCATTTAACAATTTTGGTGTTCTATTGCAATTGGAATTTGTAAAAAAGATTTCAGGCAAGTTCTGTAACTAGGCCTAATATTTTGCTCTTTTTTTGCATGCAAATCCCACTGTTACATTTTGCCCTGACATTGTCCACCATCATACTTCATAAATCCTCCACCTACATCTTAAATCTCCCTGAGTATTTTCCATAAAACTTCACACCCATAATAAAACGTGTAGAAGTGTCTCCCACAAAATGGCTCTGATATGTTGATTGCTGGAAATATTGAATTTGTTCTAACACAAAGTGACATATGGACCTTGTTTTTTAGTACTAAGCATCTTCCCCATGATATATCCCATAAGATAACAATCTCCATTTTATACCTCATAATGAAATACTCACTACTTATTACCCATGATATAACATAACAGAGCACTCCCCTATTCCACCTCTTACTCCCCTTAGAATAACACTCCTCAAGTGTCCTCATGATGTACATTAAGCTCCCCCACTTTTACCCCATAACACAGTAATCCCTATGCAGACTTGTCCCATATCCTTATTCTAGGCTTGACAATGCAATTCTCTCTCCATACCATAACACTGGTCCCTTGCCGGTGCGCTGCACTTGGTATTATGCCTAAGTGAGGTGTCTAGGTCCGCATACTCTTATCTGTGCAATATCTGAGCTGCATACAATTGGCAATGACACTGGGCCTTATGTAACTAAAGACACTCTCACCACACTAATGCCATTATTGGACGATTGCAGAATAATTGTGCATTTCTGGCTGTTGAGGAAGAGTTAGTACTATAGGTTGCTTGGATAGCTATTGAACAGCAGGGGTTCTTCTGATGACTCTGCTAGGACACAGTAATGGCAAGTGCGACTTAGAGTTCTGATCTAAATATCTATTTGAGCTGATGTCTAATTATGCAAAATCACATTTAGAAATGTTAATTGCAGAAACACAGTTTTGTCACTAATCAATTTTGAATCCTGGGAATATTACTCTAAAAGTATTACCTATAAATCTTCAAACTATTTATAAATCTTTCAAGGAATTGCAATATTTCAAAATATGTCAAATTTTATTACCGATTTCAAACTATGCATGCAATCTAGATATTTTCTGAATTGTAACTCAACCACAAATGCCTCATTAAAATTATATATAACTCCATTGAATGATAACATAGAAACTCACCAAATTCATACTTATTCTGAAGCCACTCAAATGGCCTATAGATATGGATGCTATGTTGTAATTGACTGGGGATGGCTCAAGCATAGCTGATGAGGCGTCTATGGTATATTACTCTCCCTGGTTGAGCAGGCCCACAGACACACATATAGACACAACCGCCTCATCTGAATATAGAGTACAGAGAGACATACAGAGACGGGAGGGTATTGTTTCTCAATGCAGCAATATATCAAGACTATCAACCCATTATATGAGAAGGGAGTAATTGTTTAACCCAACCGATACAACATTTTTAAGTCAAATATTTCTCAAAACTTTGTTTTTTATTGAGACATTTCCATACCTGTCAGACTATGAATTTGCACCAGATGGGAATGAGATATTTTTCATATCATAATGTAAAAATCTTGAAATCCACTAAAAGAGGCATGACATGGCTTAATTGCTCTAAACAGGTTATACATTCAGTAAAAGGATTAACTAAGGATGGACCAATGATCTAATCCTTCAATATCTGTCGTTCAAGGTACAGTGAAAAAGAAAAGAGGTTACAATGGAACATTATGTTGACTGCGCACTGGGCCAGCCTCCTGTTTCCATTCACACTGAATCAACCTGTTATCAACTTCTTCCTGTAGCCTGTCATAAATGATAGTCACCCTCAAATGTCACAGTGCTAAGAGCATCATTTAATGCTGTAATGCTGATAATGCTGAAGGTAGATTGCTAGTGGCTCGTCTGAGCCTTCATGTGGTTTTCCTGGAATCACTGGACTGATAGAGTGTGACACTGTAACAAAATATACTCTAATACTATGTTACAATGTGAGTGCAGTGAGTTTCTATTGTCCAAACCTTGAAGGGTTGGCCCACCCACAATGGCTGTAATAAGCTAGTTAGAAACCTACTTTGTATGGCTGTAAAATGTATACTGTAATAATAATAATAGATTATCTAAGATAATGGTTTGCTTTGCCTATCATGGTAGACCATAATCTATTTCAATATTGACAAATCGTTTCAGTATGAGAATGGATGTATATAGACATGTAAATCTCAGTGAAACTTTCTTAAATCCTCTAAAATGTGAACACCTGTGCTTATAGGGCTTTGAGCAGAATGTGTTTGATCTTGGCTACTTTTGAAAAGAACTTAGGAATAAGGCATAATGATTGAGAGTTGAAGGGTCAGTTCTTATAAACATTTCTGCCTCAAATATCTCCTCCAAGAATAACCTCCATTAGAAAGATATCATGCTATATCAGTCAGGCCATTCCGGCATGCTACTATTTGCTATTGGCATGATGGTGATAAGGGAATATGAGGATGCACTGTTGGAATGAAATGCCATGGTATATGATAGATAACATGGTTCAGGCCGTAGGCATTGTTCTTTAAGTGCACTTACTAGAAATGTGTTAAGGTGTGACTTAATCATGAAATAAAGATTATTATTATTATTATTATTATTATTATTTTTTTTTTTATTATCATCATTATTATCATTATTATTATTATGATTATTATGATTATCATTATTGATAATGAATATAATATTATGTAATATGTATATATATATATATATATATATATATATATATATATATATATATATATATATATATATATATATATATATATATATATATATACGTATATACATGTTTGTGTGGTAGGTCTAGGTCACTTGTAACTGCTTGAAAGTACTTGAACATCTTGATCCAGGCTGACCAGTCAGTGAGTGACAAGACAATGGGAATAATATTTTAATATTTACATAAATGAGAGATTTCGATCTTAGCTATAGATAACTTTGATCCGCTGCCAGCTTCTAGATATTATGGAAATCTTATAAGTATTCTTAGTCCCCAGGAAAATACAATCAGCGTTGGCCATCAATTCTCGCTCTGCGTGTATTGGCTGTCATGTGGGTAAGCCAGGTTGGTGTAGTCTGGTAATGGAGCTGGTTATCTATATGTCAAGAGGCCGCTACAAGATCTATAGAGGGAGCACAGATTGGGCAGATTTCAAACTTGTCTGTACAATTAGTTTGGGTATTAGTTTTCAACTCATTAGTGTAATGAGAAGAGGGCAATTACTTGTGTGTGTCCTGGGGGTCAGATAGATCTTCCTCTTGCCACTCACTCACTATGTATCTCTCTCACAGCTTCTGCCATCAACATATACCACTTCAGGCAGGCCAGAAAATCGTGAATATTTCTATTGATTGAAAATCTTAAGTTAAGATTTATGTTTAAATTAGGAATGCACTAATGGTTTGAAAACTAAATCTTTATTAATTGTCATCAATACTTAAATCCTCCAGCTCTTATTATGCCAAATCCATATTTGATGGAGTAATCAAGCCATTTGTGTTGATTTAAATTTTGTAATACCTCAAAAAAAGTAGAGAATAATTGAGAATATTCAAAGGGAATTTTTTCCATTAGTGGCTACTTATCTACCTATTTTTCTGTTTTGGTATTTAAGTATGAAGTGTTATTACTTGTGTAACACCAACTTTGGTACTCGGAATAATAAAAGACAACTTTTATAACAAAAAAAGATTACCTCAAGAAGTTATTCCTAATTTTGTCCAAATATAAGCGCTTTCCCAGTACAATTGGGGAAGTCTTCAGAAGCCTGTGCTATGATATACATCACTCATTGTACCAGCAGAAGGAGTTTAGTGTGACCTGAATGCCTGGGGACTGCAGCTCCCTCACAAAGTCAAGCGCTCTCCAAGTTCATTCACCAGAGAAACACCTGCCCGCCTTCCTAATGGTAGATATTTCTGCCGCTGACTGTAATCTCTGTTTGAGCTATGAGTTTAGAAGGCCCTGCTAGCATGTGAGATGTGACATTATGGCATTATGGTCTTTACGTGACTGGCTGCGGCTGTATAAATGGCCAGCGGCCTGGTCGTAATGGTCCAGGTGATGAGGATGGTCCAGGCTGGCCCCGCTAGCTGATACCAGTCAGCAGAGGGACATTCCATCAATACAATCTCTGCCAGTCAACACCCAATCTCCTACACCATTGGTATCTATGGAAATGGAATCTTAGTATGTGGTGGTATATAATGGTTCTTTTCTTTTCACCAAGATATAAGGATTTCTTCCAAAATCTTAAGAAGCTACCCCCATGGTCAATGGGTCTAGTGCTTTTTTCCTTTCATATACCATGTGATTTGTCTTTTTTCCTGAGGTATAAGTACCTTTTCCAAGACTCTTATTGTCTTAACCCCTGGACTCAGTGGTCCAATGATTTGCCTCTTGGCTTTTTAACATGTACTGTACAAGCTACTGGGGTCAACTTCTATATTAAGTGGCAAGTGAAAGAGTTGCCAGTGCCTGTGTTTTTTTATCATGTTACTTTTTTCTCCACCATCAGCTTAATTCACCTTATCTTCTTAAAATGCAATAATTGAAATACTTAGTATTCTTTAATTGGATTGAGTATTCTATAGGCTGTAATCTACGGTAAATGAACTATCGCTTCTAGCATATTATTATTTACTGAGAAGCGAGGCTTACTTCCTGAAGAATCAGTGTTCTCACATTAAAGAAGATGGCTGGTGTTTTGTGAAATCATATTATTTTATGTGGTAATAGCTTTCGCCCAAGTAATTTGGCTGATGTAAATTGATCATGTACTGAGTGTTTGCAAGCTGGAGAAGCAATCTCCTGAAAGGATCACATATTTCATGTCCGAAGCATTGATAATTACCCCTACTTTATAATAGGGGGCTGTAGTTTCACAGAACATGTACGCAAAATGTGTTTGTATATATATATATATATATATATATATATATATATATATATATATATATATATATATATATATATATATATATATATATATATATATATATATATATATATAAATTATATATATATATATATATATATATATATATATATATATATATATATATATATATATATATATATATATATATATATTTATATATATATAGATATATATAGATATATATGTATATATATATAAATATGTATATATATATAGATAGATAGATAGATAGATATTGTTTTCTCCACCATCAGCTTATCACCTTATCTTCTTAAAATGCAATAATTGAATTACTTAGTATTCTTTAATTGGATTGAGTATTCTAGGCTGTAATCTACGGGAAATGAACTGTTGCTTGTAGCATATTATTATTTATATATATATATATATATATATATATATATATATATATATATATATATATATATATATATATATAGAGAGAGAGAGAGAGAGAGAGAGAGAGAGAGAGAGAGAGAGATAGATATGTATATATATAAATATGTATATATATAGATAGATAGATAGATAGATAGATAGATAGATAGATAGATAGATAGATAGATAGATAGATAGATAGATAGATAGATAGATAGATAGATATACACATACGTACCTATACTTCAACTCCAATTTGTTACCTGCGGAAATTCCCACCCTGTGGCTTCAAGGGCGAAACAGGCCAAATAGTCAGACCCCCAAGGCCCCAACCTCCATATACTTCATTGCCTATAAATAACAGACATGACTCTGCACTGTGTAACTCGCCATATTCTATTGTGTTTGCTTGGAGTCAACTCATTTTCTCGTTTATCATTTGTATTATTTATTGCTCTCACTCTAATGTGTCCACCGGCTTAAGCCAAACACGTTGTGCTAAAGCCTTATTGTCAAAGATAAGTGAGAGGTATGGCTTTATGAAGGAATGCTTGTCCATTACCACACACGGTGTTATTTTCCCCTCGGAGACTGTTTCCATGGCAATGAAGAAGGAGTTTTTAGTGACACACCTATGATCGTGAGTTTTATCATTGTTAAGAGGCTGGCCCTGTTATGTTCCTTGTCAGCCACGATGAAATGAAATCAAACATTTATCAGTGGGAAGTGTTGCATTCCTTAGTTGGAATGCCTCAGTTTTTGTCCCGAGGGTCTGATTGTGGTGAGATGATATTTACAGCCTTCTGCAGATGCCATTGATCTATTACTATGCCATACTAAATTCATGAGGAGTACTGTTCTTAGGGCAGGCCCTTGCTCCTTATATCATGCAAGCATTTTGTAGAGATTACAGCTCTCCTAATACCTTTGACATGACCTGCACCCTCCTTTTCTCTTTAACTTATTTGAAATTGAGATGATTTACAGGAAGGATGTGTTGAAATCCTGAGTACATTTGGTCAGGGTAAAGTGACAATTCAATTTTTTGTTGTTGATACTTTTAACAATTTTAGACATATTACTGCAAAAATTCACTTCTTTTCATGAAGAATCTTAAGGTCTCTTACAGTTGTAGATATGCCACATATATATTCGCAATGCTGCACATTTGTAATGCAATAGAACCTACCTTTTGAGGGGCTACCCCATAACCATCTTGTTACTCCAGTTTTCTCTATCACTGACAGTTGGATATTTATAGTTAAACTTTTAAAAGGAAAAAGTGAACATTAAACAAATCCAAATTCTTAACTTTTTGTCAAGAACCTCCAGAAACTTTAAACAAGATCTCAAGATCTCAAGCTTGAGAGCCTTGGGATTTACCATAAACCCATCGTTGCTGGGTCCTTCAATGAATACATGAATAATCAAAGTCATCCTTTGTAAATCCTAAGAAACAACAGGTGTTGTGGGAAGATGGACAAAGTATATATTTCAAGCCCTGAAGGACCAAAGTTTTGAAACTCCTGAACAGCTAGCTAACTGCTCTCCTTTTTGCAGCATGTTAGAAGTAGAGCGTTCATTAATTAATTAGCAGCACTTTAGTGGATCAGTGACCCTACTTTTCATGAGCAGACCAATTTGTAAGGTTAAGCCCCGGAATGGTTGTGAGGGCTTTACCTGAGCGCTGACAAGGATTTATATTGCTATTGTCTGCCGCACACTACCATCAGCTCTGCAAATAGAGCAGCCCACGTGTCTCCTACTGGTCTCTCTGAAGACAGGCACTGTAAGAGACACTACTCTCATAATATACCTTGTCTTATGGCAGCCACAGCTAGACCACCCGGCTGCCATGTGTCTCCTACTGGTCTCCCTCAAGACAGCCACTGTAAGAGACACTAACACACCTTGTCTTAGCCACGGCTAGACCACCCGGCCACGTGCCTCCTTAAATGCTCTCCCTCAAGACAGGCACTGTATGAGACACTAACACACCTTGTCTTATGACAGCCACAGCTAGACCACCCGGCCACCACGTGTCTCCTAACGCTCTCCCTCCAGACAGGCACTGTATGAGACACTACTAGACATTGCTTTCATGACATACCTTGCCATATGACAGTCACAGGTCTGCTGCTTTTTCTCCATCCATTTATGCTAGAATATAGCAGATACAGTGACGATAATCAAAATTCCAAATTCCCATTGAAGAGCTTTTTTATCAATGAATTTTGAAGAAGAACAGAGAAATTAAACATCAATTTGTAGTGTTAAAAGATTTGCCTGGATTTTATGGTGTTTGAATCAATATATTTCAAGTAACAGACCTGAAGAAACGCATACTATATCTCAACAAAATTCCCTTCAAAATGATTTATTATGGAATTAGGAACAGATGGTGGGACTTAAACAGGAAAACAATTACAACCATTTGAAATCATATCAAATGCAGTTTCCTTCTCTAGACGCAGGAAAATAAGTAAGCTTCACAAATCCATCAGTATCGCGCAACCAGCAATTTCGTGCCTGAATTCTGAGAATAAGGCAATAAAACTTTAGGTTTCATATGTTATAGGTACTATTATGGGTTTACCATAATTTTTGCCTAAAGCCGAGAGCAGATCTGATACACAAAGATATGAGGCAATAAACGGTAATGGACAGGATGTCTGAAATGTTTATGTCCTAATAAAGTTTACACTGAATCTTCTTATCTCTACCTCAATGCCTAAAAAATATGATAAAGCCAGACTCATAAGGTGGAAACTGAACTGAACTTAATGTGGAGATGAATGATGTATATATGTTGTGATATGACTGCCGAGCTGTTGTAAGCAAATTAATTCTGAATTAAAAAAAAAAAAAAAGAAAAACAGCAAATGTTTAGGATGTCTTGTAATATCATATTCGACTGGTAACCCTAATGGACATTATGGTGGGTTACTCAGCAGGTCTTTAATGTAACAATGTATCACTGTATATTAAGAATATTTCTGAAAGAAATCATGAAATGCGTGAAAACACTCTTTCTGTACATTGAGCAATTTGAGTTGACTCTATGACTGCTCAGTGTAGGCTGGTTCCACCGTAAAACAGATATCTTTGTAATGGCTATTTGCACTCAATGATATTGGCATATGTGATCATTTGTGAAAATCCCCAGTGCTCATTGATTCGCAAACTTCCAAAGGATGGAGCTAAAAATGCCACCTCCCCCTCATATAAAAGCATTCAATATGTTTTTCATGCAGCACTCACATTCAATTAATAAAATTGCAGGGAGGCATGGTCCTTTACAAAAAGGAACCCAAGGGGGTTCGTGAACTCCCACCTAACCCAGAGAAAGTGCATTGCCCTCCAACATATGAAACCATTTGATATAGCTTTCTGTACTCATATTCAATTAGTGAAATTGCTATCTGCTGGCCTTTATTTAAAAATCCCTTTTGGGTAATAAAACATGTAAATATTCTGACACCTTCTGTTAGATAGCAAAGTCCAATCTGATGAATCTACACATTAGCTGCTAGTGTTCAAAATATAATTGCATGTATGTTTGCATGTTTGTGCATTATTGACTAGGACATAATTGCCATAAAATTACAAATCACACAGTTTAACAATGCAACAAGAAACTACTACAAAATTGGTATTAATATACAAAACTTATAAATGAAGTGTTATTTTAAAGACATTAACACAGATCTATCATCTAGTCATTATTTATAATCCATTTACTGGAAGTGGTCTGGTTTCCTACTTATCATTAACTCAGGAGTATGTGTAAGATTTAGCCAGTCCCAGTTCTGAGGTGATTGGTATACCTGCAGTATATACCTTTTGTCCCTATGCCCAAAACCATCCCAACATATATTTTTATATTTTTTTCTGAATATATAATAACATTACCTTAATAACATTAAATTCTCCCTTCATACTCTGGTCTTACTACCCCTGGCAATCTCCAGATGTGGAAACACCCTGTCACACGCAATAACTAAAATTGCTGCATGACCCATGCTAGAGAAATCCCCTATGGGTATTAAACTCATACGCCAGGGGGATTTTCCTCCCCCTGTGGGGGACGCAAACTGCCACAGGCTTTAAGATGACAAGTGACATGCCAGATCCATGAAGCACTGTTACGCTCAGCAAATGATTGGACAGACCATAAGGCACTGTTTAGGATTTTGTTCTGTGAACAAGCAAAACGTGACACTATTTTTGAATCATCATCATGATATAATTTTAATGCACTTGCATGTATTCTCATGGGCTAGAATTATCATGCTTATATTACATATGTATTACTCTACTATGCGTAAACATGTGAGCTATTGTCTGCTAATTGACCTGGCCACTGGTGGACAGGTGTTAATCACAGGTGTGAAGGCATATATGATGGTGCCAATAGTGAAAATATTGTGAACCAATCAGCCATTGAAATGTTCTAGAATGCTCCAGAACTGTGTGTCTGTCCTCCATCGGAATTTAAGGCTTTGACTTAGACTTAACTCTTCCAATGCTGAGGCTACTTTCGTCCGAAGCACAAGGATGCAAAGAATTTTGAAAAAACATCTAAACCCTGTCATGTTGGTATTCATTGGATAGCTCCTGCTGAGTACTCTCAGATGAGTACCCATATGCTGGGGTTTCAGGTTTTTGCATCATTTTATATTCCCCAAGTTATCCGCCAGCAGTATTAGGGTTAATATGTAAACACATTGCCTACCATAGTAGCAATGAGTGTAGTAGACAATGAATGTATCTAAGTGTAATTCTAGTTTTAAGTCCCGCTGTTGCAATCGGCAGGCCCGCAGCAATTTCATACTGGGCACCCCTAGATGGCTCCTAGAAGCTAGTTGTGCAATCCATCGCTCCTCCTGCACCTTCCCCTGATGGTGTCATCCTGGTCGTTGTCCCGAGTTTGTCTTCTGACGGAGCCGGGCAGACCTGTCACCTCCACTCTGGCTCCATTCCTCACATGAGCCCGGCCTCTAATGCATATGATAATGGAATATGGAAGAGTATTGCCTACGACTCAACATGCCACGTCTGGCAAAGCTTTTTATCCCTGGGAAGATGGTCACCGAGGCAGGGACAATGAGAGCCGACTGCTGGCTCCTTCGGTTCGCCATCCTTGACCCCTTTAACCCTTATGCTGCTGGTGGCTGATTTTGCAATTACAAAATGATGCAAAAAACCTGAAAAATCACCAAAACCCTGGCATATGGGTACTCATGTGAGAGTACTCAATGAGAGCTTTCCAATAAATACCAACATGACAGGGTTAAGATGACTTTCAGAAATCTTTGCGTTCTTGTGCTTTGGACGAAAGTAGCCTCAGCATTGGAAGTGTTAAAGTCATAATACTCCATTCTAGATCCCATCATTGACACATTTGTATCTACAATGTGCGCATCAGGTCTTACAACTTTGATCATCAAACAGATAATTATTTGTATATATTTGAGGAGGAACTGTTAAACCTATCAGGAACAGCAACTTTCAGACAAATATTTCTTCAAATATTATCTTGTAAACAAAATATTTCCATATGTATGAGATGAGGTTCACTTTGCAGTTGCGTATGGGTTAAACCAGTTGGCTGTAAATACCTTAAGGTATGTAATGAGGACTTAAAGACAATCATAGGGTAACTGAGGTCAACTGAATGATCATCATGTCTTTTCAGATGTGAAATATATTTGACATGCTCCAGTCCCATTATGCATTTCTAAGTGTGCTGTAGGTTTTAAGGCCTGCCCTGATAGCTTTTGGATCTAATGTGTTTCCGCAAGGTGCTTGCACTCTCTCACTTGAATCTGCCCTGGTTTGAATACCTGCCAGGACATGTTAGAATATTGCCTATGATTTGTGGTGAGATGGTGGTTTCACCAGGTACTCTGGTTTCCTCTACAACTGGCCAGTCACTGGGTGCTACAGGCATGAATCGGTTAGAGCTTGCGAAAAGTCTGCAATCCAAACTATCCATAGAAAAGGGATTGAGCAAATCAGGTGGGGTAGTAATAGATGTATGTATTTTAAAAGAAGACAATGTGCATGTTGCCGTAGTACGTTATGCTGTGATATGGTAAGCTCCCCTCTCCTGATGAATCACCTGTCAAGCCACCCTACGACCCTCAAGTTATTGGAGAGTATATTCTCATGAAATTGTCGTCTGGATCTATCATACTTTTGACAATGACTTGGAAATTCAGAATAATTTTTCCAAATATCTGAATGAGAATTGAAGATAATGGTCTGATTAACATTTCTTCTTTAAATATTTTCCCAGCTCTGCTTTATCTTAAAGCTTTAACCATTATTTTCAGGCTGCTTATGGCTGCTGCCAGCATGACTAGATTAACCCATTTTCCCTGCAGTGACTCATGGTTCCTTTATTTATTTCATGATATCATTCGGAAAAAAATTTTTTTATGATAAATCTGAAGGGTAGATGTTTAATCATATCACAGCCACTACATTTCAGTACAAATATTTTGTGAATATATTTTCATTATAAGATTATTTTGAAAAATACACAGCATATAGAAAACATGAACATATTCAGTATTCTAAAATTATTCTTAAAATATATATAGCATTCAGACAAAATTGTATTTGAGGAACTTTTTGCATCGATTATCAAATTTAAATTGTTCTAAAATGAGCTCTGTAAGACAATGAGAATAGACGGAAAACAGGTCAATTTAAGCACATCATCCTGCGGAGGACAACATCCTCAGACAAAATCCAGAATTTGAAATTCAGAATTGTGTATTTGTATTCCTTGTCACACAGTTCTATTCCCTAGGCCATATTGATGTGGGTGACATTTGGACCGGCAGGCAAAAGGTTACATTCTAGTTATGATTCACTGAATCCTTGAACAGTTATCATGCTCCAGCCTCTGCATATGGAACGGATCCCCCTAATCCCTAACGACGCTTCTCATTTGTGTCTTGCAGATTGCCCGCCCTACAGGTTTGGCACGAACTGTGTGAGTGAGTGTCATTGCTACAATCCCACGGACACGTGCGACCAGGAGACAGGGACCTGCCCATCAGGGTGCGCTGCGGGCTGGGTCGGCCATGACTGCCAAGGAGGTAAACAAAAACAACATTAGTTTTTAACCCTTACTGATACTGAAACACAATTATAAAATAAATTTCTTGAAATCAGCCAAATATCTTCTGTTTGAATTAAATTGTAGTTGCAGTATTTGTACTCATTGGTTTAATTACTTTAACCCTTCAAATAGGTTTCAAATATTACTCAATATAGTCAACTATGTCAATTATGGCGTCAAACCATATGTGTTCTCAAGATACTAAAGGGTTAAGCAGAGTTATCATGACCGTTTCTATTTAAGTTTAAAGGTAACTTATTTTATCCTAGACTTTATTTGGTGCTTGAACCCAGTATATAAACCATTGTCTTAATAGGAACAAATGCCCCTTTATTAGTAAATAAGTCATGGATCATGTTTTCAGAATGCCTAGTAATTATGGTGCCATTTTCTAGTGACCCATGATGTGCTCTTATTATCATTCTGTTTATGTAGAGGTCGGGGCGAGTGCTACTTCAGTCCATTATTTATAGTTTCTTGACTAACTTATAGAGTAGGTGCTTTATGGAAAACTCCTCTAGAGATTTTGACAGACTCTACCTGCATATGTACGACCGCTTAAATCCTACAGTTGACAATTTTTATGATTATTTTATCGCTGTTTAGAGCTCCAGTTTAACTAGGCATTAATTTGTGTATGGAAACTTATACCAGATCCTATCAGATTTTCGATGTGATGGGCTTATTTACGTGTCATAAAAGTAGAGGCGTTAATGGAAGGAAGTGTAGTTCAGTTGGAATAGCTGCTGAATATCAAAATCAATTAGTGATAATTTACCATTATATGACAGAAAAAGTTATGAGATAACAAAATTTGAAAAAACAAGTTGCAATGATTTACATAATTACAGTATAAGTGAAACCTTCCAGTGTAAATTCCCCTAAATCAATATCTTTGGTTTAGTGCCTTACTTAGTTATTTGTGTATGAAAATACTTATTTTACCAACATGAATACAATGTTTTCACAAAAAAACGATCTCACAACAATTATGATTGGAACAAAATGTATGCCTTTAATTTTGCCCAGCGCAAATAATCCCATTAAATTGTGGAATTCTCTCAAGTGATTTAATTTACCCAGTTGTAATTTTGTAAACAAAGGCATTAACAATTTAATTTGAACTCACCATAGTATAATGGTAGTTGATGGATTTTTGTTAATCATTTATTTGTGTTAGGGGTCATCAAATCAAAAATCGCAAATTTGCTTTTGTAGTAGGTAAGGTATTACCTATTGTTGACCCCTGCTGATATGGAATTTTAGAACTTTCTTTATAAACACTTATACCATACAAGGCTCAATTATAACTAGTCAGTTTCAATGGTGGTAGAAGTTTGACTCGAGGAGAACCACCTTTTATCCACAAGTCACTGCTAACTTCCTCACATTCAAGCCATGCTGATTGAAACACTTTGATATGAAGTTCAGATATCTTGTAGCTTTGTCATATTTTATATTACCTATATTTATTGTTCATATTCTTGTTATGTCAATATTTTGATTGCAGTTGTAATAATTGAATATAATCTTATCTTTTCATATCTAATCTTATCTTATGATAAATCATATGAACCATTTTGTTTTTGCAGAGGTTCCCAAATACACAAGACAACCAAGGGTGATTGAGAAGTTGGCGACATCGCTGCGTCTGAAATGGCCGCCATGGTCGAACCCCCCTGACGAGGGAGCCGGCCCAGTCACCCAGTATGTGGTCGAGTATAAGGAGGTTGGAGCAAATTCCTGGAACAAAATCGGCTCCATCTCTGAGACAGAGGTAGAAATCACTGGCTTGGCCCAAAACTCGCAATACGAGGTGCATATTTTCCCGCTGCATCGCGATGGCTACCAGGGCTTTGCCGGTCCTCCGTTAATGGTGAAAACTTGTGGCAGTAAGTACGCTTAATGTTTCCTGTTCTAGTAATAAAGGCGACCGAGTAAATGTTCCCACCACTAAATATCTCCTGTATGCATTTGCACAATTAATGTTGATGAGAAATAGGAGAAGGTAATGATCAATTGATGATCATGGATGTCTTTAGCTTTATGCCATTATGCTTATGGGTACGGGCTCGCGGTTTAATGTCCCAGATACTGGCAATACCACATTACTGTGTACATATTTTATTTAGTTGCAGTTTTAATTTCGCTTCTTACATGCTTGAGTGAAATAGATGAACATAAAACTGAGTGAATGCATTTGATATCAGATTCATGTCTTTGGCCCCCAAATACAATGTGGTTATGGAATGTATGGTCATTATGGCACTTCCCTATTCTATTGACATTCTGTACACGCAATAGCCCCATTGGTGGCAAGTATTGTAATTATGTCACAGGTATTCACTAGAGCATTTCTGAATATATTGGATTATGATATGACATATAAATACTAATTTCAGTTGTGATGGTAATAGACCCATTCTTTCCTGTGGCATATTTCAGTTAACCTTAATGGCCAACTCGTGTGGTCGAAGGCATTGCTAGATGTCTCCCACCACCGCCTGGGTTTGAATCCCGGGCGGGACATGTGAGGAAGTTGTCAGTGACTTGGGGTTATACAGATGTTTTACAGGGCACTCCGGTCTCCTTGACCTCTTTACAACTGGGTAGTCATGGGTTAGCCAAGGTATAGCAGAAAAACAGAAAAAAATGAATAATTCAATGCACCCCGAAAATGCCTCCCTATTTTGAGTGTGTCATCTCCACTGATGATGATGGGGGCCCTCCCCCATATCAGAGTGGACCGGTGTTTCGCAGGCTGATTGCTGCCATGCCTCTTACCTAGACAGGGGGGTCTTTCAATGGAAAGATGTGGGACGCTACAGCAATCTCCTGCAGTCAATAAATAAAACATCACAAAGTCAGGGCTTTGAAAATCTAGAAGTATGAGATATACATTTTTCAGACCAATAAAAGCAAAAGTAGTATATATATATATATATATATATATATATATATATATATATATATATATATATATATATATATATATATATATATATATATATATATATATATATATATATATAACCAAGCCATACTCTGTTACTTGGAAAGTTTAGAATAACTGTTCCCCTTGAACACCTTACTATCATTCAAATTATGGTCTCATAAGCAATGATTATAATATATTCAGCTTTCAAGGGAAGGCATGAAGGAGGCGTGTAATAATTAGAGTATATTGAGCTTTGTCTAGGCACAAATGATGTAAAAAGGAATGTTTCAATCAAGACGGATATGTTACGTAGGTAAGGGGTATACATAATTACAGCTTGTTGTCATCATTCCTATCTCCCGACCCAGGAGAGTTCCTGCGAGGGGGTCGCCGCGGCGATTGGGAATAATGGCAGTTTCATTAGTGTATTTTCCTGGCGATATGAAGTAAGGAGAAGGGGGAGCGGTCAAGTCGTAAACTATGCACTGCTAGTTAGGTGCTGTCACCGTAGATTTGCCCACGGCTTGTTTAGAGGCCTGGGCGTAGGCAGTGCCGGTCCCTGTAGCATAGCAGTTAGACAAGTCGGTAATTTGACGAAGAAAGTATGAGGGTGATTATCTAAATATGGGCCATATCCAATCTTCGAGCTCACCAATTTTCCTGCTCCATCATAGTACAAAAATACATTGCCTTAAGTGCCCCCTGGTGGTTGCACGAACAACAACAAGTGTGAAGACGTAGTTATCGTAAATGTGTGGGTTGGTGTCTGGGAGTTCTGTCTTACGTTTGAGGATGTTCAAGTGACAGTGTGGAGACAGTCTCATAAGTTAAACATTAGAGGTCATTGATCTACTGGAATGATGGATGTTTTATTTGCTCAAAAGCATACTCTGGACCTGGTTATTAATTTTGATTATGGTAACTTTAACTGTCATATTCAAGCTTTGTCTGTAAGTGGTAGAGGAAACCCGAGTACCTGGCTATAACCACCATCCAACCCCAAGGCATTGAAGGGGTTTAGTAACTACAATTCCTGGCTCCTAAGCGTGAAGTTGCCGGTTTGAGTCTCCGCTGCAACCCCATTAGCAGATTGCCTACTATATAAATGTGTGGCATTATGGAGGGCTGTCTGTGGTGCCTCTGCAACTGACAAAAGCTTTAAAACTCTTTGTGAAGATAAGGGATGTTTGGGGGGCACAACTGGTATGACTGGGTATGCCTATTCACATCTGGAGCATAAACCTGGTTTGACACAGATGCACATATCATGACAATAAAACAAGATTTTGTGGAATATTTCAATTGGAGTTTTTGTTATGTTCAAACAGTTTTCATGTATGATACTGTTTGAAAAGTTATGTTCAAAGTTATCTGAGTGTGTGTGTGCTTCAGATACCAATGGTTTGCGGTAGACTGTATGGTATGTGCGCGTGTGTGTGTGTGTGTGTGTGTGTGTGTGTGTGTGTGTGGGTGGGCGCAGAGTAGGAGGTTGTTTTTGTTGTAAGAGTGCCGTATTAATACATGACGTCTTTCTTGCAGGACCTGCGAAGGGCGTTAGGCTGTATAGGTGTGTGCGTGTGGGTGGGTGCAGAGAAGGAGGTTTTTGTTGTTAGAGTGCTGTAATACATAACGTCTTTCTTGCAGGACCTGCGAAGGGCGTTAGGCTGTATAGGTGTGTGTGTGTGGGTGGGCGCAAATTAGGAGGTTTTTGTCGTTAGAGTGCTGTAATACATAACGTCTTTCTTGCAGGACCTGCGAAGGGCGTTAGGCTGTATAGGTGTGTGTGTGTGGGTGGGGGCAGAGTAGGAGGTTTTTGTCGTTAGAGTGCTTCAATACATAACGTCTTTCTTGCAGGACCTGCGAAGGGCGTTAGGCTGTATAGGTGTGTGTGTGTGGGTGGGCGCAAAGTAGGAGGTTTTTGTCGTTAGAGTGCTGTAATACATAACGTCTTTCTTGCAGGACCTGCGAAGGGCCCAGAGGAACTCCTCCTGAGCACCAGTCTCACCAGCAACAACAAGTACCCGTCTGTGGCCAAGATCAACATCAGATGGGAGGTGAGTTGTACCACTAGAACTACCTACAACTCTTTCCTGTCTCACAGGAAAAGAGGTCCTCCTCATATCTATAAATGTATAAATAGGATAAACTGACTTAATTTAGTCCTTTTATGAACATTGAAATTTTGCTATTTTGTAAGAAGCATTATTTCATCTCTTAAAATAGCACATGTATGAAAGATGAGTGCTGTTCAATATTCATGTTTTTTCTAAAATATTTTTGAGGAATTTTCTGGCATAAATAATGTTAGAGGTAAATAAGTAATGATATTGATGATTAATTGCTTGATTGATTAAATGTTAAAATTTCATTGATGCCTAAGTGTGAAAAAGTTAACTTCTCAAAATGCTGTTAATAACGACATGGAATTAAGCTGAAGTTCACATAAAAGCTTTATTTCCTTCATGTTTGTGTGGTCATTGCTATCTGTGTTGTGATGTACCTGTTACGTGGTTCATGTGTCCAGGCTTATCTCTGATTGGTTGAATGGTCATCCCTGCCCCTAGAGCTGACATGTTGACCCAATGTCATGGTGGAAGCTGAAAGAAAGGCCTTTCAGTGTGTGTGTGTGTGTGTGTGTGTGTGTGTTTCCTCGTGTGTGTGTGTGTGTGTGTGTGTTTGATAGAAGGCATTAGATGATTGGACAGTGTCGTTGATCCTTGCATCTTCAGGGAGCCCATGTCACCTGCAACAAGCAGGAATATCTTAAAAATACCAATGAATTCAGAAAGAATAAAGGAAATTTAGATAGTGAGTTCAGCGAGACTATCTTCATCCCAACATTTATGAAACATGACCTTGACATTTTGAGATATGTGGGCTCATCTGGATGTGAATGGGTGGAAGGGTGTCGGTCTGTGTGTGTGTTGCTGGTGAGGTGTGTTGAGTCTGATACTTTTATACCACCATTCCTTTCATCTCCCCCACCACCTCCTCCTCCTTCTCCTCTTCTTCCCACTCTCTAAGAGCCTGTGGTGAGAAAATGGGCCCCAGAGCAGGAGTAATGAGAATAGATCTTGTCTTGTACTAGCTAGGACATGGTAAGTATGGTGTGCAGAGAGAATGTCTGTCTTGTATGTGGGAGATCCTTACGCCACACACCCTTCATCCCGGGAGGGGGCCAATGGGAATCCCCTGAAAGCTCCAATCATCCAATCAGGTAACACATGAGGTTAGGTCAAAGGTGAAGTTATAGGGGTCAAGGTCAAAGGTCAGATGTGTTGTTGAGTTATAAGGAGAGAGGTCAAAGGTCACGCATGGATTAGGACAATCCAAGATCAGTCAGATAGTTAAGTTCAAGGGAGAAAGTTTGGGCAGAATAAACACCATCAGACAGACTTCATAGTTTTTATGTGAAGACTGCATTCATCTTGGTCTGTCGCTGAGAAGAAAAAATATTATTATTCCTAAATGTTTTAGGGGTTCTGATCAGGAAGGTTACAGTAAGGACGTCTCTGGTTACAGCCAAGATACTTAAAGAGGGCGGTAAACTTTTATTCCAACTCTTACAAGTACTTTAGTGGGAAACTAAAGCAGCGGACACTATATTCACTTAAGTACTCTCGCATACTAGTAGCAAAAACATCTCTGTATGCGTGATAAGAATATCTTATATTTTGGTTGTTTGTTTAGCCAAAGTATCATAATTATCTAGGGTCAAATGGAATATGCCTAGCAAACCTTAATGGCTGTGGTGTATTCTTCAAAGGGTCTGTATCTTTTTACCTTCTGGAAATAGGAAATCCTTTGTGATGTGTAGCGAAGCAGGCAAAGTAGGGAGTGAGACTAATATCCCTGAGTATATTCGCTCCAATGATATTTGTTCAGATAAATGCATGATGATTAATTTCTCTGCGCTCCTCTGTAAAGTCTGTTCCTGGCTGCCTCATTACAGGTAATGATATAGGAAGGAAGCTCGACAGCGGGAAGTCAAGACTAGGAGTTCCTCAGTTGCCCTTCCTCAAAAAAAAACATCAAGAAATTATGAATCAATTCGTTTTGTGAAAACATGAAAATGTTATGTTTTCTTCCAATCAGAAGCATGATATCGTGACAGTGCTTTGCTGTCATAGATATAGAGATTTCTCTTTGAGTGTGTTAGATGAAGTGATATTTATGAAATATGATCAGCCAGCCCATTGCAAAATCTAGGGGCAGTCACTGCAAAGTTTATAGAAAGAGGGTCACTGCTAAATAAGGGTGAGGGTCACTCCTAAATAAGAGGGAGGTCACCAGGTAAGTCAATAGGTGCTAGAGGGAGCTAGGCTTTGGCCCGTGGGCTAGGTGGTTAGGATACAGGTAGTAACCAATTAGTGTTCTGCTCATGCAATCTTCCCTTATTCAACATTTCTCATTATTCATTTTAGTCACATATTTAATACAGATATCTGTTAACAAACTTTAACTTGAGGCTTGATGATCCTAATAGGTTGATCTCAAGATGATGCCTCCGGCTCCCCTAGGGTTAATACTTCGGGATGGTGACCTCTCTGTCCCTTCCTAGGTAGTGGATTAACTGATGACCCTCTAATGATAAGAATCATATATAGGTTTTAGGAACAGTCAATGAAGTGTTACACTGAAAGCTAGGTAGTAATCCCCCTTTCCCAGCCAAAGGTGTGTGTGGAAGTTGATCCCTTCCCCCTGTCCTGTGCTTAGATGTTAAGGTGCTGCTGCCCCCTGGTGGCCAGTGTCTGTACTAGTTGTAAGTGATTGTGTTGAAGCACAGCCCTGGCTGAGTGCCTGCACTGTCTTGTTCCTTTTGCATGTTCTATGTTATTTGAAACCAACTCTGCCCTGTTTTCCCACCAGGATATGAGGCCCACGGCGCAGGTAAGGTTTTATTGCCATATTAGCTTCAACTGCAACTACTACTTCTTCCCTTTCTTCTTCTCCTCTTCTTCTTCTCCTTCCTCTTCTCCTTCGTCTCTCTATCTCATTGTCATTTTAAGTTGGAATCTCCTCACCTTCTTCATGTTGTACTATTCTCCAGCGTTCTACTCATTTGGTTTCCATGCCGTCAGTAAAGGTGTATGGAATCCAGCATCACATGGACTCTGTTCACCTACTCCATCACACCAGTGGTCTCTTGCATGTAGCTCTCTCTTCTACCATCAGTTTATATATATATACATCTCAGCTATCCAGGAATGGCAACTCCTGTGTCTCCAGTACCACTACTTCTATATACTATTACTCTTAGTTTCATTTGTTCAGAGTATATATGTTGATTTCTGGTTTTGCATGAGCTGTCTTATTTGATTGCCTCTATGGGTAGGAAGAGGACCTGATGGGATCTGCTACTGTTCTATAGCAGACAGAATCGGTCCTGCAGCCTCCCAGCAGTGTTGTACCTGTACTAGTACCCTCAGGCATGAGAGCAACTCTGCTGCTGCTACCGTACCCTCCAGCCAGCCTTGCTATTGGCCTGCTGCAATAGTAGTCCCCCAGTAAGCCTGAGTCACGTTGTTTCTGTCTTGTCCTGTGTGTACCCCCTATTTCCATTACGTTGTTGTTCTCTATAACCACCTGATGATTATATAGTCAGTATGGATATCCCCCGCTGTCAGTTTTGGACGTCACTTGATTGAGCGCCGCCGCCGCCGCCTAGTCTTGACCGGTCGATGGAGGCTTGATGTGTATTATCGTGTGTATAGATACCATGGATGCATGTTGTCATTGTCAGAGTCTGTGTATTTGCTCACCCTCTCTTTGCGCTCCTCCTACGTATGTATGTACCGCCTCAGCATCAGCATCGGTGTCATAGTTTCATCCCTGTATATAAACCATTACCTACGACCCTCTCAGTAGTTCCTCTCTGTATAGTTCATTACATACGTCACACAGTCAGATCCTCAGGCCAGCCTTTATTTGATGTCGACTACCATGGTCAGTGATGCATGTTCAGGAATTTTTCTACTCATGGTTGGTTCTATTTTTAATGGCTGGATTTGATTCAATGTCTCAGGGTATATTGGTTCCTTTTGATCACCCTGCACCCTGTGCCCACTTCTAGTGTAGCGAGCCTATCGTTGGCACTAGAGGGGCAGAATTGTCTAAAGGGTGCTAGGCCTATTACCTGGACATTGAGACCAAGCCAGTCTGTTCTTATGAGGAGCAATATAAGAAATGGCCACTGCTTTTTTCCATTTTGACATGACATTTTCTGAAGGTATTGTCATGAGTGCCAATTTTAAAGACTTTAATACTCGTACAAATTTCATAATTTCTGTTCTAATTTCTATCTAACCAAAAAACAACAAAGAAAATTTGGCAATATAAGTGTGTTTACTTTTAATGGAAATCTTTGCTTTTGCTATTACTACTGGCCCAGTTATTACTCCTTTGACCATATCTTCAACTTATGGCTTTAGTAAACCAATTTTGTTTGTAAGTTTGCCCTATTTTTGAGAGTGAATTTTGACCCAATTTTGTTGGATGCAGCATTTTCACGTATTTTGCAAACTTACAAATTTTGGATGTAATAACTACACAAAAACAAAAGGGGTTTGCCCTATTCATTTTTATAGTTTTAAAGGGTGGTGAAACATTTTGTTTTGCAGCATTCAAGTTAATCTAGAAAATATGGATGTACTTTGAGGTTTATTTCATTAAAGATTACCTGATATCATTTCAATTTTGCCTATTTTATTCCAACTGTTGAGTTACTTGAATCATGATCAGAGGGAGGGGACTGGATCTTGCCGGCTAATGACACTACCTTGCTCATGTGTTTGGCCATCATTGTTTGTATGGTGCAGTGGGCTACCCCAATAGTCAAGTGGTCTAATGCATCATGCAATAACTACTTACTGTCTCAATATCATCACTGCTAAGGGTCTAGGGTTCAAATCTGGCTCAAGGCATGTAAGAAGGATTCCAGTGCCTTGGGGTTAATTTATATTTTTCCCCACATACTATGGTTTCCTCCACCATTCAAAACTGGTTAGTCACAGTTTTTCCTTATGCCATTGGTGCCTGCAAGCATCTAAAAATGTTCAGGCCCTCGCTTGGGCCAGAATATTTCATAGAAAATACCTGAAGGAGAAATGGTGATAAAAACACAACCAGCAATCCTTCTTAAAAAAATTGTGAAATTATTCTTAATTACAAAAAAAATATCATGCCTCTTCACAGAGATGAAAGGAAAGTGGTGAAGGAGAGCTTCAGGCTTGTGTGGGTTATTGTGGCAGAGAAGGTGAAGATGATAAAGCTAGATAGCAGTCCTAACTCCCAGAGCGCGCTGCAGGTGGGTGAGATAGATGGCCAGTGTGACTAGATTGCCAGTAGCAGGTAGCACAGGGCGGGCGGGAGCAGGTGGGAATCTTACCTGCACACGATTAACATTCAACCCACCAGCGCGCCCAGGAAATTGACTCCCGGCTTCTCCAATTTCATTTTCTATTTAGGGACATGGAGGTGCAAGATTGGGTCACACACAACCTTAACCAATCTCCTTCGACAAACACATGCACATGGTCTAACAAATTTGGACACAACTCATCAAATGAAGTATATTTTAAGTATCATTTGAAGAAGGATTGTTAGTTCCATCAGGAGCCACTATTTTTAGTCAGATATTTCTCAGAAAATGGCTGTGTTTTATAGATATCATCACATGTGCCAGATCATTTGTACACTCATGATGGCAATGGGTTAACATGTGTGTCAACTTCAGTGCTGGGATCAGGGGCGTTGCTGTCACTGCCACCAGTTTGTGCAGGGAAAATCAAAAATTCTCATCAACACTTTTATGAAGTTCTAACTGCAAATTCATTGCACCAGTTTATTCTGTATAGACAGTGAAGAATGCAGGATTTCAAATTTTGGTGCAATTTCAAAATTATCCCCAAAAGATATAAGTAATATGTATAAACAGGGTTCCCTAAATCTTTTAAGCCCTTAGGTTTCAGTTTGATTTCAGACAAAATAACAATTAATGAGAAATCTATATAGTTACTCCTTTTTGCCCTCCTTGGTTGAAAAGACTTTTGTAAGATTAATGCTGTTGCTCTCCCTATGTTAATAAGCCGCATCATGCCTTGTATTGGGGACCTTTATTAAAGACTTCGATAACATCACACCTTGCCTGCCTCCATTCTATTGGTCGAGCGGCGACTCTGGTACACAGACGGCCACCAGTTGCCTGCAGTCTTATTGATCTCCTGCCCAGGAGGCCTGAAGCATCGGAGGACTCACTTTCCCCCTTACAGGACGCTGAAGCACCCATGGTTCATCTGTTGCAAGCGCCAATGGCAAGATTTGTCTTATCATAGCATAGCAGGCAACCAGTGTTACCCTCCCTGTGCCAACTCCAGGCAATCTGCTTACTGATCATATGGGAATACAGTTGGTAGATATGACAGAACATCATTAGAAATATAAATGAGTTCAATTCACTAAGCCTTTGATATTATGCTTGGTAAAGGTATGGTAGGCATGACCTATTACTGTGGATGACCATATTTGGGTATTTGCATTGTGTAGGTATGGTGAGTGTGACCATATTTGGGTGTTTGATGCCCCAAGGGATTGTGATTCTGCATTTACTCCTGCTTCCCATAACAACATGGCTTATGTATAGACTAAGAAGCACCACCTCTAGGATGATGAGGCTAATGGTTGTTGGTGGCAGGCAGCCTGCTTTTAGTGGTGAAATATACATTTTCACCTGAAAAACTTTGGAACTGCTTTTTACAAACCAATGGTCTTTTTATCAGGCTAATTAGCTATTGCAACCCAGATGGTATTACCATACTAGACTTTGTTCCATAACATTCGTTTCTTCCTGGTTATGACAATTACTTATCATTGCTATACAAAGCCATGCAAGGGTACTTGGTGCTTCACCCCTTTCAACTAGTGCTGTACTGGGTTTTATACTACATGTACATTAACGGTATGTGGCATTGGTTGGGAACAGTTGGTGGGGCAAGAGGATATTAAAAAAAATACTCTGTTTGTTTTTTCTGACTTGGATACCAATGTGGCACTTAATAATGTGACAGTCAATGGGTTAATAACTAAAGTTCATTTTTTGGATTTAAAGTGTAATTTTGTTCCTTTCGGAGGTTTCCTAAATTTATTTTTAATAAACTGTACAAGTTGTTTTTGACTTGGATATCAGTCGTACACATAAGCCAAGAAATAATTTGTGAGTCTTCCAACAAGTCATCATCATCATCATCATTGTCATCGTCATCGTAATCATCATCATCATCATGATCATGATCATGATCATCATCATCATCATCATTATTATCATCATAATCGTCCTCAATCATCATCAATCATGATCATCATCGTCACTGTCATCATCTTCATCATCCTACCTCTGATGAGATTCATTTCCTAGCGCCTCTACATGCAAAACTTTAGCATGCTGCTAGTCTAATGCCGTAACCCTTAGACCTGCTAACTGGATTAGACCATCGTTTAGACATTCTTCAACCCAAATAGTGGCGTTTCCTACAACCATATCACACGATGGCTTTCTAATTTGATTAATTCACTATTAATGGATGAGGGTAGGCTTTGGCCACTGGTAATGCTGACTGCTAGGTTAACTCACACCTAGAGAACGTTTGCTCTACTGCTCTCGCGCACTCCACTTTAACATACTAAAAACGAAGATTTATTCTGATCACTTTATGATTGCCAAGCAATCAATTTGATTAACCACTCACTAAATTACTTTCTCTCGAGTGAAATTGACAGATTATCATATTATACCTTGCGTATAGAGAGCTTGGCAGGGAATGCCACTGCATCCATTTATTCACCTGTTCTAATTTAAGCTCCTATTGTCATCCGACTGAAAGTTATTGTTCATGTTTAACCTGAAGAAGATCAATCAAATAGAAATTGGATTATAATGGCTGGATAATGGTGAAGGGAACTTTTTTGTTTACTGAATTACACACCCATTCTATCTCAATAGACATCGATGGTCAGAAGAATAAAAAAAGTTATTATTAAAAGATAAGTGCTAGCAGTATTAGATCAACCCACTCATGCTTGTTTAAGTTTGTTCAAAAGACCATAGCCTTTAGAAAACAATTTTCAGAATATGCAGTTTGTTTTGTTTTGTTTTTCATTTTGATGGTATTGATATAGAATGGAAACTTTAACTCTAAAATTGTGATGGTTTTTGTTTGGTCATTTTACTTGGCATTTTATATATCATTTATACTCAGAGCCTTGTATATATCCTAAGAAATATCAGGAATACAAATAGATATTTGAATGAAACATGTGTCTCCTAATCGAAGATATGACCCTGTTTGAATATTTTACAAGTATGGTCTCAATAGTATAAAAAATGCTTAAGTGATCATCTTACTCTAAGGCCCTCTGAGCATGAATGGGTTGAACTAATATTTGCTTTAAAGCTAAGGGTTCTAGCTATTTTACAAAAAGAGTGCCATAGTTCCATACTTGCAGCTAGACTGGTGTTAAAACACGGGAGGAAAAAATAAACTTTCCGCCATCAACTATTACATTTTAAACTAGAAAAGTTTATGCTAAACATTCTTAGTAAAATTTATCAAAAAGGAAGTACAATTGAAGTGCAAGTTTAGAATACAAATGCAGGTTGTGTGTGTGATTATTTTGAAAATTTATCAAAAAGGAAATACAATTGAAGAGCATGTTTAGAATACGAATGGAGGTGTGTGACTATTTTGTGAGTTTTGTATGTTTTGCAGCCTCCGGATGAGCGCCAGTTCCACTGTGACGAGCTGATCAAGTACCGCGTGTACCACGGGCTGTTCAGCGCCAACCAGCTGACGTTCCTGGTTGAGGTGGACGTGGGTACGGAGAGCGCGGTCATCAACAACCTGCTGCCCTACACGCCCTACCAGGTGGGCGTCAGCGTGGTCAACAACGCCGGCCTCGAGAGCTACACAACCATACGCGGGATAACCACCGCCGTGGGAAGTAAGTACAGTAGGATATCACATCCAATCAGTCGCATTTATATATTTTTTCCACAGGGATCATGGACTAAAAGGGGTGTTACTGAAAAACATTGTAATCCACCTGAGGGTTTCTCTACTGGTTGGCAGTACTTAGTTATATTAGTTATAGCTCTTTTTAATGTTTCCTGGTCCTGCATTTCATTTCTTTATTGTTATTTTCTGTTTTGGCTGCAAGCCTGCATCTGCCATGTTCTACTGTAAGCCAGGATACAGCTAGGCCTGTGTTAATTGCTTTCCCCTACTACCGGGTGGTCTAGTGCATCACACAGCAATTGTGTGTCACAGGTTAGCACAGTGTGGCCTTCTCTAATCCTTATCCCTCTAATCCCTGAAGCAGTCAAAGAGGGGCTCTTCTGGTTATACCTCTCCAAACAAAACATTCTTGGCAAATGGTTTACATGTATTTAATGATATCTGAATTTAATTGGCAACTGTTTTTATTATTTTGAGAATGATTGCATCATTCTTAGTTTGATTGGGAAAAGCATTAAAGCACCCAGGCAATTATTAAAAACTAATATCAAGGGACCTTAGAGCATGACTCTGAAGACTAAAGTGTCTTATAACACAGGCATGTTTTTCTTTTAGCCATAATAATAATAATAATAATAATAATAATAATAATAATAATAATTATAATCTTTATTTAAAGAGGGTAACTCAGTCCAATGGTAAGGATCTTCCCTGGGGCCCTCTGGCATGTTTACATTAGTAGCCCGAGGGCCCCAGGGTTACAAAATAGTACAGTACAATGCTTTTAGGTATCTAGACTTGAAGTAAGGTAGTGATGGTGCACATCTGATTGCTTCAGTTAAGCCATTCCAAACTTTGGGTCCTGAGTATGAAATGCATTTTTGGCCAATTGATTTATTACATTTTGGAAGAGTTAGCCATAAGCCAATCTAGCAGATAACTTCCAAGGTAACTTACCTGCATTACCACATGGGTGAATGTATGGTACTAATGAAATTTCTATAACTCATTTATTTTACCTATTCTGATAGTGTTTTGAACAAAATTGATAACTTATCAAGAGGAATCTCATCATGGTGCTGATTTCATGTATCGAGATGTCATTTCAGGGATAAGGTTAACCTTATATCGAAAATTACATGCAGGATTAGTTAAGTGTCCAATCATTTTTTTTAGTATACAATATATTTTGCAATAAACATTGTTATCTATCAATGTATAGAAAGAGAGGAAGACCAAAGCAGGCATTTTGTAGTGGGTTTATATATAAAGAGAATAATTTTGTTTTTGGAATATGCCACAATAACCCAATATTTCTGACCTTGATTACATTTTATAGAATTTTACAAATCAGCAGGTGGTCTCTTAAACTCATTAATACTCACAACGGCCAAATTAGCCTGACATTTTTTTAAGAAATCTTTCTGGCTTTAGCAAAATTGGCAAAATATTTAAAGGAGAAATGTTGATTAAAACATTACCAACAACTCTCCTTCAAATATTTTGTAAAATCATTCTCAATTCAAAAGTTATTGTCAAAGGTATCTAAAATCCAGACGACAATTTCTGTAGGAACATTTAAGCATTAATGGGTTAATATTCCTCTTCACTCAAACACAGATAAATGAAGTATGGCAGGCTGTTCTTAAACACAATTAATATTAATTGCAGTTTTTTCTTTGTCTATCAATCATCTGTCATTATTGCAGCTTGGGTTGTTGAATAATTTTGAAATGAAACACAATTTCATGCCAATTTCTCATATTCTTGAAAAGTGATTTTTTCACCCTTTTTCTTGTCCTGGTACCCTAGAAGAGCCAGGTAGTAAAGTCTTATATTTACTTAAAGCTGGTCCTACACTTTAAATGGGAGAAATCTAGAAATTACTGAGCAATTCCCTGTATATAACAGCTGTTATATAACCCCCTAATTAAAAACAGCATCCAGTGCACCCAGGACTGGTATATAAGTTGAGGAGTATGCTGTGCTTCCTCTTTTATATGGAATTATTAACCCTATTGGCTAATTTTGCTAATACGCAATGATGCAAAAAAAACTCAAAAATGACTGAAATCCTGGCATATGGGTACTCATCTGAGAGTACTCAGTGAGAGCTTTCTAATGAGTACCAACATGACAGGGTTCAGATGTTTCTCAGAAGATTTTGCATTTTTTTCTCATGGACTAAATTAGACTCGGCGTGGAAAGGGTTAAAAGCTGCAGGGGGCTGGCAACGGCTTCTTCCTGGTTGTCGTCCTTTGGGCTATGAAGGCATTCTTCCAGCTATGAGTCTATATGCTGAATGGGAGGACAAGCTCAGAAGGTGTCATTCTGTATGCAATGTCTTGGATGCTGCTCACTTATCTTACTTCAAACTAATGGAGTGCTTGGTAGTTTTTAGATCCCATTCATTTAAACCAGAGGGCCAGCTTTAAGCTACTTCTTTGATCATACAATCATCACTGAACCCACCACACATCAATACTTAAAACACCCCTTTATTGTCTCGACCAGAAAATCACCTTTAAGACACAGATAATCTGGAGTGCTATGAATCTTTATATGTAGGGCCTTTCAGTTATGAATTTTACATGATTTGAGATCATAGGTTCATCTCCGTAGCTTAACTGTTATTTCAACCTGTTCACTCCTGAAGTGAATCAAGACGGCATGGTTATTTTGGTGGCATGTTTTTGAAGAAGACTCCTATGGAACATCTTAAGAGAAAAGTGAATAAAGACCCAATCCAATCATTACAATATATTTTCTTTGTCTAATATCAAAATAAACCTTATTTTATTTCAATGTTTTTTTAAAAAAGTATCTTGGATCCAGACAAGCATTTTCTAGAACTCAAGACTTGAAAAAGCCAGAGAAAACCACTGACCAACTCCAGGTCAACCCTACCAAATGTAGACTCTCAGGGCAGCCCCACTTATCTGAACAACAGTTAAGAGAGTTACATCAAGATGGCTGTTTTATCACTCTTTCCCATGTACACTACTGTGAAATGAATTGGCGAGTCAATCACACGATGCCTGGCCAGATCCTAATGCTGAACAGTGGTAGTTAAATCAGGCTTGCTGACATCTAAATTGCTGGCTCTATCTTTGCAATAACACTTGGAGGTTCAGGGTTGTCTATCAGCGAAAGCAGGCAGATTTTGTTTGGAGCCAGTCAAGTATTTCACTGCCTGATTCCGTGAAAATACTTAAACTGTTAAGACGCCTGTTGATCTTATATTTTTTCACTAATTTAATCTTGCAAAATCACTTTGTGTCACAAAGAGGAATGTATAGTATAGCCACTCAACAGCTGAGAAAATAATACATTGTAACAGTCAATGAAAGCAGCTGTGTTTTGGAAAATAGCATTGGGTAATATCACTCTGCCACCACATGGTAAAAAATATAGAAATACAAATACAAATCCATAAAATCTACAAGTTAACCCATACATGCCATACATGCCATCTGGGACCCCCTAGCATCCTGGTTATTTTGGTACTATCGTGGTGGCAAAGGTACAGTTGACACTTGTCTAGATCTCCAGGCAAGCTTTGGTTAATGATGTAAAAATGTGTTTCAAATAGAATTTTTGTAACATTACTTTTAGCCAACATTTGGATTAAAACATTGAAATAGGAAAACAATGCACAGAAGTAAATCATAAATTGTATTGTTTTTATTGTAGCAAGTGATATCACGTGAAAATTCATGAAGCTAAATGTTAGCCAAATGTGATTAGGAACAGAGATCCAATAATTATTTAAAGGTTATTTGGCATGCTTACGTTATGCAGTCACTCATCACAGACTCACCTCTGTATATGCAGACTCATGCATACATAGACTCACTTTCATAGACTCACACTCACTCATTGCATCATCTAAGGATGTCTGTTATTCAGGAATTCATTTCCAGAGTTACCCCTTTAAAACAGTTTTTTAGTACAGTTTCTATTTTGAATGTAAGATATTGGAAGTTAGGTTGTTGGGTTCAAATTATTCCCTTGATTACGTTGCAAAATAAGCTTCCATCAGGTATAGTGATAACATGATAAGAAGAAGCTATTTCAAACCGTCAAAACTCTTTAGAATCAATCAATTTAGTTAGTCATCATAGTAAAGTATCAGACAAGAATAAAGGTCTTTTTAGTAAAAGGTAATATTGTGGTATTCATTCATCCTGGTGAAGTTAATGAACAAAGTTCCCTAACTTACCACATGTTTACACCACACCAGAGATAGGTGCCGAGTCCTTGCTTTTTCAATTACCACGAAAATTAGCTTCACAGCAATTTTCTGATGCTCGTGACTGGCCTGAACTGCTAACTGCTCCATTTTTAGACAAGGGCCACTTATGGCACTCTCCACAAGTAATTTAGTAGAGTTTTTTGCTCTGATTGCAGACATTTTTCCTGTGAGCTCTTGAGAACATGAGGGAGAGTTATGTCGACACATGAAGGGGAATGCCATGGGCAATTGATTGTTTGTTCTTGAGCTCTTGTTTCTGGTGTACTCAGCAGTCATGCCCGTAAATCTAATTTCTACTGTCTACAAAGACACAAGGGCACATGCAGCCAAGCATATCAGTGGTTAAATAATCTGAGATTTCAAGGAAAAGCCTGGGGCTGGGAGACAGATTAGAGGGGGATTCAAGTGGTTCAACATACAAGGACTCATTCTATTTGATCCATTAATGCTGTAGCCATCTTAGCTTTCCTAACCATTCTAAAAAGCTAATCTGACTTTGAATGTGCAAAGGTCGGAAAACGGGGCTATTTTCATGATATCTTTTTAACTAAACATTTCTTATAATATATTTATAGGGAAAATGTCTTTCAGAAAATTTCATTCTAACAGACACCAACTATTCTTTAGATATTTTTAAATAAGTCTTTCTTTATATCAAAACTATTCTCATGAATATCAAAGTTCCAGAAGCTATATTCTCAGGGGAAACCTCTGTTCTAATCTTCAAGGTTTTTGTGTGTGTGCATAATCAACCCACATTGTAGGGAAACAACGGAGAAACGGAAGTCAGTCATTGCTATAGATTCTCTGCCTAATTGGTGGAGATAGGCAATTAAAGATAACCATGTTGCTAGTCAATTAAAGAAGAAGCAAATACTTAATTTGCCAACTGCAAACATTAAGGCAGGCATTTACAGAGTGTTTGGTGTATCTCAGCGCAGGACGTCTCTGTTATTTTAAGAGCCGTCGGGGTGCACTGGGGATTTGGGAATGTTTTCTTGCAGTGTAATTTGATTAGGTGATGAACAGTAATGACTAATCCTATTCTCCTGGTGCTGGGACCTCCAGAGGGAGGCAGGGGGAGACAGGGGAGGCAGATATTCTATGAGACATGCAATCGACACCTGTTTTAATGAGCTGCTGGGCTGGCTGTATGCTGGGAAGCTAATGAGGAAATAGATGAGTGCTAAGATTAACCCTTCCAATATTAGTCCAAAGCAGAAGGACGTTGATATCTTTGAAAATCATCTAAACCCTGTCATGCTGGTACTCATTAGAAAGCCCTCGCTGAGTACTCTCAGATGAGTACCCATGTGCCAGCATTTCAGTTATTTTCCATGTTTTTTGCATCATTTTTATTGGCCAAATTAGCCACCAGCAGCGTAAGGGTTTACCCCATTCATCCCTGCAGTTGAAGACTTATTAAATGCTGACATCTCTACAACATGGATATATTTTGAAAAGTATTTGAAAGAGATTGGAAGGTGCAAAACTCCTATGAATGGCCCCAGGATTAACCCATCCTTCCACTATTTTGGTGATATCTCTCGAATGAATGCATTTTCAGACACTAATTGTATCTTTAGGAAGTTTTTTTTAAAAAGGCATATTAATCAGAACTAGGCCTACCCGTGTTATAGATAATTTACTAATATGAGGCTTGAATTCAAAGTTATTTACTAATGACAAGAGCATCCAAAGAACACTTTATCTGTCCTAAGAAGAATACAGGCATGCTCAATCCTCACCATTATTTTGTTGTATGTTGTCTTTTATTACATCAGCATTAATATCATTCCTTTGCAATTAACCAGTATTTTCTTTTTTGTTTATTTACAGGATCCGCAAAAGTCAGTAACTTTTCTGTGATAGCTCTGTCTTCCACGGCCCTGAAGGCGACCTGGGGGACCCCGAAACCCTTATACGGCCCTGTCCTCAACTACATCATCAAGTACAAACAGATCACCATCAACGAGTGTCAGCTGGACAACCCCTCGTGGGCGGAGGACAAGATCATGCCCGCCAACCAGGACCACGCCTACTTCATGGACCTCCAGCCCTACTCCAAGTACCAGGTCCGCATCTGGGCTGAGACCAACGCCGGCAAGGGGCAGATAGATACAGTGGTACAGATGACACACGGTGAAGGTACGTAACACATGCTAGAACCCTTGAGTAATATGAACAGTCAGACCAGTGACATCCCTTTGGGTTGCAAAGACATGGTGACTAGGTCTACATTGATACAGTCGTCCAGATGACACACGGCAAAGTCAGGGAACACATGCTAGAACCACTAATAAAAAGGTATGATGGTTTCATGAGTTATATAAACGATTAGACCAGTGACATCAAGAGTAGTGCGCCCTTTGGGTTGCAAAGACATGGTGACTAGGTTTACATTGATACTGGTTCAGATGACACACGTTGACGGTAGGTTACACATTCTAGAACCAGTAATGAAAGGATATAATGGTCCCTCAAGTAATTCTACTAACAGTCAGGTCAGTGACATTAGGCTAAACTATGCTATGCAACAGGTACACTTTCAATCCATGGAAGTGTAATATGCACTAAGTAACTAAATGTGCCATTTGCCAAGCCTTTCTACTGCTCCTGTCTGAGCACCAGTTCCAAGTCATCCCTTTGATAAGGCCCCCTGCTATGAGTGACGCCCATATTTCAACCAGGCTTGTGCTTTCTAATCCGTAGTAGTATCTGTGGTGCATGCTAGAGGCATCGTGTTGAGGCGTCTGGCCACTCCAGGATTAGATCATAAATGGGGAGGATCCCCTTCTCCCAACAACAATCACGCCCAAATGGGGGCTAGATGGCGATTAGAAAATCACGCTGGCAGAAAATTAATATGATCAAAAGCATCTGGAATGTCATGGTGTAATGTAGGGAGATGGTGAAGAGCTCCTTTGAGCTTGGTAGGAGGAGACACTGTGCAATGAATACCACTTTCATGATGCTTTAATACAATCAAGAGCATATTAATGTAAGGAATTGTTGAGCATCTCAGTTATATGTGTAGGTAGTGCAGCATTTGTTTGCTACATGCAGATTTCTTGAGAAATTTGTTCTGACCAAAAACCTCTGAAATTTCTTGGCATAATGTTTGGAGCTTTTGTATATATGTTTGAAGCTATCCATGCCGACCCCTTAGGGGGTGCCACCTGGATGCTGGACACCCTTGCCTTTCAGCTGATATTATACCAAGAAAAATACCTAGCATGATCAGGTTAACCCTACCAATGCTGAGGCTACTTTCGTCCAAAGCACAAAGATGCAAAGATTTTTGAAAACCATGTAAACCCTGTCATGTTGGTATTCATTGGATAGCTCTCGCTGAGTACTCTCAGATGAGTACCCATGTGCCAGGGTTTCAGTCATTTTTCAGGAGTTTTGCATTATTTTGTATTGGACAACTTAGCCAGCAGCAAGATAAGGGTAATACATTGGTTAGTTTCTTGGCTTAAGTAAGCCTCTGCAGTGTTGTATTTTTGCATTATTTCAGCGGGTAGGCTGTAGCCTAAGGTGATTTATTTAGCATTACCCAGAGCAGGTGTTCTTCGTCCACGAAACAGCTTCTGAGATAAATCAAACCAATCCCGACCCTTATACCTACTCCTTCATTGCACTGGGACAGTCACTGCCTCTACTCAACCTCTACAAACCAATCCTGACCCTCAAACCTACTCCTTCATTGCACTATACCAGCTGGGACAGTCACTGCCTCCACTCAACCTCTACAAGCTATTTTCAGGGCTGGAGTTGTGGCTGGGGTTGGCTCAGGGCATGTAGGAAAGTTACTGGTGACTAATTGTGTTCAGATTTGGATTTCCTGGGTACTCTGGATTCCTCCACCAATAAACATTGGCAATTGTGTCTCTGTATGACGGAAATAGTGATGATTATCTAAATTCCAAATCATTGTTTTTATTCCCACTCTGCCACACTCAAAGATATCTGTGAGGAGCTGAATTTTGATTATCATCACTTTTTCTGCCACATTGCAGCTAAAACGTGACTAGCCAGTTGTGAATGGTGGAGGAAACCAGAGTACCCTGTGAAAGCCACCGCCTAACCCAAAGTCACTGGCAGTCGTCTCATGTTGAAAACTGTTGTCTGTCTTGATAGGTTAACTATGATGGACCCATTTCCACGCATGTGACCAAGTTATCAAGATACTTTTGCTGTATTTGCTAAGAAAAATCCAAATGGAAACATTTGAGTAAAATATTAGACATGAATATTCATCCAAAAAAGTTCCTGTGTGAACATTCAAATGCATTATTCATTCTTCTTTTTCTCAATCTTCCTTTTTATATTTCTTGACATTTAACTTCTAAGAGGAAAATAATCCAATTACCAGGTTATTCACCTGCTGAGGATGATGATCCTCAATTTAAATTTTATTAAGTCAAACTTTTTTCCTGATCATGCTTTACCCTAGAGGATATTCATGTGTTCTAGGGTAGAATCAGCTGTGACAAGTTTGTCAGTTTTGATGAATTTGCCATAAAATTCATGCCTCTGCGTCCAGAAGGGTAACTCATCAACTCCCATCCTAGCAGCCCCATCTGCCGTGAAGTGCTGCCCAAATTATTGTCCGTGAATTAGCACCTTATGCAAGATGGTTGCCACGATGGGATACGCATGAAAATGCCACCGTTTTGACAGGACTATGAATTTTTTAAACACGGCACTGATGTATGGTTTGGTAGGGTATCAGTTAAGTCAGTGGGCTGTGAGGGTCAAGGACCCTGAGGAGCGTATTTCCGCTTTATCATGGGAAGTGCGAAAATATCGAAAATTTAATGCCTGTAAAAAATACCAGTTATACGGTATTCCAGGATCAACGTTACCCTATACAGTTCCAAGAAAACAGCCTCTAATACACTAGCAGCATAACTGTAGGTAGTTAAATTGTGCAGTGCAATATTTCCTCATAAGCATAACCGTCTAGACCATAACTACAGCATACATTAATTTAGGTTTGAGGCGACAGGTTGAGTAAGCTGACATTCATGTGGTAGCAAGGGGTATACTTGCCAGCCAGGGCAATTGACCCTGCCATGATGATGGATGATCATGGTGGTCCCCATTGGAGCCTCTTACCACACATGTGATACCCCCACCGGCACCCCAATACCCCTAGTCCCCACTTGATACCCACCTAGACTGAAGCGGGATCTGACATCAGTTTAACCCGTTTGTGCCTGAGGGTCCCCTTTAAATAGCATTGTGAATCTATGATATTTTTTAAAATAATCTTGGAATAAATGTTTAATGCTTAATGCTTGATACAAAGATAACTATGGAATTCATCATGAATTCACAAAATATTTGAAGGAGAGCTGTGTTAGATTTTGATCAACATTTCTCCTTCAAATATTTTCTGAAAATTGCTTTTGTTAAAGAGATATCACTTGAATAGTCAGGCAATTTTGGGCAATACAATGCAATACAAGCATAATTGGGTTATCCCATTCGTGTCTGAGGACCCAATTTTGAAATATCTTGCATAAATAAAAGATTAAAAAAAATTCATTCGTATTATTGATGTAGAACTAGCTGGGCCGTTAACTCCATTTTACTATTTAGAGGTACAAATTCATTGTGTTTGGAAATTGTGAAGTAAATGCTCAGTTGACTCAAGTACATTTATGGTATTTTTTACTTGCACAATAGGAATTTATTGAAGGAAATAGTGGAAAAGTATTTTGGGGATGACAAATACCTGCATACCTTGAAAACAGATAAATCAATTGACACACCTGCAACACTTAGTGCAGGTGTGCTACAGGGCTTACCAATGTATGAAGAATTAGACCTAGAACTCATACCTTATCCTACTTTGGAATCAGTTTAGTATCAGATTTCATATTTTTGAATCAATTTGATCTTAGATTTTTACGGTATCAGGGCAGTTTTATTCATTTATCTATTTATTTAACAAAAAAAGGTTTTTGATTTCATTTAAGAGAAAGTGGTATTATAATCATGAAATTTAGTGATGAAGTTCTATGTATGACTTTTTCTTGAACTCCAATCTTCAGTGTCTAAACATGAGTATGGTTTGTTCCCCTTGTATACAGAGAACTGAACAAGTACTGTATAGTGCCTATCCATCCATCACGTCTTCATAGATAGATTTGTTAATTTGTTATTTGAAATCGCTAATCAGATTTGTGAATTGTTTTATAATGCATAGCTGTTTTGTCTAGATTATGAAAATATGTAAGCAATGTATAAAATTGACAATGCGTAAGTACATGGACATGTTTGTTAACCCCCAGGAAAATTTCAACTTGCACCATTGTTTAATTGGGGACAAATTTTGAAAATTAGAGCTTGTTAAGCTAATTACACATTGATATCAAATTGTGCTTGTCATGATTAAGAAGCGATTAAACGGGAAGATGTGATTTATTACAGCAATTTTGTTTGAGATGTTCAAGTAAACAGGGACATTAACCTTTTTTTCCATATCCAGCAAAACTCTCCTCAAAAGCTTTGGAAATATATGCTCTGTTCCAAAGTTACTTTCAGAAGCATCATAGCCTCTAGAATTTGGAATCTGAATTTCATCACTTTTTCTGCCTTATTAATAACTAAGCCAGGGAACTTAAGGATGGGCACTGATGAAACCTCAAGTTACTAGCAACTTTCCTACATGCCTATAGTCAGATTCAAGTGAATTTGAATTTTGAATTTCCCCATCACTTTTTCTGCCTTATTAATAACTAAGCCAGACGAATCTCAAGTTACTGACAACTTTCTCACATGCCTGCAGTCAGATTTGAGTGGCGAGAGAGAGCAAGCAGCCAGTGGCAAGGCCTTCGACCAATCAGCTACAGGGACACTCTTAATTGCTCCTAGACAGCACATTTTTGAGGGGGAAATCTGAGTAGGAATATGTTAACCTTCAGCTTTCTGTATTCCTTAACCTTTACAATGCTGTGGCTACATTCACCCTAAGTACAAGAAGGCAAAAATCTTTGAAAACCTTCTAAACCCTGTCTTGTTGGTACTCATTGGAAAGCTCTCACCAAGTTCTCTCAGATGAGTACCCATTTGCCAGGGTTTCGGTTGTTTTCCAGGTCTTTTGCATTATTTTGTATTGGAAAAATTAGCCACCAGCAGCATAAGGGTTAAACATTATGCTGCTGATGATTTAGGTTTGATTCATCTACTGGAAAAGACTTATTTTTAATGGTGGCAACGAAAGAAAAAGTGAAATAATGGCCATGGATTTATAATCCTGTATTGTTTGAAAGTAAACTAACATTAAACTTTATTTTCTTGTTCTTTTCAGTTCCAACTGGTAAGCCGGTGAAGGTGACGCTGCGGTCTTCAGACTCCCTGGACCGGCGTACATGTACATTCTTCTGGTTTTCTCCTCCGTGTGAGGAGAGAAATGGTCTATTCGTCGGCTTCCAGTACTCCATGACCAACCTGAACTACACAGTGGACCGGCCGCGCGTTGAGAACACCACCACCCAGTCAGTCACGCTGACTAATCTAGTGCCTTTCTCAACGTACGCGTTCCGGGTACGATTCATCAACAACGTGGGTCTGGGACCACAGAGCAAACCTATCCATGTCAGGATACCAAAAACCAGTAAGTCACTGTCTGTCTTTATCATGATTCATAATTCATATCTGTCATTTTTTACAATGTACAGTCCCTGACCTGCCAAGAAATATTGCTCAGTGCACAACTTAGAAGTGGTCTTTGAAGGCAGATGGTCCTTACTAAAAGAGAAAATATGACACATTTTTTATCATTTTTTGTCCGTGCCCATCAGCTGTGGTTAGGTCCCCCTGGTAAGATAAGTGGCCAGCTTAGTCGTATTGTGACATTCCTCCATGATCTCTAGGACATGTCGTCCTCTGAGCGCCTGGCCTCTCGTCCCCCGGGCATCCATCAGGACACCAAGACCGGCCCCTCACATTTTTCACGTCACTCGGTGCCATGACAGTCCTCAACCTCGTCCTCCATGTGACTGCAGTGGTAACTCCCATAGGCCTGAAAAGGCGGAATACTATCCCCATAGTGCCTCAGGTACATCATACACGCCTCAAAGGGTGGAACACAGTCACTGGCATGCATCAGGTGCATCATTCAAGTTACAGGATACAGGAAAAGTAGCTGTTTCAATGACAGCTACTGATGTGAACTTTCATATCCTCTTTTCATATTGCATTGTGGGACATTTTTTTTCGTTTTCCCTTTTTTAGATGATGTAAGAGAAAACAAACCAAGTATCTCATACACTGCTTAATTTGGTATATTACACAGATAGTTATATATTTCAAAATTTATATTAGTTGGTTACTCTCAATTAGTTAAGTGATCTAAGTGTAGGATTTGATTAGGGGGCTGGCCTGATAGCTGAGTGGTCTAAAGCAACCCTTACCATTTGGTGTCCCCAATACCAATACCAAAAAGGTATCTCATACTGGTATTCAACCCTAACACCTCGGTTCTGTAGTGTTTTCTAATAGATCAACTTTATAACAATCATTAAATTTCTCCTTACCTTAAAAAAAAGACATTTCACCACTGTATTGACTATCTAACATATGGTAAGAACACAACCAATAGAATCACATGATTAGTTTTCTGCCCACAAACAAAGCTGTAAACAGGCTGTAGACATTCCACACACACAACGCACCTTAACCCTTTTATGCCCATAGCACCACAAAAACACCTGACAGATCCGCTAATAGCTTTTTGGCAAAAGCATCCCTTTAAAAAAGTTGCAAGTGCAATACTATCATAACTTGACTTACAACTTCTCTTCACATATTTTGTGACATGTCTTCGGTAGTTTTTCTTAGGTATCATAAATCCAGACAAGAGTAATTTGTTCCAGAGGAATTCTAAGTGGCGAGTTGTTTAACTCACCTGCACAGAGCATGCCTAGGTGAAGAAATGATTGTCTTCTCAAAGTCTTGAGAAAAACAGCTCTTAGTAAGCCTTGCATGAAGACTTTGCAAAATATAGGCTTTCAAATACTGTTAACCCATTAATGCTCACAGCGGCCAAAACCAGTCTGACAATTTTGATGAAATCTTTCAGGCTAAAGCAGAATTGGCAAAGTTTTTGGAGAAGAAATGTTCATCGGAGTACTATCCACAACTCTTCTTCAAATGTTCTGTAAAATTATTCTTAATTCAAAAGTTATTGTCGAAAGTATCATCGATCCAGACGACAATTTTTGGAGGAACTTTTAAGTGTTAATGTGTTAAATTGCCATATCAGTAAAACATTCATTGGCACGTCTGATTCTACAGGGATTATGGAGCTAAAGAAGTTACGTACGCAAACAGAGCGGTCATTGCCCGCACCTTCAGCTGGAATAACATTTACTCCAAAACCTCACAAAAACAAGAAGATAGCCTGCTAACTTATGCAGGCAATTAGAGCACGCATGATACATGATATGGAGTGGCTGAGCGAGTCTGGGCTTAACCCATATGCTGCTGGGAGCTAATTTAACCCATTCACACTCACAGCAGCCAAAACAGGCCTAACAATTTTGATAATATTTTTCTAACAAAATCATTTTTTGGGAAATTTCTGAGGGAGAAATGTTAATCAGAAGCCAAACAACAACTCTTCTTCAAATATTTTGTGAACTTTTGCTTTAATTTTAAGTTATTTTCAAAACAATGACAGTAGCAGACAAAACTTTCTAGAGCAATTCTGAGTGTGAATGGGTTAACAATACATAATGGTGCAAAAAAATGACTGAAACCCTGGCATGTGTGTACTCATTTAAGAACTATCCAATGAATACCAACATGACAGGGTTTTCAAAAAATCTTTTGTGTCCTTGTACTTTGGATGAAAATAGCCTCAGCATTGGAAGGGTTAAGGAACTGGGCAGCATGCAACAGAATTGTGTAACAATGATAAGGAGGCAACACTTGAATAGGAAACTAAAGGATTGTAAAAAGCACCCATTAATGCTCACAGCGGCCAAAACCAGCCTGACAATTTTGAAGAAATCTTTCAGGTTTTAGCACAATTGGCAAAATATTTGAAGGAGAAATGTTGATCAGAACATTACCAACAACTCTCCTTCAAATATTTTGTAAAATAATTCCCAATTCAAAAGTTATTGTCAAAAATATCATCGCTCCAGACGACAAATACCGAATGAAGCCTTAAGCATTAATGGGTTAACTTCTAGTCTATAAGCTCATGTAGCAAAATAGTGGGTCCATGGGAGTGGCATGTTTATTCTTGGAAACAGTGGCTTCTACCCAATTTTGGATGAGGAATTAGAAAGAAATAAGTCTCCAATTTTTCCTGCATTTTTAGTATTCTTCAACTATTACTGGTTTACCTAAGTGATAGAAAAAGGTCTCTTTTCCTCTTTGGAACGTGCAAAGCCTTCTTTCGATCCATTTGCATATCCCAATCATATCCCAACTTAATATTTCCCCAAAGAAATGTTCGTCCCCTCAGTACACTTATCACCTGGAACCTACTAGCAGAGGTCCTTGCCTTACCTGTCAGCACGCTCAGCCTTAAGGAAATATGTACTGCCTAATGAGCTAAAAGCAAGGCGAAATAAGATTGCCTCCATATCCTAGATAGTCTTCATTCAGTAATCATCAACACCTTTGGCCTCGTATATAGGAGGGAGGATCTTCACCCTATCTTGTCTTTATTAACACATACATGCCCCAGAGATCTTTCAGACCAATACCACCTGTATCTTTGATACTTTATGATACTTTGTGTTACTTTATGTTACTGTATGGTATTTAATGTTACTTTGTGTTACTTTATGATACGTAGTGTTATGTTGTTATGTTATGGTACTTTATTCTATATGAGGCAAAGTTTGGAGAGTTACAAAATGATTTCTCCTTCAAATATTTTACCAACTATATGCTGCTTTTGTTTGAAAGATATTACTGTTAGCTAAGTTATCAGATTGATATTTTGATCATAATTTTGAAAATAAATATGGCTTTTACAAAAGTTATTATAGAGAGTGAGTCTCAGTGATGTTCTAATAAAGAGTTCTTCTTCAAATATTCTCCCTACTCTGCATGTTTTTGCCTGAAAGTTATCGCCAAGCTGCAGGTTGATATTTTTGACGATATTAAACATTTGAATAAAGAGTGATTTTACTAAATATCTCAAGGAGAGTTGTTGATAGGGATCTCTGGAATGTTTCAAAAGCTTTTCTCTTTGTTGCGTGAAAGATATGAGCCAGGTTGTCAGGCTTGTTTTGGCGGCAGGAGGCATGAGCGTTTTATTCCGCAATGTGGTTGAAGCTGGCTTCACCGGTAGCTCTCCTGAGCCACTGTCTCTGATGCCCCTAGCAGCCAGGGGTGATTCATCATCTTGAGATGATTATGCCAGTATTAGCTGCGACAAGGGATCCCTATTGCCCATCTAGTGACGCCCTTATGGGAGGGAACTGCATTGCCGATCCTATCTAGAGGTCTGCCGCAGACAGCGCGGTGAAGGAATATACCTTTCGCGCTCCCAGGTTGCTGCAAACAATCATCTGTCAAGGATGAATAATAACAGGCATACATCAACCAGTAAACATCCACCTGCATGCACTCACTGTTTCCAATCATTCAACAAAATACTCTCCACTTTTCTGACGTATGTTTTTTTTGGAGTAAAACACTACATATCACCCACCCCTCCCACTTCTCAAGATGAACCCCCTGCTCTGAAACCCTTTATCTGCCCTGATGTGGTTAGGTTTCCTTGTAGGTTTCCTTGTACATTTTGCAATCTTTCTTACTCAGAAACTCACGGTTCCTTATTTTTATCTTAATGATGCTACCTTAAAGATGTTTCAACAATTTAATCTGATACCAATATTTTTAGAGACACAGCTTTAAGCGTAAGAAAAATGAGATGGTAGGAAGAAACAAGAAAAGTTGGATTTCAATTGG
>OZ012684.1:1519302-1604302 GCA_963942565.1 Maea johnstoni | reverse complement strand
AGTGTAAGACACTTATGTAAAAAACATATGCTATACAATCTTCAAAAACACAGATGGTGCCAACGATGATAGGAACAATTGCACCAGTTTCCTTTAACATAAGTTTCTTTTGTTAGTGATCTTCCTATGGGATTTTAGAATCCGTAAATGAAATTATTCTATTTAATTCCATACATTCATCTTCTCCCTCGGGAATAAAGTAAGAATTATTATTTTAGCTATAATGAATTGGATTTTACCTGTTGCAGAGAGATTTAATTTTCTACATCAGCTATTTCTACCAAGTGTGTAAATCTGATTATCCATAAACCTATGAGCGTAGGCAATGCCTGAATCTGTGCTACTGGAAAGTTGCAGTGGTTACACATAATCCAGGTCACCTGTAGTAATTTGCTACCCTAGAAATGCTGCAGTTGAGTTGTGATTAAAGAATGCTTGCCTTTATCTCTAATAAATATTCACCAAGTTCATAGACCATTGTGATGTACACACTACAGTTATCTAAGTCAAGAAAGGCAAATATCCAAAGAGTTTTCTGAAATAAGCCTATAAGGTGCAAGCAGTCACGTTTGCATACTTGTGGTGCCAAACACAAGATGCTGCATGTCTAATGAAAGAGAGAGCTTCGCTGTCCAGTCAAGGTATTCATTAATGGTTATAGGGTATATGAAGAAATGAGAAGATGAAAAGAGGCGAAATTTGTAAAAGATTTGCCATCTTACTGTGTCTTTGTTCATATCAGAACTTTCACTGTACTTGTCAGATTCACTAATACCTTTCCTTCCTCGTTCTGAGGAGAACTAGTAATATGAAGGAGTTTGGTAAATGTAAAATGGGTAAAATGTTAATAGGTGTGCCATGTTGCTCGGAATCTTTCAGAGCCGAGTTTGCCGGGAATCCCGACGTACGACCCTGAGGAGGTGACTGACAGCTCAGTGACCATTAAGATGAAACAGGCAGCACAGGGACTACAGGGCCTTTATGACAGGAAGGCATACACACCAGTCAGGTAAGAAATTGTCTAACCCATTGATGCTCAGGTCTCCTTTCTAAGAACCTACATACCAGTCAGGTAAGCCCCTCTTAAACCATTTAATGTTCAGATAATACCCACCTAAAGCCAGATTCATATTGTGACAGGTACTGGAGAGAATTTCCTTTCTCTTTACGATTGGTTACAATGGATCTTTCAGTTGCAAAGGCATTATTAAGACCCCTTCGCAACACTGCATATTTGTATAGCAACTAGGCAACCTGCTTATTTTGTGAGACTTGAACTATTGCCTACACACTTGGAAGCCTAATGTCGTATGCACTAAGCACCCCCTGCCTAGTAGAATGTTGGCAACCACGCCACACTCTGCTTGTTTTCTAGAGGTGGCGAACACAAAACATGGCTAATGACAAACTTATCATAGAGGCCCAAGCTAAACAGGCCAGATTCACAACATTCTGTCAATCACTCTTGGTGGTACTAAATAGGATTCCCGTGGTACATCGCCATACTATTTATCCTAACATTATATACTCCATATACTGGTGAGAACTCAAAATGGAAATAAACAAAATTATATGCTCAAGTTTGATATATCAGAAAGAGATTTCTCAAAGAGATGATTAGGGCTGATATAGGTTTAGCCTTGATGTGAGGAGCAAAACCATAGTGAAAGGAATGGCCTTAATTGGCAGTGTTAGAAGACTAAAGTAGATTAAATTGATGATAAGTTTTACTTTGTATCTATGAAGAATTATTGGCTGAACAATTCCTCTCTCGTGTCTTCAATCTTATGTGCAAGTGTGTTAAATTGGACACTAAGTAGATTAAACTGATGAAAAGTGTTACTATGGAGAATTATTGGCGGGATAATTTGTCTCTCGTGTCTTTGACTCGATGAATAAGTGTGTAAGTTATCACTTTTAATTGATTCAGTTGATCAAAATTAAGATTTTTCTTTAAAAAATGAAATAGTAAAATCCTCTTATAGAACATATGATTAAGTTACTGTAAGGGAATATATTCATCAATGGGGTCTTCCTCAGTAGCCAAGTAGTCCAAGGCATTTCCACCAACTGCATGCTGTCTCTTACTAATGCCAAGGTTTCAATCCAGTTCATAGAAAGTTTTGATAGACCTGGTGTTAGGCGGTGGTTTTCTTGGGTATTCTTGTTTCCTCTAATATTAACAATTGACTAGTTACAGTTTAGTCGTTATATGACAGAAAATGGATGAAATTCCAAAATTCCAAATTGATATGGCATCTGTCTTGCTAATGGCATACCAATTTCCTTACTTATATGTGTTCATGAAAAGTAAAAATTATACCATTTAAAAGTGAAATATGAAAATTGTCTTGTTGAAATGCAATATAAGGATGTCATTATGATGGAATACATATCAATGAGGCATGCGCTTGGTGCTGCTTATGGCTGACTCCTGCCTTTATTTTCATGTACTCATGACAAGTAAGGTTATCTTTCAGAGAGAAAAATTTGAAAACCTCCTTGTTGAATATATAAGTATGTCTCTATGAGGGAATGATTTACCTAGATCCGTTGAGGCATCTGACTTCTGCTGATAGCTACCGCCTGCCTCAACTACCTCTAGGTATATCAAAATGATATTTTCCTTGAAAGAGTGGATAAAATCTGTGGTACTAAGTGTGTATGAGTACATCACTGTAAGGGAATAATTTGTTTAGGCATCTTCCATTTCCTGCTAGCAGCTTCCTTATGTCTTTATTTATATGTTTATCAAAATACTATTTACCTTGAAAGAGTGGATTTGTAAAATCCCTGTGTTTCTGTGTTTATGGTCAGTATTTCACTGTGAGAGAATAGTTTTCATTTATTCAAGGAGGCATTTAAGTTGTCTCACTAATGTCTGCATTTTGCCTTTATTTATTTTCATTTGAAGAGCGCATTTTAAAATTCCCAGTGTCTAAGATGGTATGAGTATTTGTCATTGTAGTGGAATAATTTACAAATATCCATGGAGGCATTTAAGTTGTCTCAATAATGCCTACCGTTTGCCTTTAATTTTATTTATTTTCTTTTAAAGAGTGCATTTCAAAAGTCCCTGTGTTGAAGTGGTTTTGGTAATGTGTCAGTGTAGGGGAGTAATTTACATAACGCAAAGCTTGATGAGGTATCGGCCTTGTCGCGCTAATGGGGAACTCATGTCCTTCCCAATATTGCAGCGTAAACTATGTAAGGAAGCATTATTAGGAGAGAAGTGGACACTCTTGACGTCATAGGCCAGGCAGAATAAGCCCCTCAAGACCTTGCTCTTGTGTCTTAGGCTATCCATTGAGGAATATAATGAAGTTTCTTCCCATTACGGACATAATTAAGTTTCTTGGAGAATAATGGAGGCCTTGTTATTGGTTTTGGCGTGTCCCCTGACGAGCACCATGTGCTAGGGTGTTCAATGGGAATATCAGTGGCTACTTTCCCTTTAGCCCTAAAAACTAGTAAATAGAATATTCTGATGATATGTAAAGCACATATTGCAGTGATACCCATTCTCTCTACCATCATGACATGTTTATAAATGAACAGTCCAAAAACATTCATCCAGATACTATCTATCAAGTTTATAAGTTATGCATTTGAAAATTCAATTAATTTTTGGTTTATTGAAGCCATCAGATATGACTGTCATACTCCCTCTGTTTCTATAGCTTCAAATTAAAACTACAAGTGTTGACACTCCCCAAGCTTTAAAGACCCATACCTGCACTTTTATTTACTTTTGATGACTTACCTGCTGGACCTTGTGATTAAGTTATGAGTATAAATCAGAATTGTTCCCAAGTTATTGATATGCTTTTGGCTTTTTTTTTGTTACAGTGCGTACCAGATAGTTGTGCGAAATCTCTCAGCAGAGAATAACAAGCGTAAGAAAAGGTCGTCCGATCCGAGCTTCAACCCCCCACCCCTGGATTACCTGCGGGCTATGAAGAATGGCTACCATTACTACATCACGGCCGAGCTGCCGGAACAAAGGATTACTCAGCCCTTTACTGTGGGCGATAATAAAACATACGGCGGCTACTACAATGCCCCCCTTGTCACGGGAAACACTTACGAGATCTATATCCGCGCTATTAGTGTTGCGGACGGGGAGACAGCTATCGCTTACACCAAAATTGACAGTCCCATTGTTGTCAAGCAGATGACAGACTCCGATTACGGAATAGATAGTGCGGGCGTCATCACAGGTATCGCGGCGTTCATCGTCGTCATCATCATCGTTATCGTTGTCATCATACTCTTCCTCTTACGCAAAAAAAGAAATAAAAAAGTTCCATTGGATGATGATGAGGAACAAAGTGTGAAACTTACAGATGTGAATTCCTCAGGACTGTCCAATGGGCAGATCAAGGATATAGATTCGGATAGTTTATTCACAGATGACTTAAGTGGTGCATCGCATGAGGATGTTGATCCGGTTTATGGCAACATTGATGCATCCAATATAAGGAAACCAATAAAAGTGACTGATTTAGCAGATTTTATAGAGGAAAAAAGAAAAAGTTCTGTGGATGGATTTAAAGCAGAATATGTAGTAAGTATTATATTTCATCAAATTGTCATCATTAAACCTTTCATACCTAGAATGCACACTTGGTCTGACACCCATGAACATATCCTAAATAGATAATGTATCTTAGATGAATGTTAAAAGCAATATTTTGGGGAGGACTTTTATTGAAAGTTTTTATTTCTTTTTGGTTACACCATCCCTCTTCAAATATCAACCTCCTCTCAGACGTTATGTTTAAAGTTATCAGCACTGCAGATACCAATGAGTTAATGTGTGGAAAAGCTGTATGTTGATTGCAAGAGGGTCTTCTCCCATGGCCGAGCCATTTATTAAAATGTTCACTTACTGCTTGCAATGTCTTCCCTCTGCACAGTGTCTGGGCCACGTGAGAAAAGTTACCAGTTACTGGGGGTTAGTTGTTGCCTTTTCAAAATATTGGTAACTGCAAAACCTTATAATAATTTGCAAACATTCATTGCTAAAAAGCAAAAGATTCCTTTTTTATGGGAGCCTGGTTTATCCATATAACGTGCCGCTTACCTAAGCCTAACAACTTATGACAAAAATTTTAGATGCTCCCTGTCTGTGATTTCTACTGTGTGCAGGTGAAGGGAAGGGTTGGGGTTTTCTTTATTGTGGTGTGTTTTGGGATTCATCCGTCTGTGATTTGCTTGTTTCTCAGAAAAGACATTTGTATGGGACCTGCAATCTCAAACTGGGCTTCCTCTTTCTGCTTTGCATTGGTAGGTCTACCATAGGGTTTCTATGACTAGTTGTGTTTGACTGTCATGTTATATTCCATTCATTTATATACGTGGAAGACATAACCAATTTATATTTTATCTTGTCATTACTTGCCTTCTTTCCTTTCAGCAAATACCTACAGGTTTAAGGGCCAAATGTGAAATGGCCAAGAGACCTGAAAATAAGATTCGTAACAGATATGGCAACATTGTTGCATGTAAGTACTAAGACGTTAAAGAATTTGAAGCTCCTCTTTGTTGGTCATAAAAGGGGCCCTTTACATTTTATTTAGTTTTACCTCATCCTCGGAAAATAGTGTAATTCAATGTTACGTTAATCAAGTAAATTTACAAACTATTGTGTTAATCAACATTTACTAAATAGGAAATGGTTGGCAAGAATATTACAGTAATAATGTTGGTACTTTCAAACATCTTTAAACATTTTGACTCTAAAAAGGCTTTTTCTACAAGGAACCTTAATAGAGACCAAAAAAGTAACATATTGAAGTTGAAAACTCATATAATAAGAAAAGGTTGTACCCTTTTTTATTTGATTGATTTTATTCCAATATTTTCAGATGAAATTAAATGTGATCAGACATTATGTTGTTATGTTTTTCAAAAATATGAGAATATATGATCTATATGATCAGGTCAAAGTTATTTGCAGACATATATGTGCATGCACACTCTTAAACCCATTGCTTTATTTCAGATGATCATTCAAGAGTTATTTTAGAACCTTTAAAAGAGGACCCCTACTCAGATTACATCAATGCTGACTATGTGGATGTAAGTATCAACTTATAAATATGCACTCTTTCTCTGTGTTCCTGCAGGATGTTCAGTTGATAAAAAACAGGAATTGTATTTTGGTTGTGTTTACTGATCAGCAGAACTGCAAAGTATGCTGATTACTTATATTAACTACATAAAACACTATTGCAATCATACTTTTGGAACATTTCCTGAGTTAAACATTGATTAAAGTTTTTGTCTTGCCTCATGTTTTGAGGCCTCTGTCGCATGCTGGTTCGACAATTTGCCGTTGGACACCCCCGATATCACTGACATAGGATGTTTCTAGATTAGTTATTAAAGGGGAAAAAGTAGCCAATGAAGGAATTCTCATGAGCCTCACTATATATAATCCTTCCCTTTCCCTTATTTGGGCAATGCCCTTTCTTTTAAAGTACCTATTGATCATTGCTCTGATTGCCTGAATAGACTTTTTTCCTGAAGAAGAACATAAGTCCATCCATCCTCAGTCTGTTTTTATCACCTGAGTGATCAATGTTTATGTCCTGGCTGTAGCACTAGTCCCAGAGAGACTTTCGGTCATAGCCCTCGTTTGTACACGACAGGAGCCTTATCACTGCTACTATATCATTCACAAACTAGGGGGAGCAGCTGTCTTGATGGTGGGGTTACTGACCAATGGGTTGGTTAACCCTTTCACAACCCTTTGACCCTTTGCTTTGAAAATTATCATGTGAATGAAATAATATTGGCAAACATCTGTAGGTTAAGTTATGATTAACTAATCTCCATATTTTCCAAACAGTAATTTCTCAAATTGTAAAGTGAATTATGTTTTCCTTTCCTTTCCTGTTTATCAATTTGAACATTACAAAGCTTCAAATGATTGTCCCATGAAATTGAATTGAACTTTCAATAAGTTCTTTTGAATGTCTTATCATTTTGAGTTGAAAATTTAATAAGGGTTAGTGAAATGAAATTTCCTATGAAGTTGAATTGAGCCAGGAGAGTGTACCCCTCACCTGGTGAGAAAATGGTACAGATAACTAGCCACCTTTCTAAGATGCTTCACTCTGCTTTGTCACACTTGTTAGCTTTGGATAAGGGTAAGTTTTTCTCACTCTCAATATGGTTTGGAGAGGAATGTTTGGAAAAGGTGTCAGTTTCTTTTAATTTCATGTTTACTTTGAATGCACATTGTTATTTTTCAACCTGTGTAACCTACCCCAAGCCGACCTACTCTTTCATTCAGATGCATTCAGAGTTTTCTGTCTTAGTATCAAAATATGGAATGAGCCATAATTCTGTAGTTATGCATATATATATATATATATATATATATATATATATATATATATATATATATATATATATATATATATATATATATATATATATATATATATATATATGCACCACATATACACTATGCTTTTTTGATGGAAACATTTTATCAACTGAAGATCGTGCGAAGTGTTGTATTTGTCATCACATCCCCCATCAATAAATTCAAATCAAGAGAGTATGTAAATAAAGTAAAAGTAAATTTTTTTTTTTTAATCACTTCATGCCTATGCTTGGTGTCTTTTCTCCCATTATTCTTTATTCTATTTGAATTATTTTTCTTCAAAATTAAAAGTAATGGCAAGAAAAACATTAAACTAAACACATAAAGAACTATGAAGAATTTCTGTCTCTATTGTTTCCATTGGTAGAAGTTTTTCACAGGTTTTGTGATTTTGATTTTTGGAAGCTTTGTTTTTTACACTTCAGGGTAGACTATACTTGACATATTTTCACTAGTGTCTCTCTGTATGAGTTCTTTCTGTCACACTTTGTCCAACTGTTTTCAAGAAACACATTAGAGAATTCACCAGAAATATAGTTGTTTCTGTCCTTTTTATTTTTTATTTTTTAAAAACCTTCCTGATATATATCTGACACAAATGTTTAGTACACAACATTATTTTTCAATCCTTTTAAGATAGTTTAGATCCAGGTTGTTTCACACAAATAAGTGTTTGGTTCCTCATTAAAATGAATCTGAAAGTGAAAATGAATCACCCAATCCCTGCACTGATGTTTAGATGTTTGTATTGAAACACTGAATGTTATTCTGCAGCATGGAAGCCATCTGATTTAATACTCTTGAAATTTTCCAAGAGGGGATGATATGGTAATATTTTAGTAGGATGTAGGATCCTATAAATCTTTCTATAAATCTTTTAGTCAAATTTGTAATAAAATGATGTGAAAGGCTTTTGCCATTTTTTGGTACCTATTAATGTTTTTTATGATACTAGTATTGACATAGATTGTATTTGTTCAATCCATACGATTCTACTGATTTCAAGTGATGGTTATCATTAGCGCTCAGCATGGATTGAATGTTAGTGAAAGATAGAAATGGGAGTATCCACTTGAGGGAAATCGTAAAATTCATTTGGGCAATTTTTTCCATTCTGCAATTGTTACTAAATTGAGAGAATGAGCAAGCAATTTAGAGTACTGCATGAATCATGTATTTGATCCCCCACTCCTAGTCCTATGTATGTATCCTAGTATTTATGGTATAGATATCACCCCTCCCCTCCCAGGCTGTCCTTGGCCTCACACATACCAGTTCTGCAATGCTTCATTGACCCCCAGTGACCCCCAGTGACCCCCAACTCTCACAGTGAGAAGACAGACCAAAATATCCATCTCTAGAATTAAGTCTTCACAGCAATGATTCCAAATTGGAAATATCACTTGATCATCATCTGTTGAGTGATTTTGAATTTATTGTTTCATTAGTTGTAGTTTGTAAACACTCAATATGTGGTATACTGACGGGAAATTCCCAGTTTGGAATGTTTTCAGTATGGACTTACTAGAAAGGATATTTAGTTTGATTTTCCCACTGTGTATATATCTCCTGCTGTTGTGCCACCCTGAATGAAGATCCACATAGTCACTACCCTGTCTTGCATTGTTAATCATATGATTGTTTTAACTTATCATGGAGTAGGTTTCTGAATTCTGTATCATATCTTGGAGAATCCTAACTTTGCAGGCAGATACTTTCTTGGTTACTTGGGCTCTAAACTTTAATTGAAGTCCTGGAGCAAGTCTAGAATTTCTGTGTAGGAGATCCATTTTGTATGAGGGGTTTGTCTTAACAGAGGAGTGTCTTATTGATTTTAAGCAAGAGTTATGGAGATTTATGAAAATTTGTATCAAGATAATCATTATATTTGATTTTAAATGGGGGGTTAGTTGAACCGAACTGGAAGTCGAATATGGTCCCTGTAGAAAATTAATCTATTGTGTACAGGTAAAATTCTGTAGAAATAGGTAACTGATAAATTGTTATTTGAACCACTCTTCTAGTTTTGCAGAGGTTTATAGAATCAAACATTCTATTTCAGATTAAAAGCCAGAACACCAAAGATAATAGAGTATTCCAAATAGTGAGTTGTAGAATTTAACCAAAATTTCTTTGTCTCAACACTTTAGATTTTAATCAATTTGCATTTATGTCCACATATGCAGATGATGAATGGAGATGAAAATCACAATATGTCTATTTATGCTGTTTGTTTGTTGTGTTTTAGGGTTACAATAGACAGAAGGCGTACATTGCCACGCAAGGTCCCAGCAAACCCACCATCAATGACCTCTGGCGCATGGCCTGGCAGGAGAACTCCACACGTATCGTCATGGTTACGAATCTCATAGAGGACGGACGGGTAAGTGTCCATCTTAGTCGCACAACCAGCTCGCTTATTATTATTATTATTATTATCATTATTATCATTAATTTTTTTTTTGATTTTTTGTATTTTGGAGGGGGGGGGGGGGGAGGGGATGGAGCTGATCTTGTCTAAAATGTTCCAACCTCGTCACAGAATCAATTCCTTGCTGTTTTATGGGGGTAAGTAGGGGGAGGGGGTGGGGGATGGTAGCAGATCTTGTCTGAGATGTACCATCTTGGTCACAGAAATAACTGGCTGTTATATGGGTGGAATCTTGTGTGCGTCCATATTTTCTAAATGAGGTTATTTTCATTGAGTTATTTTGCTATTCTTTGCCTGGCCTTGGAGGAGAGGCATTTACGAGATTGCACCTGAGTGTCGTCTCATTAATGACCCCCCAAGGCCAGAGCCACACCTGAAACAAACGACCAGCAACGACTGTTATGATGTGAGGGATGGAACTTGCCCACAAGAAAATAGCCAGTGGAAAGAGAACAACGAGAAGTCGTCTCTTCTTTGTTCTGCAATATCTTTATCTTATCTCTGCTCTTCTTACATGATGGCTGAGGGCGGAAATAGGGCTTTATTCCACTCTGACTGATGAGTTGATTTTCACTCAAAATTAGATAAAAAAGCATTGGCAATTTGTCAATAAATGTGTTCGCAATTAAAGAGATTTTTCAAACACATTTAAAGCAATAAAATGGCAATTTGAAATGACACATGATACTCACAAGTAGGTTTTAAACGTTAACATATTTTATTCCCACACCTTGAACCCACTTACGTTGGTCAGTGAAAAACATACACAATGTTGCCTCATTGTTTCATTTTCTATAAATATTTCTGTTTTTGCATATGTTTTCCCTGTTCATGGGAATGAATCATTTTTAGTTAGGTTCCATAGGTGTATGTGTGGATGCAAAAACTGCTTCATAAAAACTTCGGAAAGTTTTTGTATGCAAACTCACAATTCAATTACATATATTTGATTGGGGCATTATTTTTTAGGTCATTTGAGAAAGTTTTTCTACTTTTTTGCCAGATGTCTAAAGAAATACTCTTAAAATCATTTGAAATCTTCAGGGATGTTTTATGACCTTTTCAAATTTATCCCTACTGGCCTTTTATTAAATTTTTGTGAATATTTCCCAAATGAATTTCATTCCAGACCATTGGGCTTTTGTAAGAGCAAATTTCATCATGATTTTGCATGGTACTTGGGCATGTAGACGACTGCCTGGCTGATTTTATTTTACCTGTCCAATACAATAAAAGCCTTTGCAGGTGGCTGTCTCATTGCAGCAGATAAAAAAGAGTTCTTTAATGGATTGCTGGCTGCAAGTGTAGAGCTATTGTAAAGCACCTTAACCATTTTATGCCAGTAGTGCCCAATAATACCATGCTCTTTTTATGGATTTATCTCAAACAAAAGCATATTTTAGAAAAGATTTGCAGGAGAAACGTTTATTAGAAACTAACTTACAACTCTCCTTCAAATGTTGCTAGGTGATAATAAATGCACTTAAATTTGACTGGCCAGAACAAAAATGATTTTCACTTTTTTTTCCAACAATCAGCACAAAATGTGCTTCTGTATGGATACTTTCAAAATTAAGTTTTGTTTTCATATAATTCAATCATGGTAAATGAGGAAAGTTTTATTTGAAATATGCCTCTGCTATTGCAACACTTTTTTTCAAATATATAAAATCATATGGTTATTTAATTTCATTTTTATGAAGCACATTTTATCTCCCAGACACTGACTGACTTGAAAATGATAGTTTTAGTTTCCTGAGGGAACAATATAGCATTCCTGATATTTCACCTCATAAATAGCTCACTATTATCATTCATCACTGTGAAATACTCATTTGTCATGGCGCTGTTTCCGCTTTATAATTCATAGCTAGGAGGAGAAGTTATTTATGCTACAGACAGGGACAATCTTTACTCCCTCTGTTTTCTTCTATGGTTTAATTACCCTGTGAGTTGACATGCAGTTGTGCATATAGAGAGTAATGAAAGCTATACATGTACATTGTACTTTATTGTGAATTTATTGAAATCGAGATTATAAGAACTTATCTGAAATATCTATTTTTAATTTTGGGTTGGAAGCGTTTTAACCAATTTATATCTAGAGTGTATGGGTGGTCCGACAACTTTGAACATAACTCACTAAAAAAGAGTAATATTTGAAGAAAAAGAACGATGATTAGATCTAACAGGAACAATCCTCAGTGAAAATATCTCAAAGTATTGTTTTATCATCAGGATATTTACGTAAGAATCAGTCCATGTGTTTGCTCCAGATATTGCTGTGTTGTTTGTTCCATTATGTATTTTGTAGGAAGGTGTCCATATGCGCTGCAGGTATCTTTTCCTGTTCCTTTCTCTAGTGTGATACTCATATGCAAAATTTACTCGTTTCCAGCGGAAGTGTGAGCAGTACTGGCCGGACAGAGATTCTCGGTCCTATGGAGATATTACGGTGGAAATCATCAACCTGGAAAAACTGGCAGACTTTACAATAAGAACATTTAAATTAACAAAGGTAAGCTTATATTTATTGTTCTGTCAGTTATTCACAGTAGACCTTTATTAACTCTGCTTCACGTTGCCTCTCTTAATGCTCTTTTCATTGAAATATCTTGCTTTCTTTGAGTTTTGTAATCTATAATTGTATAATGAATTCTTCTTGGGAGACATTTCTTGTACTGTTGATCCATACAACACAATACACAGTATAGAAATATTTACTTAGACATACCAATCTCATCTGCCTGGACTTTTTATTACCTAGTCCTTTTTTTTCAAAGGTTGAACTCCATGTTTTCTTTTGTTCTCTTTGCAGGGCACAGATATCAAACACATACGGCAGTTTCATTTTACAGCGTGGCCTGACCATGGGGTTCCTAAATATGCCACGTCTCTATTGTCATTTAGAAGAAAAGTCAGAGCATTTGATATTCCAAATGATGGTCCATTAATAATTCATTGTAGGTAAGTAACAATATGACTTTAATCTCAACAATATTTGTTTTTCATTTTAAATCGTTTGAAAGGAATCAAGGATCAGCCGGAAAACTGCTTGATTGTCATTATTATTTTTGTAAACATTATATTTAAAAAACTGAAATTGGCATATAATACAACAAAAAATGTCTTTTAAACCATCGATGCTATGCTTCACTATGATGGTGATATAATTGTAAAATTGCCATATCAAGTGTCAGCGAATTATATATATATATATATATATACACACACAGATATATATATATTTGTTTATTACAAAAAGCACTCACTGATTCCCTTAATAAACACACTTAGTTTTTGATATACACATATCTATTGTATTTTCAGTGCTGGAGTGGGTAGGACAGGTACATTCATAGCCCTGGACTACCTTCTGGAGCAGGCCCGCTGTGAACACGAGGTGGACATCTACAGCTGCGTCCAGCTGATGAGAACACAGAGGGTCAACATGATCCAGACACTGGTAAGTACAGAATTCCTATGCACAAGTTATGTGTGCTTTAAGGTGGATCATTTGATGGAATCCCATTGCTGCAACTTGCAGCTTTCCAATGCATGATCCCCTTAATATATTTGCCATCCCAGGGGACCATAGGATTCAATAGTCTGGATATAAGGTTTGATGCAGGAATGTATATATTCATGACAACTTAAGATAATGGTAAATGATGTTACATCTAGGGGACTAGGAATACCATTCTAAGCTGATTTGGTTACATCAGATGTCTTGTTTTGAATAGAAAGCTACATAGAATCTCTTTTAGGTCAACGCTAAGGCTCTTCATTAGTGGGAGTTCCATTGTGACCAGCACATAACCTAGTAGTTAGCTTCTGAATTTATTTGCCCAATGCATCCCACATGAAGGTTAGTTTTTCTCTCTCTATAAAACTGTGTTTGAAACAGGGGGCCATTGCATCCTTCAAACACTGTAATTGTAGCTCAGAACTTCCATTTACTGTCTATCCTGTCCTTTTCTGTCCTCCAGTGCTCAATATCCATGTCAAGCGGTTTGAATCTGAGATGCTATTATCCACTTTCCAATTTAAACCAATCAAGCAAGAAAATTGTATTTGTCTTTAATACCAAAAGTTGCACACCCCATTAGTGTATCCAATTAAAGTAAATGAAAGCAAACGTTAATCAGTTCCCTGGTGCTACACCATCAGCAGTGCTTCTGAGGACACCGCTATAGAGAGCCGCTCATGGAATGAGTGAAAGCTTAAGATTGCTTGCGACGATTTGGTAACACTGTGTCTCTCCATGTGTATGTAAGTTATTATGTCTGTCTGTCTGTATGTATGTATGTATGTATATATGTATGAGTATGTATGTATGTGTGTATGTATATATGTATATTATGTATGTATGTGTATATGTATATATGTAAGTATGTAAGTTAGTATGTATGTATGTATGCATGTATGTATGTGTATATGTGTATGTATGTATGTATGTATGTATGTATGTATGTATGTGTGTGTATGTGTATGTATGTATGTATGTATGTATGTATGTATGTATGTATGTATATATGTATCAGTATGTATGTATGTGTATATGTATATATGTTAGTATGTAAGTATGTATGTATGTATGCATGTATGTATGTGTATATGTCTATGTATGCATGTATGTATGTATGTGTGTGTGTGTGTATGTATGTATGTATGTATGTATGTATGTATGTATGTATGTATGTATGTATGTATGTATATATGTATGTATGCATGCAGGACTGGACATACATATATATGTATTTCTGTATGTGTCCGAATGTATCTGTGTGAATGTGAGTACATGAAGATTTTTATTAGAGCTGCTTTTCTCTAATCTTTCCTCTATTTCCCAACACACTCATGTGAGAAAATAAGTTTGGTTTCCAATTACGATATTAATTACAGTGCTTGTGCACGTTCATCTTATCATCATGCCCAACTCGCATGGTGGATGCTTGAAATAAAAATTTGATAGTAAAGATAGTGACGTCATTACGTTCCATTGTTTTGTTTTTCAGGAGCAGTACATTTTTGTGTACGACGCTCTCTTGGAGGCTCTGATGTGCGGGGATACTGCGGTGAACTGCGAGTGTTTCAGGTCGGAGTACGCTCGCATGTGTCAACATAATGCGATCAGTGGGAAGACAGGGTTAGAGGAACAGTACGAGGTAAGGCCTAAAAAACAATTTGTTTGTTTCCTGTAACCCTACCCTATTAACAAGTCTTTCTTCAAAAAAAAATCCCTACCCTAAAGTTTTTTACGCCCGCCCAACTCCAATCAACATAAAACATGCATAAAACACATATTTTTGACCAAAAAAATCATGCAAAAAAAAAGATTTTACCGACCTACCTACCCTATTTTCTTTCATACCGTTACAGGAAACAAACTATTTTTTTTCTTGGCCTAAGCAGGCAGCGGCCAGGAGAGATCCCCCCCTCTCATCAGGGGGATTACTGCTACTCCTAAAACACATCCAATTAACAAGCTTAGCCATCTCCTTCAAGGTGCTGTTTTCAATATCCTCACCCATACTGATTTTCATGCATGTGCTAATTAGCTGCTTGATGTAAAAATTAGAGATTTAATCTATTTAATCGAGGAATTACAGTGTGGATTAGGAGATTGTTCCAAGAAGGTATGAGGTATTGCTGAGGCGTGTCATGCCTATAGTCTGTTGAATGTTCTGCCACCAATAGGAATCATGTAGAAAATATAAAAGATATTGTTTCCGTCATGCAGAATAGTTGAGAATAAGGCATATTTGTTATAAAACATGCACTACATCCATTTATATTACATACTTTATCATTATCATTTAATTGATCTGCAAGCAGTCAAACTATTTTAGGGATAGCAAAAATTCCATGCCTTAAGAGTAAGGGGACAGCCTCATTGGCCAAGTGGTCAATAGGTGCTGTTGTTGATGCATAAGCTCAGAGGTTTGACAACTGAACCAGTCATGTGAGAAAGTTGGTTTTAGTCTTACATGTTTTCATCCACATGCAGCAAATATGCATTTCTTTCCCAATTTAGTTTTCTATGATTTGATAGGATATGATAGACCTATTTTATAGTGTCATAGAAAAGTATTTTGCAGTTTTTGCAATGATTTTCTTTATTCTAACGCTGGTTCTTAGCTATGGTTTCAAACTAGATTTAAAAGTTGAGCAATGTTAGAATTTTAATGTCATGGTTTTCAGGGAGAGACAGTTATTCTAAATGTTAATTAAGTAATCTCCTCAAGCTTTCACATGGCTGTCACACTTATTTCCTTTGTTTGAAATTGATGTGTTGTGTATGCTGTGTGTAGGATACCAATGTATTAACTGCTATTATACACTCAAGTTATGAGGAGTAATTTTCCTAAAGCCATGCATATAGATAGACTAACCACCTATCTTCTGTTGATGGCATATGAAATATAGATGTATTTATAGCTTATACACCCCTATGGCCTGAAAAGTATCTTTTTTAGACAAGATCAAAATCATGTATTTCCAGAAATATTGAATTATGGGATACTCTATCCTTGGGCGTATGACATGATGTAATTAAAGTGCTTATTCTTTCCCGGATGAAAAGAGCTTTTCTGCCTGGTAACATGCTTATGGCTGAAATACCTAGCTCATTTGCTGAGATCCTGCAAGCAACTCCTACCTTTTACATTATGAGATAATTATTGATACTTCAGACTTCCTGTGGGGATATTTCAAGTAGAATTATGGAATAGAATATACTAGAATAAAGTTTCCAAGCTCAACATTAAGTAAAGATAGGGTCCTTAGGTGGATAGCCCTTCAGAACACAGGGATGAATATGGTCTTTCAAGGCGATGAAAGAGATGGTGCCATTTTATATCTAAAGATAATGAAGTCCTTATAACTAACTATACGATGGTAAGTGAATGAATGTTTAAACATTTGGATTTGGTGATGCCATTTTCATATTTAAACATGAGTTCCCTATAACTATACCTACCATGAGAAGTAAATGAATGTTTAAACATTTGGATTTGATGGGTGCCATTTTATATCTAAAGATAATGAATTCCCTATAACTTTACCATGGTAAGTGAATGAATGTTTAAACATTTGTATTTGGTGATGCCATTTTTATATTTAAACATGGGTGTCCTATAACTATACCTACCATGAGAAGTAAATGAATGTTTAAACATTTGGATTTGATGGGTGCCATTTTCATATTTAAACATGAGTTCCTCATAACTATACCATGATAAATAAATGAATGTTTAAAAATTTGGATTTTTACAGTAGAGGAACCAAAAGTAATATTGAAGAGAATGGAGAAAGACTTGGCATATTCTGTCTCTCTGTCTCAAGGGCTTTATTTTTGCCAATCTCTTCCCTGACAATGGAGTAGTGTGCTTTTCGCTAGTTGGACTGAAGTACGTTTCTTGCAGAGGAATAAAAGCTTAAAGCAAATGCCACTTGATTGCTGCATTGTCCCAGACGAGGTGGCAGGCAATAGTCAGGCGGCTGGCTTGTCAGTGCAAGCAAATAGTCAAATAAGATTTGCAGGAGAAGAACACATTAATTCAATTGAATAACACACTCCATTTGATTAATCAAGCAACTGGTGGATTTAATTTCACCTGACAAGTGAGCATCTGATTAAACTAATGAGTTTACATGTAATGTGGTTTTATTTGGGTTATTGACATTGCTTTTTTTATTTTGCTTTGTTTAATAGATGCTGGTTTATTTTTCACTATCAGAAGTACTTATTTTGAAAAATATCTTTATAGAGAATTGTTTATTTTTCATTATACAATTGGTTATGTTTATACTGATTTTGAAATTTGAAGGATATGAATTTTTTTCTCACATATCTATATGTGGCTTATACAAGAATTGATATTTTGTTAGACAATTTGATAATCATTTTTTGCGGAACAGAATATTTTGAAATTTCATCTGAATGATGTTACACTTTTGAAAATTAATGTGGCAATTAAGCATACATAACCTGTCTTCATTATAAACAGTTTAGGGGTAAGGAGTGCATTTTCGGTAGTATATAATATAGGAGCTAACAATGTATTTTTGGTAGTATGAGGTATATTTGCTATGAATATGTTATGAGGAAGTATTCAATTCTCTGTGGTTTCCCTCCCGCTCCTTCTAAAGGAAAATCTAGTTGCTAAATGCAATTTCTAGTGTCTGTGCCTATCGGGTCCCCTATGAGACACACACCATGAGGTGGATCTAACCTGCCAGCCAGCAATGTTACAGACGGGGCGGGTTTCTGAGTGTTGTAATACAGACTTGGGTTGACTTGTTTTGATGCCCTATGGCCGCACGCGGGACCCAGCATGCCTGGATTAATTCCTTATCAATTTGTGGCAGTGCATGTCCCTATTGCCCGCTCCTGCAGAAATCTCTCACCCGTTTCTTTGTGCCGCAATTCAGCAACAGTCAAGTGGAAAACAGGCGTGGATATTGCATAATTCAATATGGCCGAGGTTATCGGCACAAGCCTCGTATCACTTGCATGGTTCTATTGAGAAAAGATGGCGCGGTCTGATTGATGATTAAGCGAGCCCATTGGGATGTACTGAACAGGAAACTCCCCTCTATGGGATAACAATCCAATTTATTCCTACACGGAGAAAAGAAATGATTGGGGGACTTGATTACAATTCATAGATAATGGAAAATTATCTTTCATTTCTTGCGTTGATGCGGTGGGATGATAAAGCGGGATTTATGGCTGGGAAAAGGGTCTGGGCTGAGATAGGAGGATGCTACCTATCCCTGTAGGGCTCACGACCTTATTGAGTTACATTGTAGCCGTATGTAACTGATCTAGCCAGAGATCAACTCTGATCACCCAGAAAATCAAGCTATTCATCCACAGAAGAGCTAGACATGTTGGCCTTTCTTCCTAATAAAAACAAAATTGGGAGAATAGACAAAAAATGTTGGATAAAATGAAAAAAAAACACTTGGGAAATAGTTCAAGGTGTGATGAATACATCAGAATGCAAATGTTTTTTCACATTCTTGTTTATCCCAGTTTTATTCTCTGGGTATTATGAAGGCTATACCTCCTATTTAGGATATTCTTGACCTATTTATCCACACAGCTTCAGAACAGCTACGACATACCTGTAGTGATACAAATATAAAGCAATAGTACAAGAAGAATTCTAGTATCATCAAAAGAAAATATTCATAAAATATAAAACACTAGTAACAGAGGAATTTTAGTGCTATCCAATTACATATTTACTCATTACTTGGATATGTGAAGGACCTCTATAGTAAAAATAGGTTATTAAGGTGTAATTAAACCACCCTATTCAGAATTGGCTGAGATTCCTAGGGCGGCTGAGATTTCCAAGAATTTACGGTACCTAGTAGGTCAGTAGTAGGAAATGTTGTTGATTATATACTATCTCATCTTTTTAAAATCTGGTCTGATAATATCTGATACTGTCTTATATGTTTGTGTACTAAGACCACTGAATGGGATCAGGTACACTTGGTAGTGTATTACCAGACAATTATATTGATTATATGCCGTAAGACTACCCCATAAGGGGTGTTGAGGTAACCCTGCTAGGGCAATATCAGTGCACTCAGTGTAAATCTCTAGATTGAATCTGTGCACTAGCACTCTTTTAGATTGACTATGCCTACTTGTCCCTGCTCCCAGCTCAGCCCAAACGGCTCCCTTTATTGCCATAACAGTTGGTCAAGGTGTGGGTAATTACCCTTTATTGCACCTAGATTCATTATCTAACTCATTCAAGGCCAGAATGTGTCAACAGGCTGGATGGTTGTGGGATAGCATTCAGGTGAAAGCATCATTTGGAAAATATTTAAGGGAGAAAATGACAATTGCAGTCAAACCATTATTTTTAGTTCAAATATTATTTTTTCAAACTCGTTCCCTCCGATATCTTAATAATTATTTTATTAATCATTTGATAATAATGCTGGTCTACATCTCACTAAAATCCTCATTTACAAATTACTTTCACTGCAATTGCCAAATATCCAGTTGTACTAAAATACCACACATTCTAAAAATCCTCATGTTTTCCATCCTTTAAATAGAAAGTAAATGGTCATTTCCTAGCAACTTTCAGTAGTTTATAAGGGTGAGGAATATCTAGAGGTTAATGAGTGAAGAGAATATATTGCAGGATTGTCTGTGCTGTTTATACTTTTTCCAAATTTTGGACAAATATTAAAACATTGTGTTCCTGACTCCTTGAGTCATATATTTGATTTCCATATATTGATGTTCTTTTTTGTTCTTCAGAAATTAAATAGCATGTCTCCAAAGCTGGACCTTAAACAATGTGATGCTGCTGTGGAAACTGAGAATGTCAATAAAAATAGATACCATGACATTCTAGCCCGTAAGTACCACATGTCATCTTTAACCCTTTCATGCCTAACATTTCCCTTTATAAACTGCCACCTCGGTGCAGTGAAACTTGTGCCACTTATAATACTTAGGAATACTGCATATATTTGCAGAAAATGTAAAAAAGAGTTGTAGACTGTGATCTAATTTGCATTTCTCCTAATATTTTTCAGATAACTTAGCCTTAAGGTGCTTCAGTAGGGGCTTAAAGAGTGTTAACCGACTTCCCTAGAATACAGCCTGTATCAGGCTGTATGCCCATCATATCAGACGGTCTATATAATTCATAGGTGCAGAGCACGAAGACACCCAACCTGCATATAAACCATAACATTAAACTGCTGGATAGTGCAAAACAAACGAAAATATTTATCAAAATAAAGGGAAAATTACAACATCCAAACGTTTAGATTTGACGACCAAATTATGCAACAGTAAGGTTTTTGAAATCCAATATGGGTTTGTTTGTAATCATACCCACAGGCATACCGCAAAATAAACTCATATCATGCTGCCAACTCTATACAGTACATGCCTGAAGTGACCAAGTGTAGTATAATCACTGATTCGGTCGCCATTTGCATTACCTGCACTGTCGTACGACACCCTACATCACTCCATACTCGAGTTAACGAATGCCTCACTATTCACTATTGTGGTATGCCTGTGCACAGTGATGTAACATACATCATACGTCAATAAAACTGGAATTCCGAGTTGTTGTTTATCTTAAATTTCCAAAACAGCACACGTGTGTATTAGGTTGGTGCTGCCATCTAGTGTTTTCACTGTCAGTCACTTGCGTTCGTTTTATGCAACAGTAAACCAAATGTTGTTTGACTATTAGACTCCAGGTTGTTTGACATTGCGAGTGACCTACTAGTATTTGCACACAACGGATCATTTCTCCTGAATCTCTCTTCTCGTATTTGATTTTTAACCACTCCAAATTATTTGATGCAGTAGATTTTAATGTTTAAAAAATTAGAATGATGTTATATGTGACCCAAAATTAACTTAGGTTCGGCCGTACAATAATAGGGCTTGGAAAAGAAATATTATTTCATTAATCTACGGTTCTTATACAGTTGTAATTAATTTCGACCAACAGTTCTCTTTTGAATATTTTTACAATTGCTCTGATCACAAGGTTATAAGCAGGTCAGTGTTAAGGCTCACTGGCATGAATGTGTTGAAAAAACGCGCCCTGGCTTACAAGTGGAATGTCTGCGGTCGAGACGGCTGGACTTCGTCTGCGGCCAATTGAAAAGAGATCGTGGCCCCCCGTGTACTGAAGCACCTTAAAATGTCATCACATTAGGTCTTTTTGGGTACTACATGATTTTGTTTTACACCTGTTTTATACATTTAGGATCAAAATATTTAGTGTTAGCTATTCTATATGGATTTTTAGAAAATAGTTCTAAATATACTGAACATAATTTAAGGTACTTTCCATAAAATTGGATCAAGTGATCAATTATTTTGTGTAAATAAGATTACCCATAAATGCTCTGCAACATGTCATACTGTACCTTTGTGCCTTTTCTTGAAAGATGATCTGCAGGTAATTTTCTATGAAATCATATAAGATGTATGGACCATACATTTTTAAGGGTTTTCCACAGAATTTGAGGAATCCATTATTTCTACATGCATGCATTCAAAAGTATTTACATGGGCTCTGCAGCGCAAACTTAAATGACTATTACTATTGCAAATAGTAACCTGTCTAAGATATAGATGGCAGCACTGCATGGACACACCAAAGATCTGTCCATGTCTTTCCTATTTTGGTGACTTCTAACCAGTGCTTATTTTTTGCAGCCAATTCTTGCCGGCCATATTTGATGACATTAGTGGAGGGCTCAACAGACTATATCAATGCAGTCTTCTGTGATGTAAGTCAGAAATAAGTATACTTATTTTAGGAAAAAGTAGAATATTTAGTAATTCTTTATGAAATGTTGTGCTCAAAAGAAGCCTGACGAAGAAATAACATTTATGAAAGAAGTGGTGTAAACCTCCACCTAGTCTCCAAATATAGGAAAATAATGACAATGTAAAAGATAAGCTATTTTGTATAGTATAAATGTATTATCTTAGATTACATCTACCAATTAAAAGTTAATCATATTTCACTGATTGTTGGTTTATTACTTTGTAAGTTCATTGTCTCCAAACACTAAGTATTTATGTAAAAAGTTGAAATGATTTTAGCCACCAGAATATCATCAGTCATACATGAAGTGTGTTTCACTGGATATAAAGTGTTTCAGATTAAGGTAATGGTGGAGGTGGTATTGATGATGATGATGATGATGATGATGATGATGATGATGATGATGATGATGATGATGATGATGATGATGATGATGATGATGACACGGACAATGATGATGAATTGTGATAATGATGATGATGATAAATGGTGAGGAAGATGATTACTACGATGATGATGATGATGGTGGTAATGATGATAATAATGGCATGTTGTATTGTTTTTCCAGGGTTACATGCATAAAGATGCGTACATTATAACCCAGATGCCATTACCTCATACTGTGAATGACCTCTGGCGCATGCTGTTTGATCACAAGTCTTGCTCTGTCATCATGCTGAACGCCATGGATGAGCATGACGAGGTAAGTACAATGAATTTACAATTGAATGGTGGTGTGGATTCATTCAAATTATTCAAATACAAATACGATATGGATTAAAACAAATATATTGTTATCAATACAAGAGTTAATTATGAAAAAATATTCATCAAAAAACATTTAGAATAAAAAATGTTACCATTTAGCATCCCTTACACAGATTTTCCTTTACAGTTTTTGTTTGATTTACTGTAACTTCCATTTATAGTCTTATGTAAATTCCATTCCACAAAACATTGGGAAATATAACATCACTAGGATATTTTCTATTTGTATTTTGATATCTTGTATTTTATCCTTAATGTTTATTTCCTTATGATAACGATGCAGGTTAGATGCCCTTTGTTATATATATTGTGTGTTAAATGTAATGCTGAGAGAGATTGTGTTTGATTTGTTTTTCCAGAGTCTGGGTATCTACTGGCCAAAGAACGCGACGGTGAAGCATTACGGGCCGTTCTGTGTCGAACTGCTCTCCACCACAAATGATGTCAACAACCACGCTGTCATCATCAGGGAATTTAAACTATCCAACACTAAAAGGGTAAGAAAGTTACTTTAAAACAACTTAAAGATTAAAGGTTATTTTAGGGGGCTCCAATATAAAAAAGGAAAAGAGTTAAACTAGGGCAACATCTAGCATGTCCATGTATGCGGTGTGCAACATAGAAACGGGTGAGAATATGTAATTGGAACAGTGAGAATACATGTTATTATTTGGGGGGAGGGGGGGGGGGGGGCTATACAAAAAGGATGAATGTTTTCCATTGTGGGGATCCAACACAAAAAAAACAATGTGAGTTTTAATCAGATAACATATGTAAAAAATAAGCGCCTGAATGTGTGAATTTCATTGATTCAAAGCCTGTACCGCTCTCTGCCAAATTTCTTAAAGATAACTAACTCAATTTAAGACGACTATTTGTGCCACTGCTAGTTTTCAATTATTTTTATGAACTTTAACCATGCCATAGTTTATATGCCCTGTATATTTTATTACCTTTGTACCACTAACCACCAGCACAAAACATTACCCCTATATCATTATACCATTGAAACATTGTATTCCAGTTCCAATCTTGAAAAGATTTATATAAATACAATTATGCCATAGCTAAGTTGTGTGATTTGTTTTGTCAGCCCCAGGACCGGGCGTTATCGGTGCGGCAGTTTTACCTGCACGCGTGGCCGCAGGAGAGTGACTTTGAGCGCCCCGCAGCCAGGACGGTTCTCTTGGCGCTAGTGGATATGGTGGAGAGGTGGCAGCAGCGCACGGGGAACGGACCAATCACAGTACATTGTTTGTAAGTAGAGTTAATACAATAATTTTGGTGATAATACCGTCAGGAAAACATTTTTCAACTTGATATTTGATGGAGGAATTTTTAGTTAATGCTTAAATACCAAATTATTTAAAAATAAGATTGTAATATTTTAAAATTTTATTTGGCATTGATATCTTTTAATATTTGACATCACTTAAGTTGATGTAATTTAAATCTTTTATTGACATTTTTTTTCTTACAGCAATAGAGCAAGTGGAAATCTGATTTTACATATGTGCAATTCGTTAACTAAAAAAACATCAATTTATATTTTGTTCTTACAGGAATGAAGATTGTTGGTGCAGTCCCTACTGTTCCAAATAGTCTTGTTTCTCTTTCCCTTTTCTGAACTTCTAATAACAATTTTACTGATCTTTCAGGAATGGGGCAAGTCGGAGTGGTCTCTACTGCGCCCTCAGTGCCTTGTTTACCTTTCCCTCTCATGAACTTTTATTAACTATATTTTTATTTTTCCAGGAATGGGGCTAGTCGGAGCGGCCTGTACTGTGCCCTCAGTGCCTTGTTAGAGAGGATCAAGGTCGAGAGAGAAGTGGACGTCTTCCAAACAGTCAAACAGATACGTGTCAGCAGACCACAAGTTATACCAACTGTCGTAAGTTACTGTACAGCACCTTGTCTGTGTATTTTTACCTTTTATAATAATGTACTAGTTAACTTTAAAAAGAGAATTTTGAATTCATATCCAAAGTTGTACCAACTGTCGTAAGTTATTGAAAAGGACTTAATCTGTAAATTGGCACCCTTTGTGCTTACGCAAAATTTAAATAAGGAATTTCTTGAATTGAGACCCCAAGTTAAACTAACTGTCCCAAGGTACGTAGTCGTAAAGGGGAATTGATCTGCACGTGGTCACACATGGTACTTATGCTGAAATTAAATAAAGAATTTCTTAAATTCACACCCCCAAGTTATACAAACTGGCCTCAATTAGTAGGATTAATCTCTCTACAGTCACACTTTGTACTATTTCTGAACTTAAATGAAGAATTTCTTGACTTTAGAACCCTGATTAAACCAACCGTGATTTGACTACATCTGCACCAGATATTCTAAAATGTTTTTGATTTATTATTTATTTCCTACTTGTCCAGACTTCTGTGCAATGGGCATAATTAGGGCCATAATATAATATTGTTTTTTTTTTCATTTTTTAGGCTCAATACCAGTTTCTGCATGAGATGGCAATTCATTACATGGAAACCTTTGACACTTACGCCAATTTCAAAATGTGAAGAGGTATATCTCAATGAACTTCAACTATGCAGAAAAATATCCCATTCGATCGCTATCGCTAGTTCGGCTGAAGACGACTTACCAATGGTTCCTCCTTCATCCCATAGGTGGCAGCACCCAGGACACTGCCACCAGACATCGCCATCACATTGCCATCGTGTAACCCTCATCATATGGTGGACACCTACAGGAACAGTGCTGCATTTTGTAACGCCTAGTAATATGCTAAGCATTTTAATAGCAAACAATCACAGGATATCATATTTCATCTTCAGTACCCCTTTAATTTTTCTCTTCAACAACTTGAAGAGAAAGTGGCTGGGTAAAAAGGTATTAACCTTTAGCATTATTACAAGTTTTAATCATGTGATGCTTTTGTTGATAACTGGGTAGCGCATAATTGAGCACTTGCAGACCTATTCTTGTGAATGACATCCAGACAGGTGTGAAATGTGTAGGTGTGCGTTCTGTATAAGGGGGCTCGTTTTAACAGAGAGGTATATCTACAGTACCTCTTTGGTTTTAAACAAAACTTAATGAAAGTGAGAACTGAAAATCATTATTTTTTCTGTAAATGGGGGTGCGTTGAACCCTTGACTTGAACCCCTTATGTATCCACAACTACGGATGGCCGCTTAGTGTCAATGGTTAGCCAAGCTTCCTGTAATTACAGTACATCACCCGCATGACTGTCTGTCAGGGAAAAGCAAAGGACCAGTTGGGAGAAAAACAGAGTAATGGCTGTTGGCTGTTATCAACCTCACATTACTCCTTAAACCCCATTTTATGTTCTAAACTTCGCATGAGGCCACCTGTCTTTATAGACTGGTCCTAAAATCTCCCAGGTAAATATATAGTATATGACACCTGTGAGCAGGGTTGGATGATGTGTGTTTCCTCGTTATATGGACTTACATGCGGCTTTCTGGCTTTGGGGAATGATTTTAAGACATAAGGGGATGACCATTCTTGTGTTTTACTGGGTATTCTATTCTGTTGAATGTTATCATTGATTCTCATTAGAAGGTGCCAAACTGTTTAAGATTGATTGAAGAATGTGTTGAAGGTTACAGTTTACACATGAACTGATTTGTTGCATTGATTTCCAAATTTGTCAGACTTTTTAAAAGGTCTTAGTTATCATGTGCATTTTGCCTGATTGCACAAGTACAGACTATAGTCTTCTGAAATTTATTAAGTCACATTTATACACCCTTTGCTCATGGTACATATTTTTATTCAAGATAAACTGCCTCTTCCCAACAATACACAAACATGTGTATGTTCAATTATTCAAAGGAATGCTATTAGTTGAAACTTTTTTTATCACATTTTATTCATTATTTCTAGTTTTGTTGAATTCAGTTCTTTCATCCTTCATTCAAAAGATGGATAGCCTTCAACGATTTTTACATACTTGTTTTTGTAGGGAGATTTCAACATTTTGGCCATGCACTTTTGAATGATTATATATTAGATGCCTTAAATGTGGTGATTCTGTCGGGAAATTCAACCTCACATTTAAAAATGAAAATAAACAAGAAAATGAAATGAAATGTCTACCTATGAATGTCTGTATACCATATTTAGAAATGTGAAACAGGTTGTCCTTTCCTATATATGGTTATATAGTTTCAATATTCATGCGAAACCCATTTAATTAAATTGTCAAAACTGACTGGAGTGGTCTAACAAGAAAAGGTCATTGTATATTGTGGGAACTAATAACTAATTTACTTACCAATTCAACTTAATAATCTTTATTTTAAAATGTATTTTAATGATTTTGTCAAATATTTTATCCCAGATGATGTTACCAGTTTTTGTAGTGCTACAGGGCAGATAACTTGATGTACAAAAGCGAATGCACCATATTTGGTTGAGAGGGGAAAAAGGCTATTTCTCTTTCCATATAAGGGAAGCGATGTGGTACCTTTCAGTGCCACAAAACAATAGTGTACAAAGGACCTACCGATAATTCCTTTCATGGCATCATCAATTCATTCAATGCACTCAATCAGAATCATGTTTTATAGCACAAAATTGCTGGTGATTTGGATCAAATTAACCCATTGATATCTTAAGCACACTCTTGGTCCCACATTTATTGATATATCTCAATAATAACTTTTTTAATAAGGCAATATTCTGAGAAATATTGGATTGAATGTTGTAGTTCCCAACGTTCCGTTTGGGTTTCACATCCATTCTCCTAGTATTCTTATGATATTACTTTAATTATGTTCAAAGTTGTCAGACCAGGTGTACACTCATGTATCAAAATGGGTTAAGAAAAAAATGTTGTTTTCCTTGTGGGTGTGTGTATAATGTTCTAGCCGGTATGTGTGTGTGTGTTATAATGAGAACGGTGCTGGGTATTTTGGGGAGTTCGCCCCCAGAACCATTGCTATGTTCATATACTGTACAGATCCTTTTCTATGCATCCTTGTTAATCAACGTAAAAAACAACTGTATATACTCAGATTTCTCATTAGGTTGTATTGTAAAAAAAACTCAAATTGTATCATTATGTACAAATCTCGCTCTAGTCATTTTTCTAATCATGTGTGTGATAGTTGTGTGGAGAATATGGGAAAGAGTTTGGAGTAAGATAGTTTACGCTATTACAGGATCTGGCAATACAGATGTGCAAATAATTAAACACTTATGGCATAAATGATGCTCTAAGATTATGTAACTTATGGGGAACTTCGATTTTAGAAATCTACGGGTTGCTGTGACAACTCAAAGAATCACACACAACAAATCTTAATGTTTCCAGTCATACACATCAGTTATTTTAGCCTCATTTTCAAAAAATAACAGGACAGCTTTTTTCTTCTCAACTGTTCCTAATGGGATCGATTTATTATAAACGTTGAATAAGGTTTAGTATTTAGACAACCATTATCATTTAAGTTTTTATTGTACCCAGCAATGGCTAAACTTCCATTGTTACACAATGTAGTTGCGTATTCGCCATTGTTGCTTAAACATATATTTGGATTATGTTTTAGCATAAAATATTCCAAGATGTCACGTTTGCTGAGATTTTAAGCAATAAGAATAGATTGGGTGATATTTTTTAAATTTTAATCCATTCACATCTAGAGCATACGCCTGGCCTGATGCTAATAGAAATATCATGATTACAATGCAATATTTTGAGAAATATCTGACTGGAAGTCGCTTTTCCTTTTGGTTTTAACAATTCATTTTCACATGTTTCATATGTTGCACTGCTTCAGAGTTTTGTTCAAAATTGCCAGATTATGTGTGCACTCCAGATGTGAATGGATCAATCACATTCAGTATTACAGCCCCATATCAAAATGAAACAAAAAAAAACATTTATTTTTGGGGGTTGTAAAAAACTGATTCTGTATCATTATGTTGTCAAGTTACTTGCCAGGAATCCAATAGATGGTCACAAAGTATTGAAAGAATATAGAGAGTAGTTCTGGAACTGGTCACAAGGTGTCACTGCAGCTTTCATCAAATCTTCATCCAATTACAAGCACTGTAAAACCTGAAATCATATTGTGACAACAAGCATTTTATCAATAGCATGAACTTATGAATAGTTGTTGGACAGAGTGGCTGCAAGGAGCTTTTATGTTACTTTGTTGCAAAATGTATCAATTTCCTGCTTACATTTCTGCTAACTTTAGAGATCATTCGAAATTAGATCTGATTAATCATCCCATTCAAATAAAACCTTCTCAGTCACTCTAGTGGGAAAAAGTTGAACTAATTGGGCCTATTTTTGGGCTAACTTTAGGGATCATTCGAAATTAGATCTGATTAATCATCCCATTCAAATAAAACCTGTCACTCTAGTGGGAAAAAGGTGAACTAATTGGGCCTATTTTAGTTGACCTATAGATTTAAATCAAATGCATTGGCACATTTCAAGAATAAATTTGATTAGAAGTTATGTGGCAGTTGTTGTTAGGAAGTTGTTCTAACTATATTAACCTAAAACTAGACGTTTCTTGCCATTTGTTTACATTTTAAGTTGACCAACAGCTGTGATAAAGCGGTAGTTTTAGAAAACACTATCATGCCTGCAGCTCCACAAATACCCAGACTACTGGAGTGATATTCCTAATCAAAGCTTCCTTTGGAAAATATCTGAAGAAGTTTTAATTTAAACCCAAACGATAACTCTCTTTCAATATTTAGTGAATCCATGTTTAATTTATAAATTAACTGGAAAAGTATCATATAATCTAAACTGAAACGATTACTCTCTTTCAATATTAAGCGAATACATGTTTAATTTGTAAGTTAATTAAAGAAGTGTGATATTCCCAGACATTAGTTTGCATGAAAGGTTTGTACAGAAGCAAGGTGCATCCTTTATATTACCAGTATGTTATCACCTACAGTTCCTTCCTGCATATACTAACAATATCTAGTAACTGCAAGTTAACTACAAGCTCTGATATGCATACAAATATTGTGCAATTTAGATATCAAAGAGTGATCTATTTACAATGCTTATAGTACAGCATACATTTAAACAAATTTATATCAATTAATAACTGCTTGTATTGTCCCGATCTTGCCCTTTTGATTGCTAGTTTTTAACAAATCAGTTGAAATATGGACACATATATTTTATGTACACCTTGTGGATTAATCACATTATTTCCAGTTTTTTATCTTTACATTGAATGATGAATAATGCTTAATATTCTTGTTTATTTGGCAGTTAGTTGAATGAATACGGGTAGAAAATACAAAATAAAATCCATAGTATGGATCAGAGGAACATACTCTGGTGCAGTTTGATCACAATCATTTCATTTTTCAATTGGTGAAATTCTCAAACTAATGATACTCAAATTGTGAGTATAAATGAGGGTAGAAAAGAGGTTTTGTAAACTGCCTGCTTTTTCAATGTTTATTTATGTTTTTGTACTTGAAGGTGAAATCCTAAGGTCATGAGTTTTGATTATGTTAGTAATAGAAGTAGCAGAAATGGTGCACTGGGCAGATTAGGTGATGTGAAATTCATCTGATCTTTTTAGAATTTTATCTTTATCTCAACCTTATCATGCCTGAAGCTTAAAACAAATCCTAACATTGTAATATCATTATAACTAGACCTTTTTGGTGTAAATATTTGCAGAACAAATGCTGATCAGAGTCAAATCCTCAATTATTATTCAAATATTTTGTAAACCTACGATTATTATCCAAAATTACTTTCAAAAATATCATAGATCTAGAGGACACGTGTCAAAAGATTAATCTTCAGGCATAAACGGGTTGAGTAAGATGTTCTAAATACATTATTCAACTCTGCTGTCATTCAAGGGAAAGACTTTTTGGGGCAATGAAAACACAACATTCATTCAAATATTTCTCAATATTTTTTATGATTTTAAGTTGTAACAAGTCACTGTATGGCCAAAGGAAGCATGAAGGGGTAAAATTATCAATAAATGCCAATCACAATGAAATAACTGTATCCCTGTACTCTCCAAAGATATTGACGAGTATGTTAAGCTCGACCAGTGTGTTAGTGTATATATGTATGTATGACTGGGTAATGTAGCAGGATAAGTGAGTGTGTGTTGAAAAGGTAACTTTATTTGGAATGATTGCCAAATGGGTGGAATCATACAAATAAGACTGTAAATATAACATTACTTCTAGGAAAATGAAATTGTTTAACAAAGCAAACTGTCCCATGAATAATATTCTAGTTGCTCTATGTTTATATTCATTAACGTATATGTATTTACCTTATTTGACATTTTTAGTATCACTATTACAATCACATAACAAGAAGCATTTAATGCTTATGCTGTATGTTCTTGCCCCTCAAATGTAGTATTTTATTTAGAGAGAAATCTAGTATACTTCAGTTATACTGTCTGTTTAGACTATTGACCTAATCTAATGATGTAAAGAAGGCCTAAATGGCACATGTGAATAAGTTTGCTATGAGAGTTTTGTATAAGTGGAATTTTCAAATATGTTTAGATTCTTTCATTTTAAGATTTCATAACTAGCCTATTTTATCATGATCATCCGCTTGAATGGCTCAGTTTAGTAATGGAATGGTTTTAAACAGTTCCATTTCAAATGTAATGCTGAGTATGATATCTGTGAAAACAAATCATTTAAAGTCTGATGTTTATGGAAAACTTGTTGGATGAATATTTCATTTGTTCAAAATAAAAAGTAGTTTGTCATCTTTGCCAAGGAAAAGGGAAAATAATGAACTCTATCACTGGCGTGGTACGGTTGGTTGATTTCTGGGAAAGCGTGCCAAATGCAGCTGGCAAAACCTTGGAATTCTTTGGCCAATGCTTAGAAAATACTAGGAATTCCTAGGAAATGTCTGGTGAGATTTTTTTAATATGACAATGCAGGGTTGTGCTAGGGTGTGAGGTTAGTCAGATAGTTGCCCTGGCCCAGTTGGGCTACTAGCACATGAAATGTACCAGTCCCACCCAAACCGCTCGCCTGGTGAGTCTGCAAGCAAGAACAGGTTTCTAGCCAGTCAGGAATTTCATCACAATATTAAACACAAGTCCTGGCTATAGTCATTATCATACCCTGCTATGTAATCATATGTCTGATAAAGAATAGACGTCTACATAGCAATGACTTGGTCTGGCCGGTCACCTGGTAATAAGCTTGAAATGGCACCTAATTAAGTTTATAACTATCTCTGTTATACACAAAAAACATGAACTAGGCTGCCAGATTTCAAAAGAGTAGATTTTTTATGTCATCGGTTTAATTGTCATAAGGTTCTCCCATGACAGACCAGTAATATATATATGAAATCTAAAATACTTATATCATATTTACTTTTGTAAATTAACATCAATAAAATCTTGTATAGTTATGTATAAAAGTTATCTGTGGTTTGTGTTTTCTCTACATCCCGACTCCTTTGTATGTTCTTTGGCACTCTTAACCCTTATGCTGCTGGTGGCTAATTTGGGCAATACAAAATGTTACAAAAAATCCTAAAAATGACTGAAACCATGGCAAATGGGTACTCATCTGAGAGTGCTCAGCGAGAGCTATCCAATGAATACCAACATGACAGGGTTTGGGTGGTTTTCAAAAATCTTTGCATCCTCATGCTTTGGACGAGTGTAGCTTTAGCATTGGAAGGGTTAAAGTGTGCCATCTCTGGGCTGGTATATTAAACCATCCATGCCTATAATTTTACTAGGAAAGTATTGCCAGGGATCTTGGTGATTGATCATACCTTCAACAGTATGGGAAAATTAAGAATAAATCTGTTATATATCTCAAAGATCAGTCTAATTTTTGTTCCAAAATGCCCTTCTCATTTTAAAAAAATACAAAAGGTGCTTTTATGAGAAAGATATTCCCATCAGAGGTCAGCCTTTTTTGGGCCCCAGTTGACCATGGATACCTATGGTGCAATATAATGGTTATCTTTAGATATGAAAATGGCTGCACACTTCTTATCATTCAAGAGAAAATACTTTGAAGAACAATTTCCAACCCTGTGGCCTGAAGCATGAAAGGTACATGTCCTTAAATCTTAGAGCTACAGCAAAAATCAAATCCTGCATTTGACTTCATGAAATACAGAAAAGAATATCATATCTTTGGGAGTAGTAGTAGCAATAAATTTATTCTACTATCCTTATATAGCAATCCTGTGAGTGCCTCTCCTGTAGCTTACTTTGGACTAACATGGCTCCCTTAGTGTATATATATTCTCTTGTGATGATCATTCTTGCCAATAGATGGCTCTGTGTATTTCTTACATCCCCTCACCTAAAATTGGCTGGTCAGCCTGGTAATTGATGGATCTGCCTGAGTTCAGTTGCATATCTGTTCCCCTTTTGGTCTTTCACCTTTGCTAAGTTATGAGACATCCAATTCTTATTTTCATCATTTTGCAATTAGAATGTATTGCACATAAGAACATGGAATTATGACATAAGCAAATAACCTTAGCTGCAAAAATGACCATCCCCTCGTCAAATGCTAAAATTCTGAAACTACATTTCATCAGCATTTGTTTTGTATGAAAGAATTGGATAGATTGTCTAGGATTTAACAAAATATGAAAAATAGTTTTAAGCAGCTATATACCACTAAAACTTATCAATATTTTAAGTTATCCGCTTGGTAGGCAACTTACAACTGCTGCTTCTCTCTATCTAGATGTGTTATAAGTTTTCCATTTTCAAATGAAAGAACCCACTGATGTTGCAAGTTGACTTAAAACTGTCAAAAGTAAACTAGGTGGCATCCAACACCCGTCCCCCCCTCCACCCTGCTACTATCAATTATTCCGATTAAGTACATGTATATATGGCCCAAAGAAGATGAATAACAATTTTAGATATCAGCTGTCTAGTTTAAAACGGACTTCAACTAGAAGTCCCTGGTAAAAACAAAATTGTTAAGGGGTGTGAAATGCTGAAAGCAATTGATCTCATTTCTTGGCCTTCAGCATTCATCATCATGAAAATTAAAATGTAGTATACGAGGAAACATATTTGTTAAGGATGCCCGCACCAGTTTATTTTTCGATTGTTGATTTTCATGAAAATGATACAAAAGAGTTACCCAATTGATAACGCATTTGCTCATTCCTATATAAGATATTGTTTAGCAAGGGAACCCAAATTTATATATTGATGATTGATCATACATATTTTCTGAAAATGCTACAAATCATCAAATACAATAAATATGAAAATCACTCCATCCAAAAACATCCAGTGTTAAAACATGTCTCTATTTGGATACCATTTAGAATAGGCAGGTATAGTCGTAATGTTATATATTTAATAAAAATCTGTTTTTGTACCAATTTCTTTTCAAAACTGCTAATAGTGTCAGGTAAAATATGATGAATTATTTTAGTTAGTCATAATGTCCAATACTCAATATGCGTCACCGTTATCGTTATAGAGTTTTGTAGGACCTGAACTGCTTAAATGGTTTACGGTTTAAAGGATCAGGAAAACCGAGGAATTAGTATTAGCATTTTTTAAGAGGGGCCGTATTAGACAAGCACTATTAAACAATAAACAATAGTACTAAAATTGGAGCCTTTTGTTCTTTTTTTTGGGGGGGGGGGGATAACCCTAAGCAGAATTAGGGGTGTCAAAATATTTCAGTTCTGGAGTACAGCCAATACGCCCTGGCGCAAAGCAATATCTGGTGGCTGTGGTTCGATAATAGCTATGAATATTGTAAAGTGGTTGCACTACTAAATTAGCCCTTATTGCAATAGTTAAGACCCAGAACATGCAATTGATATTTCAGCCAAATTGAGTTCACTGGATATTCAAATACAATTTGTTTCAAAATGATTCAGGTGAAATGTAAAACAGGTTCTATGGGTTATGTTTAACGAAAATTTGCCGGGTTAAAAAGTGCTTTTATTTGTGGCTTGTCGCGTGTTTTGAAGCCCCTGTGGCACGCTCGTCGTAATTAGCAACAGTGGCGACTCCAACAAAGGGAATTGCCCTATTGTTGCCTCAAAGCAAAAAGCATACCCTATCACTCGTAGCTCTGTAGCAAGAAAAGTAACTCGGAACACCCCCATTATTTTTTTGTATACTGAAAGCAAATTTACAGAGCAAGAACATATCAAAAAATAAAAAAATTCTCTGGACTAATTTTTATTTTACAATTTATTATGTGAGACATAATGCCCTATATTCGCGCCCTAGGAAGCGGGTACGACTCGAACAAAAGGATTTTCCCCCTATTGTTGCCACAACAATAGGGAAACAAAGGCAGCGTCATTGTCTTTTCATGTCGTAAAAAAGCAAAATAAACGTACCCTTTCACTCGTAGCTCTGTAGCAAAAAAGGTAACTCGAAACACCCCCAATTTTCTTTCGCATATACATGGCAAGAAAATATCAAAAAATAAAAAAATTCTCTGGACTAAACCCTTTTTTACAATTCATTATGTGCGATTAATTGCCCTATTTTTGTGTCCATTTTTGAGAAAATAGTGTTCATATACAATTTTCTTTCGCATTTACAGGGCAAAAAAACCAAAATAATCTCTGGACTAAACCCTTTTTTACAATTCGTTATGTGCGATTAATTGCCCTATATTTGTGTCCATTTTTGAGAAAATAGTGTTCATTTATAATTCAACTCCTCCAGTTCAATTTTATGCTGTGGAGAAGATACTGTAGGGTTTGAAATATAGTTTGCGCAAGCAGAAAGAGGGCCTACTCCATTGAATACATGCAAATTTACGTTTATAAAGATTGACAATTTATTTTTCTGCACACAAACAACCCAGAATGAGTGGAAAATAAAAGAATGCGTGACATGACGGCCTTTTTTCTCTTAAATTGCCACTTTTCAAAAAACACAAATTTGTCTCTATCAAAAGAAATCGACCAAACAGCCAATTTCTTTTTACATTTCCTTTAGTTATGTCCCACAAGGTACAACATATCCAAAAATTACAAAATTTTAAGGACAAAAAAACAACTGGTGCGGGCATCCTTATTTACCAAATGGTATGTTTTCTCGCACTGTTTCCCGGGATTCCATCATAGTCCTTCCTGGTAACCGTTTTGTAATGCACATGATGGCAATTTTGATTATCAATTCCACCAATAGATGGCTCTGTGCACACTAGGCTATTAGAAATTGGCAAGGACTCCCCCTGAGTCCATCTCTCTTTAGACATACACATAGATTGATTCTGAACAGTCACATGTAAAAGGTGCAAATTAAAAAACAGATCAACAGATTTCTGTATAAGAAAATGATATCTGGACTGGTTTGTGATGTGTGTCTTGAATATATGATATTTACTTTATCTATAACTCTTTGCCCTCTCATCCCTTAAGGTTAAATTAGATCCCATCCTGCTTTCATCCCCACGGCAGCCCATCCCATCTGACCTTTTCGGGAATATCTTCGCCATAAAATTTGGTAGGTACATGACGGGACAAATAGTTTGCCAATGTTACCTAATGATACCCACATTAACTGTTTTGTTTTAAGTATCTTATTAATTTGTGTCAAAATCAGACCTGAACATGAAGGGAATAATCATACATCCATTTATGCCTGTGATAGCATTGCATACATTAACTGGATTATTTTATTCTAGTTTCAATGATATCTGGTTGGAAGAGGCTGTCTTAGATAATCTCAGAGCTAAATAAACAACAAAAATTGGGAGCAAGGCTGCATTAAAAATAGCTTGTTTACACTTTTGTCATAATTTCAAGCACATTGCAGTATTTAACTCCGATTAAATGTTTCAATTTTAGGTTAGACCAAATATTTTTTGGGGCAAGAGAAAAAAATATTTAGCAAAGCCATAGGTCCATACCCATGCAATATCTATCTTATAATCTATCTAATAATCTATCCTTGGCAGTTTTTTCATAGAATATTGTAACTAAGTATAACTAAATAATCTGACTCCTATCCCATAATAGCTAATGCGGACATCCTTCATATGCATACGCATCCTGGAGGTGACACAATTGGATATCCTCTGTACTCATTGTTTTCCAACTTCTATGCTGGATAGTGCTAATTGACATCTGTCACTCAATTATGCAGTACGCAAGTCAGTCGGCTGGTGGCGCCACTGGTGGCAACACTCGCATCCTTCAGAGCAACCAACATGGCGGAAAGTTTGAGCTGGCCTCACTTCCTGGTTGTATTTGGATTGTTATTTCTCATCAACCATGAAGGTAAGTACCAATTTATTATGTCTAGGTGATGCATAAGAAACACATCTATCACTGGATATATGTGTTGTTGTTGCATTTGCTATAGTTTGTCGATTATCGTGTCCGGAATATGTGCGACTCTCGGACTGTGTTTGAGCTGCAGACAGTTGTGTATATAGAGATGTTGTACGGATAGTAGCGATCTGTGTGAGTTTCAGGGAGTGACTCACTAGTTAGCAATCGTAGCGTCTGCTCTGGTAGGGTATGGGGCTTACGTATTGTAAAGACGACTAGGACGCGAGGACCGTCTTCCCTTAGGTGATGTATGTACTGAATTAGGATTCAAACCTACTCCATGATGTGGCCAGTTCTCCGAATCTGGCCTGACCAATCTGACACATCTTAGCATGCAGTGTAGCCCCAGACATGGTGGTGCTGGAGTGCTCAGCTTGGCATCGTGCCAGGAATTCAGCCTCACCACTCTCTCAGAAATATACATATTGCTTGCTTTTGTTGATTCTATAACCTGTAGTAAGGTTATTTTGGGACAAGGAAGAGACTGCCAAAATAATGTGAAGTCTATGCTTTTTCTTTCATTTTATTTGCATTCATCCAAGTCGAAACATGGGGACCAGGTTAGATATTCCACTTGAATAAATTACATTAATGCACATATATAGGGTAAAGGGATTGCATTGAATAGAGGCTTTCAATGTAAGCACAGATATACCATTTATAACCTGACTGTAAAAATCTACTCACCAACATAAGTATGTCAACAATCTATAGACCTGCACATGACAGTCCATGTACATGTCAGCTGTCATTGTCGGCTTAGGTTTGTTACATTAAGATACGCCTCATTTGGCTTTCTAATCAAGCGTGAAGGATTCTGCTGGTACACACATGTTCAGTTGGTAGTACTAAAGCATTTTTGGTTTCCTCTCTACTGTATGTTTTACAGTTTTCTGGTAGTCTTTGATACAATTTTAATGTCATATGGGATGTTTAAGATCAAAATCCATGTTCTGTTCAGACACGCTTGTCTGCAAGGTATCTCAAATCAAAAGCATTCTGCCAAATCCTTTCAAATTATCAGGGTTCCTTTCTTATGCCATTTCCATGAAATAATTAGATATGAAATATATATGTAGCCGTGAATCTTAAAAGGTCCTTGATTTATAATTCTTACCCCTTATACTGCTGGTGGCTAATTTGGCCAATGCAAAATGATGCACAAAACCTACAAAATGACTGAAACCCTGGTGCATGAATACTCATCTAAGATTTCTCAGCGAGAGCTTTCCAATGACCAATGCATATCAATATGACAGGGTTTAAATGGTTTTCAAACAGCTTTGCGTTCTTGTGCTTTGGAGGAAAGTAGCCTTAGCATTGGAATGGTTGTCATTATGGGATGTTTATGGTAAATTTCCTTTGCTGGAGGACCCTAGATTAGATTGGAACATTACTGCAACAAAGTATATACTTTGTATATATATATGTAGATGAGTCAACTTTTCACTACAGTTGTATCAATTTAAACTTTGCCACAATGTATCATTTTAGTTGAACCATTGAATCAGCTCTTTTGCCACAAAATATCCAATGCAGTATATATTATACTTACATTGTATTATCTTATGTACAATGTATCTGACTTGAAGGATGTTGTGGTTTATTTGATTGTGGGTTGATCAACAATTCTAATTATTTGTCAATCACTTTTATGAAAAATGTTCTGGCCATAAAGATATTACCAAAATAGTCGGAACATTTTAGGTGCAGTCAGGCATGAAAGGGTTAAAAAGGTAACCCCTTGTGAGTACCAAGTGACCTATTTTATCTGTGAACTAGTCTATGTGTTAACCACTGGTCTACTGAATAGAGAGACTGCTGTTGAGTAAATGTAATGTATGGGTAATTAAGTGATGGCTTAGGTCTCAGGTGCTCCTCATGAACTCACACATCATAGGGGGTGTTAGCCCCTCCACAGGTCACTGAGGTCAGCTATGAATCAAGACACTTCACTCTTCATCAAATAATCCCGCCAGACTCAAATAACATATTGCTTCTATGCACTTTCCTAATGATGTGAACATCTTACACATGTTGGGTCACTCACCTCTAGCGGTTTATATTGGCAAAGTTGATGAATCATAATAATTTCAATGTCCAGCTAAGACCAAAGGTAAAGTTTGAAACCCGATTTTTCACCAGTCCTGACAGTTTTGTTACAGCCCTGAATAAACTGGAATATGCAAAATTTCCTTACTTTTTCTACTAGCCCATTTGGGCTTGAGGGTATAATAAAGCTATTAGTGGGATTATTTAGCCCTGATACATGGTTCTGTACTGGTCCTGAAGCAATTCAGATATATATATATATATATATATATATATATATATATATATATATATATATATATATATATATATATATATATATATATATATATATATATATATATATAGTGGCCAACAGTACATGTCTACTCTCTCCTCATGCAGAGTAGTGCTAGATGCCCTATTTTTACCTCCTAGGCCTGACATTTTTAACTCGCCCTGGCTACCTTGGTTTTTCCGCCCCACTACCTGTATGTTGTACCTTTGGACAGGTCTAGTGGACTGAGAGCCTTTGAAATTTACCAGCCCAATTTATTTGCTGTTGATTGATCCACCTAGTGGAAATTATGACAGTTTAGATTGAAGTGCTTTTGGAGTCAGTACTTGGTTGAATTTATTTTAGTTGCTTTGGCTTATTAAATAAGTATCTAAATTGCATTTTGAGGGTATTTTGTAAGTACTACAGGCCCTCTCTTTCAGTATTGCCTGCAGTGATCCAACTGCCTATCACTTATGTTGGCCAGGCCCATCTATTATCATTAGTGTTTTCTGTTCGCCGGCTGCAGTGCAGGTGTGTCTGATTATGTGAACGCTCCTCTTCACATTACATCACCAGCTAAGAGGGTTATATGAATTGTGATGCATCACCAGGTAAGCTAGACAGTACACTGCTACACTGTGGGCAATTAGGGGATGTCTACCTGTAGGTATTCGCTAATTATCTCTAACTGCCTGCACGTCTAGTGATAGCAATATTTACTCTCCAATATGCTAACATGCCCTGTTATCTCTCTCTCTCTCTCTCTCTCTCTCTCTCTCTCTCTCTCTCTCTCTCTCTCTCTCTCATCTCTCTCTCTCTCTCTCTCTCTCTCTCTCTCTCTCTCTCTCTCTCTCCCCCCCCCTCCCCCCTCTCTTTCTCTCTCTCACACACACACATATTTTTCTAGACTGGATGTGTAATGAATGTGTCTTAAAATGTGTATGGAGAGCTTACCAGTTACCATAAGCTTGCCTACAAGTATTTTGACATATTTCAGATAATGTATTTTTCTAAAGTTTTACCTAATAAATTGATATCAGATTGTGATTTTTGTCCCATTGCTTGTTCTATCAACTACCATATCTTCACGGCTTCACCAATCATTTGAGGTAATTCATTTACAATTTAAAAGTTTCCCTGCTTTCAAAGAATATTTTTGCATCTAATCAAAGAAAAAATATAAATCCAAAGCACCAACCAGTGATTGCGGATGTATGTTTTCTGACCTCTGTTTGTAAAGGGGCAGGAAAGATGAGTCTGGCAGCATCCTGTATTCCATACAGATCTCTCAGATCAATACAGGGTGTGCTGGCCAAGCTTTCATTATTTCCCCGGCATGTAGTAAGCCAGCGGAGGAGGAGGCCAATATTCAGCAGCAGCCTCAGGGAGAGGGAGGAAGGGAGGGAGGAACTCCTTGCATCTGAATATTGGCTTGCTACAAGATACATCTGTATTGTATCGGCTGTGGTTTTACTCCAGCTTTTCATTACCAATTGTGTCTGCAAATCTGACACTAGCGCAGGCCTAACAAGCTTAGACGAGTATGGGTCATGGTTGGGCCTTGGCGTGTGATCAGTCTGCATCTGGATCAATGCATTAGAACTCTTCAGCTGGATTTTGGAATTGAGTGTCAAAAAAGACGTCATAAAAAGTAATTGTCCAATTTTTAGGAGAGGCAACAACTATTTGACTTTAATACAACCTTAAACATGATGTGTACACATGATGAAAATCTTAAGGTAATGCTCATAAAAGCATTCACATAAAAGTAGAACCTTTATCTTTGATATTTAAAAGTATTCAGATCCATTCTGGTGTGGCTAATTGTAGGCAAGAATAAAGTAGTGGTGTGTATCAGGGCCTGGTGGCTAGGCTTCCCAGAGATATGATTGCCTCCATGCTCCTTGATTGTCCATGAGAACAGCAAGTGAAATTGATGGGGAATTACACAAAATTTGTAAACAGATAAGTGATTAATCTAGTGCTTATTTCCTCCTTTGTCAGCAGGGCAATCTACACTGAGCTTGTAGTTAGAGCATACCTCATTTATAGCCATACATAGAAAGCAGGCCTCGTTTGCATAAAGCACCTGGAATTTGAAGACGAATTGACCTATAAGTTGAGGAATTTCCTGTTGTGTTAAATCTTGACCTTTGAATGACTGAATATGAGTATGTTAACATGTGTTTGTATAAAACGGCGTGGAATCAAGATTAGTAAATTGTTATTGAATATTGTAAGGAAAGTGCCTTTAAATCTTTGCATAGTGCTATTTAAAAATTCATGAATTTCACGTTGCCTGTTTGGCAGTGTTTGCACAAATCTTCTCATTACAAATGAGTAATGCGCTAGCAAGTAAAGAGTATTTTATTCTGAATAATGGCTGGAAGCAATCTGCCGGGGTACTTGATGAAAGGAGTCCTCGGGAATCAATCCATCACCTGTGATTTGTTGGAGGGATTAGTCCCAGAATGATGTATGCTGATAGGAAAGCCACCCACCATCTCTGGGCCGTAATAAATGATCGCAGGATAAATTGTCACGTAGGTCTACTCTTCTGCTGGATCATCATCAGTGGTAGGAATAGAGCTGGCAGGATTCAACTGAATGCAGGATGAGTCGCTGAATACAGCCAATATGCAATTAAACTTCGTTAAAGACATTTGTATTTAAGTTTCACAACTAGAGCTGAATACAAGAAAAATGAATGGAAAGATCTTATACGTGTTGATGTGCCATCAGAGGGGACAGCTAGAGAGAGAGAAAGAGTCAGAGAGAGAGGCGGGGGGGGGGAGAGATTTTCCTTGCTTATTAAGGGGAAAAGGGTCTAGATGCATATGCATCTATAGAGAGAGGCAGTTAGACATCCATCTAAAGAAGGCCAGAGGGAAAGAGAGAGAGAGAGAAAAGAAAGAGAGAGAGAGAGAGATCTAGAGAGAAAGGGAAGCAGACTGACAGAACGAGGCAGAGAAATGGATCAATTTTGATTCCTAATGGAGGCCATTGGAGGGTGAGAGATATTCCTGCTAATAACGTCTCGTAGCTGCCATTGATTGTGTGATTCTGCAAGGAAGTCACAGCTCAACAAGTAGACTGCACTGATGACTGGAGGGCACCGAGCCACCAGAGCGTGTATTGATCCCCTACCGGCCCCATACATACACACTGCTGGGATACGGGATTAACTCCCAACTCCTTCATTCAATACATACACACACAGCCAGGACAATATTAAACATAATCCCCCCTGATTTCATAAAAACGCAATATAGGCGTGCATGGAGTGGTGCCAGCAATAATGATAGCTGGGGTGTACCAGTCGTAATAATCTGGTCGTGTATTTGGCGCTGGTGCCTGTATATTGATTTCTTATACTGTTTGAATGTGACAAGAATCCTGGCATTAAATGCCATTTCCCTGCTGTGATTAACCGGCCGTGGGAACTTGTAGATTCCTCTGAGTGTGGTTATTACTGGCTGTAGTTTTTAATGTGGCTGGATGATGGAAGTACTGTATTTAGTGATGTTTTATGGTAGGTCAGGGCTGGGAAACATTCCTCAAGTAACTAGTTCACTGGATCCCATTCATACAGCAAAAAAAAAAAATTGTCCTATAGGGTGTGCCGGGAGCCGAGGGCTCCCTTGAATTCTCCTGCGGCTCCCTCAAATTTCTGCAGGGAGCCCAAAAATGTACTGGTTTCTATACACAACATCTAAAAGTGGCTTTTGAAGATGCAATCTGGCTCCATGGAAAAAAATCTTAATTTCGATACCTTAGTAATAAAATGATGTATAGAAATTTGTTCATTCTGGAACTTCTCTTTTGATAACTCAATCTAATATGGCTTGGAGTACCTTTGATAGTGATAAAAAGTTCCAGGATCTACTGTAAAGTCTCAACCATTTTCAGTAAAAAAAAATACATGGTTTAGTAGGCTAACATGTAGGCAATTTCTAAAAATCTAAGAAGCCTAAGGTCCACACTTTATTATTTAAACCCCATTCCATTGCTCAATCCAAGTCCCCAATAAGCACCCATTACATTCACTGTTTGATACTTGTCATCCCTGTGGGTGCAGAATTAGTCACATATAGAAACTAAAACCTCATTGATTGGAATCTGTTCCGCTTCACACTCTTTACGCCAATGGAGGATGTTTCATATCCCCATTCTCTGATTATTCTATTCAGAAATTATGGAAGTTATGCTCAGTTAAACATTTCCTGCATCAGTAATGGGATGATTATGGTAGGGATATACTATCTATACAGATATCTCTGATATTGTGCTTTATCTCATGATTGGCAAAATTCTAGGCTTTTGATTGGTCAATTGGAGGTTTATATGAGGCTGTATTAACCTCTCAGAATCCTATATTAACCTCCCAGTATTCTTATACTAACCAGCTGCTTTTTAGGTTAGGGAGAGTTGTGCATTGCATCAGATGATTATGCCCATGATGCAATTCCCAATTCTCCCTACCCCCTAAGTGCATGATGCAATCACCGATTCTACCAAACATTGCAGGATGGCTGCCCCAGTAGCAGACAATACTCCGCTGCTAGAACCAAATTGTATTTATGTAAGTATGTTCATTTTTATTACCTATGCAGATGTCGAGGGGCAATCATGAGATAAATTCGTTATCAACTGTTTTGGAGTATGATACAACTTATATCTCGCAATCAGAGGGCTGTATCACCCTCGGCTGCGCCTCGGGTGATACAGCCCTCGGATTGCGAGATATAAGTTGTATCATACTCCAAAACAGTTGATAACTAATAGTATGCACCAATATATATATATATATATATATATATATATATATATATATATATATATATATATATATATATATATATATATATATATATATATATATATATTATTGAAGATCACATCATTTACGCATTGTAGAAGTTTACCCATTCTTTTACATAGCTAAGTCTTAGTTTAAATAGGAAGGTCCCTGAGAAACGGAAGATTTCAGTGTAGGCTAGCATAATTTAGATGTCCATGTTGACCATGTATCAGCTAAGATCTGGCTATAATGCATAGTTTATAGTTGATCAGGGAGGAGAGTTTCCCCAAGGCCCCTGAGATGGTCCAAATGCAATATTAGCCACTACATGGTATATAGGTAACCAGTGAACTATGAGGTACTATTACACTCTCAGGGACCTGCTCCATTATCTAATTGCTGAAGCCAGAGGGTCAAGGCTGTGTAGGATCGCATGTCAGAAACACTTACAGCGTGTATGGCTACTGGTCTTATGAAGGAAACACTTGGAGCGTGTATGGCTACTGGCAAAGGCCTATGATAGTATAATCCTTTGCTACTGGTCATACCAAGGAAGAGGTCTGGGGATACCCTGCTTCACTGGGTAGTGAACATGAAGTTATAGCAGATAGCTCTTTGAGGACTCATTCTGTATATACTTGACCATCTAAACATACCATCAGCTGCCTAAACTTACTACTGGGGGAATGATTTGACCACACTTTGCTGTCTCAGGGGCATAAGGAGTTAAATGGAAAATCGGCGAGATAAGGGATGGCCCAACTTTCCAAGTAATTATTGTTCAAATTCTGAATAGTGGCACAAATACAGGGATGGCCCACCATTCCCAGAATTTACGGTAATAAACATAATATGCCACTGTGAACTCGTGTCAACTGAATTTGGGTCATTCTGAAATGAAAAAAGAGCCACTGTATTTCTGTTTAGTATGTGTAATATCAAGTTGTATTTCCCACCCCTGGCTGTTGATATAGTTTGATGGATGGAATATTTCTGGCTTAGGAATCCTCACTTATAATACTATTATCTGAAGCAATTACCCTATTCACAGAGTGACAGATGATTCAGCGATATTGCTGTACAATTAGAGGAGTGTAAATCTGCCGTGATGGGCTAATTGCTGAGACAAGCGTTATTATGCTATTGTTATGAGTGCTGCAGGACCAGCAACTGTTTGCTCAGGGAAGGCCCTCGCGGATGTCTGAAAATGCTGGCTTCATAATGAGTTTATTTTGTGATGCATAATAGGAAACAGGCAAAATGAATCTTGTTCTTGGAAGGGTGATTGCTTTTGATTTCTCTTTCTGTTCTGTTATTCTGGTTGTGCATGATAAATATTTGTGTTAATTTGTGATCTTGTTTCGGGAGGTTACTGGCACTTGTATGATTACATGCTAAAATAGAAAACTGTGAACATGAGCCTTGGTCATATAAATGGAAAGAATCTCCATACATATGAAAATCCTGAATTCCATCGTGATTGTTATAATTGTGTATTATGTAATATCGCATGTAGATCATTTTCATTTTAAGATAGTGATGGCTAGATGGTTTGCTTGTGTCAATATCCAATATACAAAGCTAACATAAGCTGGTAATAATAGAGCAAAGATTTGCTAGCATAAACCAAGGATTCACAAGGTTTTAGTATTAATTTACCACCTAGATGTGACGGAAGCTCGAGATCTTTAGAGCTTCATTGTACAATAGATGAATATTAAAACGAAATCCAAAAGATTGTATGCTTAGGAAGGGTTGCTGACCTAGCATGACTCAAAAACAACATGAAGGACCCCAAATGCCCTACCTATTATCTCATATGTGTGTCTCCTCAGGTGATTGCTTTGGGCTTGTTCTCATTCTGTTCTGTCACTTTAGTTGTGCAAAATAAGTGTTTGTATTTTCTTTTCGACTTATCATGGAACTCGATTGATCTGATTGATTTTGTGGTCAAGTTTATCCCAGTATTACTAGAATAAACATCCTGAGGTCATGGTTGCCTGTTGCAATGCAATAACAAACCACATGGAGTTGAAAGCACTGGTCACGGTTGACTTGTCTGCAGGGTCAGCCATGTTATCACACATCCCCTTTAACCCATTCATACCTGGAGTTTACTTCTCAATTGTCGTCTGGATCTCTGATACTTTTTGCAATGGCACATTTATAATATATGGATTCACAAATTATTTCAAGAAGAGTTATAGGTTTAGTTCTGGCAAGCTTTTAATCTTCAAATGTTTTCTTTAAAATGTTTTCTTAAGAAAGATACCATCAAAGTCGCCAGTCCTCTCGTCCATCTCGGGCATGAATGGGTTAAGGTTACATCAGGGGAGCCAGTGCAAATAAACTCTGGCATGATCTTTGTCAGAGGAAGTACTTTAATGTACATCCTATTCAAATTAACCTCTGCTATAAATGGAACCTTTGAAGTTTTACCCAGCTGACTCCCTGTTAGTGAGATACCCAGTTGCTGGGTAAATTAGCTGAACCATTACTTGAAAAGGGCTTGGTGTCTTTTCAGGTTACAACCAATTACCTTTGGAATTTGCTTTTGTTGTGAGTTGCAAGTTCTCTCTCACATGGTCACCTTCAAGGCCGAAATTACTTAGAACTTATTCACAACTGAAGCACACACATATGGGTATATATTATGAAAAAAGCAGTTTATCAGAAAGAATGAGTTAATGTTGTTTCTGTTAGGTTATTCAATCTGTCTGTTGATAAATTTCAAATGTTTTATTTGATGAGTTAATATTTTCAATCTTTTCAGGCCATAACATGTACACAGTGCACCCACATGCAGTTAAGGCTTTCTTATAGGTGTGGAGGCTTTCAGAGGATATGGTGGATTTCATTATGATGAAACATACTGATTTATCTTATACCACCCCATATGAGCAGGTAGACATGGACACTAATAGAAATGTGCAGGGGTGAGAGGTGCTGTCTGTGATTACTTTACAAGTAAAGAAGGTTCTTTCACCCTAAACCTTTTCCTCCACTGAATTTGACATTCCTTCCAAGCCCTGGTGTCTGCGTCGTCTTGTGAGCGCTCCTGATGGACTCCTCTGCTGATTAGATTTATTTTCCCTCCCATCCCGAGAAGTGTTGTGATGGGGCGATTAATTCCGTCTCGAGTGCTGAGCATTTTGAGGTAATTAAGAGTGGCTAATCATGTAATAATCTTGTATTGGTTGCGTAGTGCTGTGATGGCTTCACATCCCCAGCTTCTTCTCACCAGCCACCAGGATAATCACTGTCTCCTTAATGACCGACTTATCTACCCAGCCCCTAACTCCCGCCAGAGAAAACAAATTGCTCACTATCATGCAATCTACTCAGATACGGTAAAAATGCTGGGATGGTGGTAGCAGTGACCAAACGCATGTCTTTAAGATTATGATTATGATAATATTAATCATCATCACATGATTATCTTACTACTACTGCCACTACTATTACTACTACTACAGTACTACTATTACTGCTACTACTACTACTACTACTACTACTACTACTACTTCTACTTCTACTTCTACTTCTACTTCTACTTCTAATGCTGCTGCTGCTGCTGCTACTACTAAGTTACTACTAGGTTACTACTACTGTTGCTGCTACTTCTAGTACTTCTACTTCTACTACTACTACTACTTCTACTACTACTACTGCTACTTCTACTACTACTACTGCTACTTCTACTACTTGTGACACAATTTTGGGTGTCTGTTGCATTACTGACTGTGACAGTTTTGACGCTTGGTGATCCCTGCCGCTACAGGTTTCACTGTGAAACCGCCTATTTTAACAACTCAATGTATGATTGGCATCCTGTAGGCATTGAATGATTTTGAAATTCCCCAGGAGTGATTGTAAATGCACACAGGCGTTCATTGATAAGAATAGTGGCTTTTTTCCTGTAACCTCTGGCTCAGCATTCTGGCTATTTGAAATAGCTTGCTGTGGGAAGACCTCACCTAGGTGACTGCTTGAGTGAAAGCAATGGGAAACATTACAATGCTTGGTTTTGTGCCTGGTTTATTGATATTCTAAGCTATTGTGATAAATGTGGCTCTTGATAATAACTATCAATTTCCTGGAGTTGAATGTCCTTATTCACAACAACCTCAAGCATGTACATATTTCTTCAAAGCCTGCTGAATAAAGATAGGTTTTCATGGCTTGGTAGGCTCTCAGACGTTGCTCTAAACTGAAAAGCTACTAATAATTTGAAATAAACTTGGACTAATATAAATGTGTATGCCCATTCAAATGCCTTTGCCTGTGCAACTGTTAGTAAAATGAACGTGTAGGCAAACATTTCAAGGCTCTATCAAGTAATTAGTAAATTCTGGTTGACCGGGCTGGAAATGTAAACCAAGATGTGTGCAGATGCTGATGGGAGAGATATGAGAGGAATTCATTGTGGTGATATACTGCAGTCAGAGGCATCTCTCCTCTCTAACATGCAGAGGAATTCCGTGTAGATGTGATACATTTAATCTTGGTCATGACCATCTCTCCTCTCTTACATGCAGAGGAATTCCACATAGATGTGATACATCAATCTTGGTCATGACCATCTCTTCTCTCTCACACCGAGGCTGGCTGGGGCAGGGAGTGGGGGGAGGGGCTGAGAGATTGCCCTGCTAAGCCATTATGACATAAGTGTTGTGTGCTGATGTGCAAGAATAAAGTGATGGAAGATTGGGAGTAAACAGTTGAGGGGCTACATTCACAGCTCCTGGAAGCTTCCCAGACTCATGTGAGGGAGGGTCACGATTAGAGAGATGAAAAGCAGTTGAAGGACCTATCAATGTACATAAGACTTCCTCAAAAATCTTTGCATTTTTACAGTTTTCCCAGTTTTATTAATCCCATGCCATTCCCAGCTCATTGTGGTACTGGTCACTGTGCCTTGAATTTCACAGCCTGATATGTGAAGAAAATCTCTTTAACAGACGGAAAGATTTTGAAATTGGTGCTCACAATTTTGAGTGCTCAAAGGTTTTGGGGGAGGACTGCTTTCTTGTGGATATCAACATCTGTTGCCTAAGCTGGGAACTATATGTTACATAAATCAGTAAGTCGCGATTGTGGCCCATCCTTCACCTCCCAACATGACTGGTAGGCTCAGCCATTCACAGAGAGCTACTACTAGTAGGATGTGGTGATGCTGTAATAGGAACTGGGGATTAGACAGTTTATGGATGTCTTTGACAGCTGCCAGCGTTCCCCAGCAGTTCTGACGGACATGGGCTGGTGTCAACATAAGGGACAGGGTGACGAGTTGTTTAGTTGGGGGCACAGCATGTTGATCATACTCATCTCAGCTGAAGGCTGTGGGAAGAAACTCAAGTTTATGAGCTATTTTTCTCTGGGCTTTGTGGAGTGCATGGAGAAGAAGAGTGGTTTGTTGTTGTTATGTAGGTTAAGATGAACAAGACTACCTATATAGTTGTCTGCATTGGGGTCACAATGACTTTCCTTTATTGTTGTGTACAATAAATTTATCCTATTAAACTTATCAATGAATTGTGTTATTATATTTTCATATCATGAGCCATTTTTAGTAACATAGACATTGAAATATTAGTGACAGTGACATATAGAAATATTTGTCATGGGGACCTAATCATATTTCATATTTAGTTCAAAGTATATCTGGAGCAGGCTTTTAAACGGTCGAAGTGGAATTTTTCTTTGATTTTCTAACTTCTCTAACTTCATGTCTACCATCAACATTACATGTCTTTTTAAACGTATCAGGGTCTATTCTACAGTGGAGTTAAGAAGAGAGAAAACCTATGATACTGAAAGTATCCCCTGTATTTCTTGGCCTAGAACTAGGCTAGAGAAACCTGTGATCAATACTGATGGTATCTCCTTAATGCTCCAAGGTGCACTTTAACCCTTTCTTGCCTGTAGCAGCCAACACCACTTGACCATTTTTCGTGATATCACTGTAACAAAAGCAATGATTGGAAAAGATTTGAAGCTGAGATGTTCATTAAAACTATCTACAATTCTCTTTGAAATGGTTTGCAAACTAATGCTTCATTTCAAAGGTATTTTCATAAGTGTGGCATATCCTGACGATACTCATAAAGTAGTTCACTAGACATGAATGATGGGCTAAGCTGTCATATTTTACGTGGCTCAGTTGGCTCACCCGCTGGACCTAGAAGTTATGGTGTGATAGTACGGAAGAACAGAAGCTTCAAGAACAGAAGCCTCAAGGTACCCTTCCTCTAAGGGGCATATGGGCGCATGCTATAAAGTACCTGTTATGAGGTCCTTCTCCTGGCTTATGCTTTTATCTGCCTTCTGTGATCACCAGGTAGGGACATCAAATTCTCATCCACACCTGTACTCATCTCCTAAGACTCTCCTTACTAGGGTCTTAGCCAAGATTTAGAAACTGGGCGTCCTATTTCTCAAGGTAGACCTCAGTATATACTCTGATTACAACTATAAACATGTATATACACTTAGTAGAATAGAGCATAATATCAAAGGTGGATCAGTACTATCATAATCCTTTCATAATATCCTCATACAATGTTATGGGAACTTCAATTATATCCTTTTAAATTGAAATTTTAAGAAGTGACTCACAGTTGGGGGATCTATTCATATAATAATAAATAGATCTCTCTGAGCACTCAGAAATATTTGGGTGTCCTGACAGGTGACTTTTGAGGGTTTGGGTGCCCAAATAACGCCCCGATGCCCTGCTGGCTAAGACTATGACAACAGCACTGGGTACATGTTCTAAGATATATATGTGACTAGCCTCTCTTCTTAGCCTCTACTCTCATCATCATCTCCATTCATCTATTTGATAGGGGCATCAGAGCAGCACCTGTACTGAGCACATGTTTTAAGGTACTTGTTACGAGATCCTCTTCTTCACATGTATTCCTCTTATCTGATTGGATCTGTCAGGTAGTTACATGACTATATCTGCACTGGGTGCATGTCTTTAGTAGTACATGTTGGTAGATACTCTCAGCTCCTGTCTTGTCTTCTGCATGGCTCCTTTATGTCACGGCATCAGCGAGTCACAATATTCTATTTATTTTCACCAATCTACAAGTGCACTGAGCACACGTTGTACACTATACAGTGTATACATCCATCCACCCCCTCCCCCAGCCCTCCCTGCAGCTCTGCCTGCCTCCAGCAGGTAGGAGGATCATTGTTACCTGTCATAGGTATATCTTTTTTACAAAATGATGCAAAAAAACTTTTTTTAAATGACCGAACCCCTAGCATATGGCTACTTATCTGAGAGTACTAACATGAATACCAACATGACAGGGTTTAGATGGTTTTCACAAATCTTCGCATTCTTGTGCTTTGGACGAAAGTAGCCTCAGTATTACAAGGGTTAATATTGCAAGAATTAGGATCAGGGTCTGGGGGATCGTCAGTCCCACCATTCTCTAAGAGGCCACCTCTCCCCACCTGCATAGAACACATATATCCCCCCATGTCCACTGCTCATTTCCTCAAGCACACCTAACAATATCTGGCGACAATTAAGAGGAAACATGCTGCACTGAAGCTGCGCTCAGCTGTCTCAGGGAGAGCAGCCCCTAAAGAGGCAGTATTTTCCAGCTGTCACAGAGTTACGCTATTTTGTCACTACGGGCGATGGTTGCCACACTAATTCTGCTGATGGCCATCACGAATCACGCTGGTTTTATAGCAACGGGGAATGGGTTTCCTAGTGCCGGTTTTATGCTGTTTCTCGGTGATCAGGTTTAACTGCCCACCTATAATGAAGCCTTTGGTTTATAGGCTGAGGGGAAGGGTTTGACTTGACACTGTTAAGAATTAAGTTCAGAGTCAATATTGATTGCGGCTCATATATGTACTGATACTGATAAGACTATTATCAAGCTGTCCTCAGCCACATGATATGTATGTGCTTGGCAGATTAACAAGAAATTAAAAAAATATTGTTTCATTTTGATACTTTCTTTACTGCACACTAGAACACACACATACACACTCATACTCACGCCACATACACACACATACACACACACATATATGTATATATATATATATAAATATATATATATATATATATATATATATATATATATATATATATATATATATATATATATATATATATATATATATATATATATATATATATATATAAAGCTATCGTTTGGAGAGGAGTTCTTGTTCTTTTCCAATTGATAAATCAGGCCTCTGGCATTAATGCATTTATACATTTGTTTATAACCAAATGCCCCTGCTAATATAGCTCTGTAGATCAGATTATCCATATCATCACATCCTCAATATGTGCATGTAGATAGACTCATTAATAAAAGATGCATCTATATTGAGTCTACATGCCTCCCCTGTGCCTAGTCCCCCTGCTGGGCGGAGATGATTCCTTACGGGTACTAGCAGCAATATCCATATATCACACAGGTCAATGGGAGATTGAATGTGTTTGTTTCTTTGCTACACATCCATTCCCTTAGCTCATCAGTTAGTAGTATGGTACTTATGCAAATGATTTGCGTATGATAAACTTCATTGAAAAAATGACTATTTTCAAAGGCTCACGCTTTCTTTTAACTTGATGAAATTGCTCATGTTTATGAAACAAAATATGGATGTGATGCATTATGTTGGACAGTTGGAGGCCTTTGGATAATTGCTTTAAAGCAGTAGCATTTTACTTGTAGTTTTGCTCATAATGTTCTTGTTGAATAAGGAGCACACCACAATGGTACTATGTAGCATGCATGAGTCTTGCTTTTATTGGTCATAGCTCACTAAATCAAGTGAACTTGTTTGGTTTATATTCTAGGAATTTCTCTTTTCTTACATTCCCAGGATATTTGATACTTCTTTTCACCCTATTCATTCCAAGTTCGAAGAAGTAATGAGAAATTGAGAAATGACATTGTTTTCACTCAAAATACTCTTATATAAAGATGGTCAACTAGTTGATGCTGTGACAGTTAGTGGGAGATTGGGATAGTTGTACCAACAACAATTATAGCCTGAGGGATGTAACACTCATGGCAGGAAACCACCTGCAACATGATCTCCTAATTCTCAACTTGACCCATATATTACCAAATCATCAAAGGATATAAATACAAACAATGCACAAATGATTATAGATGTATATTATATCTGATATCTGATAACTTTTCTGCAAAGAACAAATTATTGTTGTATCTTGCATATAGGGGAACATTGCCTATTTAGATATTATTCTCTAAGTATTGCATTTTGTTCAAGATTTATCCTGAGTTATCTCGGTACTGTGTCATCCTGGTCATTAATCCAACTGTCTCATTACAATAACAGTGGCACTCCTACTAATGAGACCCATTCAATTAGGCATGTAACTGGTAGCTAGTCTTAGATGCAATGTGAGAGTGAGTAAAAACAGCGGCTGTGGCATGATTGTCATGCCTTCAGCTGACTACAGATAAACACAACACTAACATCAACAACCACCACGCTACAACAACAGCCACTGGCTTCATAGCAAAGACCCCGCTTGCATTGCGTGGTATCTGATGGGGTTGTCTAAGGTACAGTATCCCAAAATGTGAAGGGGAGGTCAGTTACCCTGTCCCTTCATTGACCGTAATTATTCATAGGAGATATCTACTACTATAACTACTAGCATGTATGCTTCAGCCCATAACAAATTATAAAAGTATATAAGGCTACATCTACTAGCTTGTATGCTTCAACCCATAAAAAATTATAGAAGGCCACGATTGGGAGAGGTGTGTGCTTTTGTGTAGTATTTCAGCCCATAATGATTTCTAGTAAAGATGTGTGAGTGCTTTATCATAATATTTAGGAGACTAATGGGCATTTTACTGGTGATATCCCATAGCCTGCTGCAGATTGGGGTATAATTTCTAGTCTGCTATCATGCTATTGGGTATTTTCATCCATGTTTGGAATACTCTTAGTTCTGAATTTGATGTTGCTTGCAATGAGGCAAGGCTTTAGACTAAAAAAATCACGGCACCGTTTGGTCTGCGATAAGGTTGGTAAGGATGGCAGAGTAAGTCAGGTTGCAACTGTGAACAGATTGGAGGAAAAATACTCTGATTAATTCAATTTGCAGGTCAGTCATCCCAGACCACAGAGCAACCTCAACTATTGTTGGTCTGTGGAGGCAGCATTAGTAACAACCTGTGCTGCCTCACCACCACTGATGTAGCCTAGCCACAGGCTCTGTTATGATTTTACTTTATTATATATAGAAGCCTGCACCTATATTAGATAGGGACTTGTGGCCTACTGTTGGCATTTTAGTTCCCACAATTGCCACACGAGGGAGATTACTGATAACATTTTCAAGTGAGATCCTAGTATACCGCAGTGCCATCTATCCACAATGGAAGACATTTAAATAGGGCCTGGGAGGCTGGCTACCACTGATGCTGCCTGGGAATATTACTAACCTATGGAGTGGAAGGTTGCCTCTAGCAATATGACCATAATCATCATAAGCACAGCTCCCTATTTAGTGCCCACACAATGTAATCTGTCTTCTAGTATTTGATTTAAAGATGGGTAAAGGAAAGCTTGACTGCTTATTTTTATTTGAGGTATTTCTTATTGTCTGAAAGATGAAATTAATCTGCAAACTTTTGATTATTGCTAAAACATGAGGCTCGCCACTCCTACATAATGATTGGTTACCCAGAGAAATGATTTCTAACACCAAATTGCCTATGATTGGCAGATATTTGATAGTTCTACTCAGAGTATTGGCATTGAACTGTGTCTTTCATCCGGCCTTGTGTTATCTGTGATGCTTATATCTCTGCTTAACTCATTAACACTCAGAGGGGCCAAAACAGGCCTGACAATTTTGGAAATATTTCTCTGACAAAAGCATTTTTTCGAAAATAGTGTTTACAAGTAGAAATGTTGAAGAGAAGTCAAAAAACAACTCTCCTTCAAATATTTTGTGAACTTTTGCTTTATTCCCAAGTTATTTTGAAAAGTATAAAAGTAGCAGACGGTACTTTCTAGGGGATCTCTGAGTGTGAATGGGTTAATAACTTAATCTTTCCTATGTAACATCTCTGCTGCTGCAAATCTACGCTGAATGGCTGTTCCTGAGTCTCAATGATCTGCCCGCGTTGATTTTATTCCAGGATTAGTTCTGTATTAATACCCAATTGGGAGCCACGAGAGCTGTGTGGAAGATTCCAAAAGCAACCCGAGACATGTGCTGCCACCTATAGTTTCATAGAGACATCATACCTGCTCACCCTTCAGTATATAGTTGTGGCATTATACCTACCTAAGTCAGTCTGAGAACTAGGTTACTGCAACTGCTGCTGATGGTGTATGATTGTGCTGGTGCCAGAGCTGGGAGCTGCTGTGTGGACCAGATGAGGTCAGTTAGAGTTGGTTTGGAAGTATTTAGCAGCAGAGTCTAGCTTACATTCTCTGGAGAAAACAATGCTGTGAAGCTGAGGTCTACATACATGTGCTGTCTATTATGACAGCTGTGAGAGACAGCACCACTCTGGGGAGACTAGCTGGAGAGAATATGAGCTGCTGCATCGAGAGAGAGAGAGAGAGAGAGAGAGAGAGAGAGAGAGAGAGAGAGAGAGAGGAGAGAGAGAGAGAGAGAGAGAGAGAGAGGAGAGAGAGAGAGAGAGAATGAGAGAGAGAGAGAGAGAGAGAGAGAGAGAGAGAGAGAGAGAGAGAGAGAGAGAGAGAGAGAGAGAGAGCAGTGGTTAGGAGAGAGCAGTGGTTAGGAGAGAGAGTGAACATGTGGGGAACATGCTGATTAGGGGGTCAGAATGACATAATGCATTGTGGAGAACTATCAGATATTTGCAATAAAATATGAGGGTATGACAATTCATGTGAACAGTTAAGTGGGAAATACAATAAAAAGATAATATATTGAGGACACTATCTTATAGTATCCATGGTGAACTTGAATCAGGAGGTCAAAATGACACCAGTGCATGTGAATAGTAATGAGAGACAAGTTATTAAATATAGTGGGGAATACTCTCTGGAAAACTAGAATTCGGGATTTTGAGATGTCACAATAAATGAAATGAAGCATGAGAGGCATGCAATAAAGTAGGCAGCAATAGGGAACTCTTATCTGCAGTAGAAGGGTTAATTTAAACATGCATGGAGACATTTACTTAAAATGTTTAGGCCATTATGCTATTGGACCCTAAAGGCATCATAAAGTAGGCAACTGATGGCTGGTCATAACCAGTGATTAGTGGTACATCGCACTAATTCACTATTATGATATTATCTCCTAAAATCACATGATGCTCACAAAGGTAGAACACCTGCTGTTCAGGTAATAGATGTGATGTACCTGGACAATATGTGTATTGTCTAGAATAGCATTGTTGTACCTACAGCCCCTGGCCATACTGTCCATAGACCGTAATATCTGTGCTATATCACCTTCAGGCAAGGTTGTGTCCGTACTGGACATTGTCCAGTCATGTCCACCTGTCCAGTACCTGCCTTCAAGCTCTGCCACAGCCCCGTGGCTAGCTGTGCTGGGACTCACACCACTATGCTGTGCCAACAACTCCTGCAGGTGGTTGGCAAGGCAAAATCGCAGCTTAGATGGATTTCTGTCATTGTCCTAAAATATCACATGGCCTAGAATCTGCATATTGTGTTGGATGACTTGTTATCATTATCATTTCACAGAGGAAGAAAAGGTGACTCTTCGTGTTTCACATTCTGTATACATTGATGAGTGCATGTAACACAATATGAACCCTGCTTATACATATGAAGTAGAAAGAGAAAGAAAGAGTTTAGCCTTCATTTATATTTAGTCCCTGTCATGATACCTCCATCAGATGTTCATGCATACGTAATTTGGTGCTAAGCATGCTGTCGTAGGAAAGGCTTTTAGATATAAATCTGATTAAAAAACCGCTTTGAAACTATTGCTGTATGTATACATATTATTTTTACTACATATTCATTATATATGGTGTTTATACAACAATAGCATTTGTTTAGTTTTCTTTATGATTATCTTATGACAAGGATGAGAGATTGGTTTCCAATTTCATTTTAGTGCTACGAGATATCCCATTGGTATCTTAAAAACATCATTCAGAATCTATCATGTCCTAAAACATTTAACATAATGAATAGATATATTGAGCAGTTTCTAGCCTATTACATTATTAAGTTACTACCTACCCTATATTACACCTAATCCCACCCCTGAGAGCTGTAAATTACAGCCATGGCCATGTAGGAGCGTGGATGTTATGATTATGGCCGTATCTGCTGAACTAGGCCTGCTAATGGCAACATCCTCTTGATTAAACCATCTATTATGCCAGAGACAAAATATATTCTCAGAGATGATGATAGATTCGAGAAGTTATTTTATACTGGTCTGTTTTAAAATATTGTCTTGACATAAAGTTTACACTAGTGAAGAGCCCTTTTAGGTACAGCATTCTAACTAGATCTATGTTACACAAAGATCAGCTTTCATTCCTTGATGGACTTCAGGATTAGATTTCCATGTAAGATTTTCTCAATTGAATAATACCTCATGATTTCAGTTGCATTTAATGGGAAGCAGGGGTTTCTTGGGATGGGTTTCTGTGTGTGGTATTGATAAGGATCACCCCCAGCATATATAAGGGTGGCTATCTCTAATGGTGTGGACAGAGAAGCAGCAGGACAGCTTTTAATGGCCACTTGATCCAAATGGGGTAAATTAACTACAGCTATCATCAATGCTGATTCTGCTAAAATGTAATGAAGCATGAATTGAATATTTGAAATACATTTTGAAAGGGAGTTGTTGGTTGTTTCATGATGAACATTTTGCCAATGAATAATTATAAAAAAGATGCATTCAAGTGAGATATGTCACTACATAACGCAGGCCATTTTATATCACTACGGGCATGAATGTATTTATGATTTATGAAGTGGAGTGCTTCCTATCATGGGCTCATTTGAAATGCCAGTTAAACCTGCTTAGAATGAAAACCATTAAATATGGAAAAGATCTTTACAGGCAGGTGGTTTTGACGAACATTTAAGTGACAAGGTATTTCTAATCTGGGTTAGTTTTGAGGCAGGTGATTTCTCCCTATTGGTGGAAACCTGAAACGGTTTAACTTTATAAGTGACTACTGATTCAAATGTATCTTGGTATCAGTGTCGGTATCAGTTCCCAAGAAAAATGGTCCTGCCATTGTGCCATATGTGGTGATGACATATACTCCGATATTGACTACATAGTCCTCTTTTCATATAATAAGAAGATACATACTAGCATGCACTAATTTTGTATAGATATCTCGCTGTCTCTCGTAAAAATAGTACAGCGACACTGTTATAACTGTCCTTTTTTAACACCCAGTTTTGTAATTCTAGCCTTGTCCTCTGTCCAAGCAGTGTTTCTGTTCTTGCCAGTATTCCAGCAATGCCTTTACTCTAACTGCAGGTCTATTTTGTCCACCCCCCATCCCAGTAATGTTTCAGTTCTTGCCAGTATTTCCATCTTATTGGCCATTCCAGCAATGCCTTCACTCTATCTGCAGGTCTATAAGAACCTTTTCCCCTGTACCAGTTATGTTTCTGTTCTTGCCAGTATTGTCATCTTATTGGCTATTCCAGCAATGCCTTCATTCTAACTGCAGGTCTATTAGGGTGTGATGCTGGCGATATGGCCTTCCCTGGTTGATAGTTAGTATCAGTGGATGTAGAGAGTCGGTGTGAGATATAGTACAGACTCAGCAGGATGATTCACCAGACACTGCAGCCTACTATCAGCCTCTCAGCATCTTCATTAGACCACAGACCCCGCAGGCAGGATTGTCTTAACTGTCACTAGTGCCTTATCTTTAAGACTGAAGAATTGACTGCCAGAATCAAATCTTCTCAAGCATTTTGTCGGTTATGGCCTTAAGTGTGCCGACTGAAATTCCCTGGACATTAAATTGGCCATGTATGCCATTTCAAATGTCCTGAGGGCGGCTTTATCGGGGCGTTCTTGCTGGGATGTGAAATTTGATGGAGATCTTTAAGGCTGCTTTATTGTCATGTGTCCGCTTTAGTTAACTAGCTGTGGGCTTGTATTTCTTCATGTCTGCAGATCTTATTTACTGGATCAATCTACTTGCGAGTCCATTCAGTCGAAGCTGTTTGAACTCTGGTGGCGTAGGCATATCTTCTTCATGAATCTGTGATGTGGGTCATTCTCGCTCATTGCCTTTCTAGCCATCTCATTGCTTGGAATAGATAGGAATCTATTGAGGTTTTACTAATAGTTAATTCTATTTACCCATCATCCCAGCTGCAGTCTGGTAGGGACTGGCTATTCTGATGGTATCTCCTTGTTTGATATACCATATATATAGGAGAGAAGTTGACTACAAAAAATGTCTATTCTAGCCAAACCAACTTCTCATCAATTATTTGCATGATTTAGGCTCTGTTCTTAAGTTATTTATGAAAATAGTGTAGAAGTTGTTGTCATATTATAGGAGTTAAATGTTCTAATTTTTGAAGAGCAGTTTGGTAATGTTTTAAAAGCTGGAGGGGTGATACTAAGTGATGGAAGAGCTTGATAGGTTATATAAGACAAGTGGTGTTTGCTATTGATAAAATGGAATAGCAGAATAATAAGCTTGTCTCTAGGCAGTGGGATGCTGTTCAATAGATGGAAGAGCAAGATGAGGGTTTTTATTCAAGACAAGTGGGAGAATGTTGAAGTGATGAAAGAGCTTGATAGATTATATAAGACAAGTGTAGGGTTGCTGTTGATAAAATGGAATAGCAGAATAAAAAGCTTGTCTCTTGGCAGTGGGATGCTGTTCAGTAAATAGAAGAGCAAGATGATGGGTTTTATTCAAGACAAGTGGGAGGATGTTTAAGTGATGTAAGAGCTGACCTAGACTACTCTCACGTAATTGCTGATTGTGAGCTTCCTTTGATGTTGAAGGATGGAAATTACAACTTGTGGTTCTTGTGTGGCATAACATATTATTGTGTATTGCCCTATATGCTATTTATGGGAATATTTTACTGAGGCTATACTCAATGAAAGGGTAAACCCCTGCAATTCCTTGTTGGTTTGTAGTTAGTGATAATTTATTGCTAGCATTCTGAGATAGAATATCTGAGCTTGAATTGACCCATAATAATGATGGCACGGCTAATGGATATTTGCCAGAATTCTGGCACCGACATAAGTACTAGCCCGCTTGCCCCGGCAAGTGAATTTTTGAAAAAAGGGCTTTCGAGGAAGTACATTTTAGTTTTCACTTGCCCGAACGGGCAAGCTGATTTTCAGAACACTGAACACATTGTAAATGGCTCAAATACCAAGAAATATGCAAACCATGCAACAAAACTGAAAGGATATTAGTTTTCAAATCTTTAAATCCATGATAAACAAAACATGCCTTTCTAGCATATGTTATAACTTATTTCGGGCAAGTCAAAAATTATGTCGGGCAAGTACAAATCATTAACAACTTGCCCAGCACGTCAAGTTAGTTCTGAAAATTATGTTGGTGCCTGAGAATGTTAAAGTGTTTCAGCTTTATTAACTATGTCTGAATATGATGTAACTATAGAAAATGGAGCCCATTTTATCAGAGAAACTTCTAATTGATGGGGAGTATTTCCAGTCAATCCTGTCAAAAGTGGTTTATCCTCAGCAAATGTTACGAGGAATAGCAAAAATTCCAAGTATAATACCAGGCAAAGTTCAAATTTGATTTTTCTTTCAAAAGTCTCAGCTACATTTGGTTAGGGTAAAGGCATGTTAACTTTTTTTATCAAGGAAACAAAAGTTTTTGAACTAGTCTCTTAATACAGGTGGACTTTCTAAACAGGTATGATAAGATATTTTCAATATTCAAGTAGTACACATCTTTCCCATATTGTGGGCCTTGATTTTAGTTAAATCTAATGCAGCATAAAATTGGAACTATCAGTAGATTTATGTGAATCTCTATGTTTGAAGATTGCCTATCGGATGGTACTAGATTGGCCCCTGCAGATGTAATAAACTGGTCAGTAATGTCTGTATGCTGGAGTATGATGGAGTAGTAACCTTGCTGGTGGAAGTGTCATGTTAATCTTGCAGGAGATTGGGGGGTTATTGGATTTATTCATGAAACTGAACCCATTGCTGTAGTCCATCAGGTCTATTTCCTCCTCCACCTGGGTCACGCCTAGAACAAATGGTTCCTGTGGGCCAAACCGTCACCTGTGGCTGCGGTGGCGATAAGCTCACCTCGCCGACACGTAGAGCAAACCGCAGGAAAAACATCGATTCCCCTCCCTCGTGATAACCCCCATCAGGCCCCATGCATTATTAAAACACAAAATCTCCCTCAAGTATTGGCTAAAAAAACAAGCCTCTGGAAGCAATCTGCTCGCCTCTCCTCTCTTTTCATCATCATCATCATCGTCATCAGGGAGTTCTCTTCATCGTCATTTCACCAGCAATCTTGCTGCCCACGCACCTTTGTTAATGCAAAACGACACCTGAACGGCCCAGGCTTTACATATCCTCTGATGCCTCACTTCATTCACTTAGATGATGCTGCTGCTGCTGCGTGAAAGAAGCTTTTCACAGGCGAGGCAAATGGAACGGGGCTTGAATGCACATGGAAAACACTATTCCCTGATCATATCAAATATAGCCTCTTCTGAAACCTAAGTCAGTCTGTGTATCGAAGTGGGTGTTTGTGGTTGTGTAAATACATGAGTGATTTTAAAAGAGGATTATATTTTCATTGTGATTTATTCTTGAACTCTATTATTTATTGGAAGATAATGATAGAATTGATTATGATAAAGAGGATGATGGTTATGGTGATCATGACGAGGGTTATGATAGTGATAGTGATGTTGATGTCTTTATATGGTGATAGTTATTGGTTTACTTAGAACCATCAAATTATCATAATGATTATTGCAGAACAGTTTATAACCCTGCCATTAGTGAAATAACACCCTTAAGTTTTTTTCCCAAACTCTTGCACATCCAAAATGAATTCAAGGTCTGACATATGAATACATCTTTATCATTAAGCAATAAATTGAGAAATATTTGACTGAAAGTTGTTGCTCCTGTTGGGTTTAACAATCTTTCTTCAAATAATTAGTGTAGATGATGAGTTATGTTCAAAGTTGTCAGACTGTGTGCACCTTCCAGATACGAAATGGGCTAAGCTGCAGTCTTTTCTCCACACTGTGTGTGTTCTGAAGTATTCACATGGCCCAAAAGATCTAAGAAGTCTACTTGAGAGTCAGCAAGCGACCACATCAACTAATTAATGGCACCGCCCTGCTGACTAGGGCTAAGCCATGTATACACAACTAGGTAATCCTAGACCAGCCTGCGCACTGAGACATTCAACTACACGGAGGAAGGAAATATAAAAAGCCAGGATTATTTTTCAAGGGAAATGACTCATGGGGTCTGTTCCTTTCAGCAGTAATTGAATGAAATTCATGGTGAATGTCATGCACTCCATATGTGTGTGTAGATTTACTGGGCTATGGCGGGTGAATATCTGGGGACAGGGAAAGCTGATTGTTTATGTTATGGCATACGGCACCTCCATAATACAGATTAGGGGCGTGGGGGAGATGTGCTCTATGGCTCAATAAATTCCATACTATTCTGACAGGAGCTGAGTGTATTTCATAAGTAGGGATAATTCCAGTACTAGGTACGTTGCCAAAAGCTGGCATCAAATAAGCATAAGCACAATATCATTTAAGATCATTTATTTATTGCTATAAATATTGTTAAGATATTGCATTGATAAGAAAATGACTATCATATAGTGTCACCAAAGACTCAGGAGACATATCTCATCATATTAGCCTTTGGTATCACGTAAGCTTTTAAAATGCCAATCTATATTCATAAGCCAGAAAATTACCCCTAACTTTCACCTGCTGAAAAAGTACTTGTTTGCTCGAAATCAATCTCTGATTGTATCCATCAGAAGTAATTTCTGCCACCAGCCGTGCTGTGCTGTATTTATTTCTGGTTGAGCAGGCTCAGTAGAATTGGCACAAAGATAATGGCTCATGGTATTATACAGTCTTAAAGCTAATTAGGTTAATTGGTCATTTATGAGACTTTATGGGTTATGAGCACTGGGGCCCAATTACTCTCCAGTCAGTTTACTACAGTAATAGTTCTCAACCAATGAAAAGCCTAATGTCCTAAAGATTAAGGAAGGACCCAGGATTAGTAAATTATTATTCTAAATATGATATTTCTTAAAATATGCAATAACTCTTTTATCCTGTAGAAATTGATGTGAATATCATTTAGATAATTGACGCTCATGGCTGAATTAAGATCTGTATACGAGTTTGTTTGATCATAAAAGAAAAAAACACCCAGTACCATGGATAGTTTATAAAAGATAAATATAAATTCAAGTCCAGTGCCTGTATATTATTATATGAGCATTGATGAAGTCCACATTCGCATTTCCTTTGTTCTTGGCAGGCTAGCTGTGTTTTCCGCCTGCACTGGATGTGTGTTTTCATTTTTTGTCTGTGGTTTACATTGGATCTGACAGGGTGGAAACAGGCGGTATCCCCCACTGTAGCGATAACAGCCTGTAGCGGAGGAAATCTACGTGGAAGTCAGACCGCCGTCGCCAGGGCACTCAGATCTAGGAGGCGATTTACCAGGCTCAGCATTAGCCACATAATAGATCTATCAGTGGCAGGCAATCTTATGAAGGGGGCATAGAACAACCAACATTGCTTACTTGAACTAGTTCACTTTAGTAGGTGCCTTGCTGCCCTGTATTGTAAGAGAGGTTTCACTCAGGCTAACCTAGAACATATCGACATCCTGCAATTCTGTTGGGAGTGATAACTCGAAACCATTCTGCTAAGAAGATAAAAATGCCGATCCATCAAAATATGTTCATTATCTATCATCTTGCTTCCTGAAGGCTGGTCCCTGAAGCTATCTACATGGACTGAAAGCCTCCAGTAAATACTACCAGATGGTGCTGTGGGTTCAAGATATTCTCAGTTTAAGCTAGCAGCCCACAGCTCATGCTAAAGTCTCCAGGCATTACAAACATTACAAACATCTATACCAGTGGGCCTGCAGAATTCCCTGTTGGATATTACTTTGAATTGCTGGTCCCCACTGAGCTCATGTGTGATTTATTGATAAGTGTTTATGGCATACACATAGGGTATTTGTTGGAATTGAAATCTGAAATCCAGATAGAGTGGCTCTGGGTTCTATGCTGTGGTCAAGAGTGGTGGTCAAGTCGCGTGGTCAAGCTGCCTCAAGTTGCTTTATTTGTTTGTATTGGAGGATGAAACATATCGTACCCCATGTGTTTCTAATCCCCTTATCAGTAAGGGCATATATACATGTGTTCTGCAGAGCACAGCTTATGTCATTGAACAAGAATTCTTTTGCCTGCTCTATCTTGCTGGCCAAGCTTTATAGGATAGAATGTTTAATAAAGGGATAGTATGGAAAATCAACTAAGCCTATAAGGGGCCATACCTGCCCACTTCTTCATAAGCCATTTGTAGAAATCACTATCATTTATCCCCTTCATGCCCGGAAAGCTTGGATAGTCAGACACATTAAGCTTTATCTGAACATTTGGGGTTTTAATCAGGACTGTTGAGTAGAATATATTGGAAGGAAATCTGTTTCAGATAGAGGGCAAAAAAACGCTGTATCAGGCAAATGAAGTTTTTTGTTGAAAATCTGGTTTTCATACAGAACTATTGAAGAAAATATATTTCACATAGAGGGCAAAAAACACTAAATCTAAATGTTTCCCACATTTCACCATGCTTTTCTGCTTCTTAGTTCTCATATTTCAGCATGCTTTTCGTGATGTTTGCATGTGTGTCTGTTTCCATGGCTCCCTCACACAATCTGCCTGGCTTTATGGCAAGTGCCAATCCTGTGGGCTTATCTCTAGAAGCCATTATACCTCAGCTAAGGACTTGAGATTCAGAACATGTTCTGCCTGACATATATCTGAATTTGTGTCAGACTACGCAGGTTCACAAAGCACATGGGTTAACACTTTCATGTCTGTGGTGGCCATAAACGTTCTGACCTTTTTGGTTATTCCATTGTGAATCAGAGCATTTTCAGGAAATATTTGTAGGAGAAAAGTTGAGCAGAACCAAACACACATCTTCCCATCAAGTACTTTATGAAGTAAAGTGTAATTACCAAGTTATTTTAGAAAGTATTATATATCTATTCAAAAAGATATTTGTAAGCATGAATGCTATAGTCAGGCCTGCTGGTGGCAAATGCTAATCTTGCCGGCTTATCTCTGATAGCCAGTATACAGTAGTGGGACTTGAGATGCATAACATGATCGGTCTGAGACATAACTTTTGTCAAATTTGCAATGGTTCCTTAAGCACATGGGTTAAATTGAATCACACAGAAGCGTGCTGGCTTTGTGGGAAGTGCCATTCCAATCTCTGGTATACCATAGTGAAAATAGGATTTAAAGTTCAGAATACACTGACTACTCCAGTCAAACATTTATAAATTTGTATCACTGGTTCCCAGGGACTAGCGGTTCCTAGCATGCTCATTCAAAGATATATATGAATTTGTATCACAGGTTCACAGAATGGCACGGGTTAAGATAAACCACAGAAGCGTGTTAGATTTGTGGCATGTGCAACTGTTAGGATTTATCTCTGGCACTGGCAGTATACAGTAGCTAGAATGGACTAGCATGCTTATTCAAAGATATATTTGCATTTGTATAATGGGTTCACAGAAGCACATGGGTTAAGAATTAAGATAGACCACAGTAGCTTTGCTGGATTTGTGGCATGTGCCAGTGTTAAGTCTTATCTCTGGTAGGCAGTATACAATACTGAGAATAAGACTTGAAATATATCTTTGAATTTTTGTTTTTAGTACACAAAGCACATGGGTTAAGGCAAACCACACAGAAGCTTGCTGGAGTTGTGGCATGTGCCACTGTTGTTAAGCCTTATCTCTGGTAGGCAGTATACAGTAGTGAGAATAGGACTTGAGATTCAGAGTATGCTCAGCCAGACATATTAGTCAATTTCCTCAGCCGATTGCCTAAACAGAACAATCTGTGCACTATCATATTTCCGGCGGCGTATGGAGTTGGGTGTTGTGTATTAGCCAGCATTGTTCCATGGTTAATGCTCCTGCTCCACATGTTGGTGGGACCTTTAACTCTCCTCCACAGCGTGTGGGAAAAGATACTCTTAGAACACCAAAACAGAAACCTAACAATGGAGCCAATATAAACACAAAAAATCCCACAGGCGAACAATGATCATAAAAAAATATCCTGAAGGTTACTAGATGAAAGGAGTACTTTACCATTTTGGAGAATAATTAAGATTTCAAAAATATCTGATTGGGGTGGTGCACTTTGATTAGACTTCCATAACAGCAAAAGTGGATAAACACATGTCATCCACTTTTGATAACAGCCAATCAACATGAATCCTATATGACTTTGTGGAGCCCTACTTAAGTTATGTCTTTGTGTCAGTATCCAAGCACTACGATAATGGGGAGCCAGGAACTCAGTGCTGTACTAAGTGTATGAGTAATTATGCCTGTAAGTGTGTGGCTAATGATGATGATAATGTGCCCCATCCCATACAGGCAGCGTGTGCTGGTCTCTTGATCTGCCCGGCCCATGATAATATCCCGGACACATGCCCTCCCATCTATCTACTAGCGTGATAACCCACATGGTACTCACAGCACCCAGATGGACCTCTTAATATCTTAATCCATACAGTAATAGTACAAGCAATATTGAGAAATATTCAAGAAATGGTGTGCTTATCAGAATATCAAAAATTTCTAAACAGACAAAGTACAGGAGGTCTGTCTACAAATAGTGAAGAAATAAATTTTGTGCTTGATTATTAGAACACAGAACAATTTTCATGCCTTCATGCATGTAATTATCATTACTGTGGCCCAATAGCCAGAGATGAGAGTCATAACCCAATGCAGGGATGAGATGCGATAAGCACTGGATATACAATACACTGTATAGCTCAGCTGTTTGGGAAGCCTAGAGGCATGTCTAGATGATGCTAGTCAGGGTATTTTCACATGGTTATTTCTTAACGAGTGCTTCAGACAGTATGTGTTAGGAATTTTAAGATGGCCAGCTTAGGCTCTAAGAGGCTTTATAAGCTTCTAAATTCTGTAAGTAGCTGTTATAAGCTTATTGAATGCATACAATGCATGCATTTAAATCTATGAATTATGGTTATTTTGAGTGAAGAGATTTCCGTTTTCAGGAGGGAGGTTTCTTTGCATTGTGCATATAGTCATTAGAATACCAGATGTTATTAGTGAGCAGCTGGATTAGAACATTTATAATCCTTTGATGTTTAATGGTCTGCAGAACATGTCAGTGCTTAGCCTAGCTGCTAGTCTTTACCCTTTTATATATAAGCCATGTATAAGCAACCTATATACTGGAATAACCTTTAATTATCTGGTTCTTTAGTTCATTTAGTTGTCACACAAGGGGATTGTTTGGATATAAATGCACCACTGACCACTCTAGCATTCTGTAGTGCCATCTTTCCATAAGGGGTGCGACTTCAGAATCCATCCTGAGGCGCAAGTCATTCACTGACCATTTTAGCATACTGTAGTGTGATTTCAGGCTAGTTAGTAGTCACAGGCTGATTTCCATTCAGACCTCTCATCTCTAGTTCTCCTGCTCGGTAGCCAAGTACAAGGTCCGTGTGATCTATTATGTATGAGGGTAATACATGTGCTCACTGGCCAAGCCTCTCTTTACTCAGTACATGCTGATGTATGGTAGTAGCTTATCTCAACATAATACAGATCTACATGGCTTGTAATCTAGGCCTACTGTGTAGGTTGACATCTACAAGACCAGGAGTCAGAATGATTTATGAAGTAATATTTCTTTTATGTTGGATGATATTCTCGCATTAGATATGGAACTATAATGTAATCTTAATTATTATCCATTTTTTGCTAAATCAGTGACATGTCTTGCCAAGCCACTAGGCTTTACTGTTGTACATATAGATTCTCAACTACCCACTTGAGATTACAGCAATAATCCAGTGATTATATAAGAGATCTGTCCTGGAAGGCAGGCCATCCCAAATCTTGTGTTGCCATTGGTGGGTGACAAGTTAAGTATGTCCAGGGAAAACCACTTACTAACGACAAAGCCATTGATAACTTCCTCACATATTCCATGCCATCCTTGGCCTTGTGCAAGGGTGAGACACCGCCAGGAGATATTGTGTGGTGCTTTAGACAGCTCAGCCTTTGGGGAGGCCCCAAATAATAGGACAATATTGAACCTTTTGTGACTTTCTAGTAAGACCTTGGTTTGTGCCAAGTTGAAGCTACTTAGGCCTTGACTCTTATGTTGATGCAATGCCAATTTGGCAATGAGTCGTACCTTCGGGTTATTAGTACGCCAAGGCGCAGCACTCAGCAATTAATCTCTCATTAATTTAGTCATAGAGGCAAATGGATATCTGTATATTAATTGGTTCATAATGTGAAATCTTGCTAGATCCACATGGTGTCTTGTGCAGATTTTATGATAGGCTGTCCAGGTGTAGGGAGGCTCCTACTAGTTCTGGAAATCAGCCATAATGGCTTGTAATGGCGTTTTGCTTCCATTACTATAAACACAATTATGCTTAATAGAGCTCAATCGGTTATCTTGATCTATGATGCCCTTTATTACCAAATTTGTAGAACATCAGTAATGCTTTTATTACTATATTATATTTCCCTAAAGGTAACCCTCTTAGTCAGATGTGACCATAAGGTTTGGATAAGGTTTGGGGAAATATTGGAACTCGGTGAGAGAGGGGGAAACAGATCTGACCTATGGAGTGAACATCATTATTCGCCATATCTTAACAGAGCAGCATGGCCAAGTGTATGGTGGTGGTGCACTGAGGATACTGTCTTATCCTAAGTCAACACCAGCATGCACAGGACAGGCAGCGATGAGTCAAGCATTTCAGTTACTGCACAGATTGGCATACTGGAGAGGTGAACACAGTTGCCGAACTTGTAAACATGGAATTTGAGAGAATGATTATCCCAAGTGCAGTGAATCAAAAAAAAAAAAAAAAAAAAAAAGAAGCCCACCCTCCTCTCCCTGGGTCATGATGGATCCATCATATACTGAACCATGTTGTTCACATCATTATTCGCCATATCTTAACAGAGCAGCATGGCCAAGTGTATGGTGGTGGTGCACTGAGGATACTGTCTTATCCCCATCTGACTTCTTAAGAGGTCTCAGTGGTCACCAGCCTCCGGGGTAAGCTGAGTGTTTGTAAGGTCATAGCAGGGCTTCTCTGTGTGTTTTCAGAAATGGCCAACCAAACAGAGTATCATGTACAGTGTTTGGGTTATATACCTGAACCCCACAGGTTCAGTAGCTACCAGATATTTGCCAGCTCTGCATTACAACAAATTATTTCAGCTTTTAAACAGTATTTGATCTTATTCTCCAGATTGTGTTGTAGTTGGTGAATTATTTTTTCTCTGGTCTGCCATAGTTCAAGATGTATTGAATTATGTATGGTGTATATCATTTGTGAATTTGTACACAATTATCAGGCAAAATTGTATTAATGAAAAATTGTTAGCCTATGGTACCATTTCAAACAAACAAACAATTTTTCAGAAATTATTTGAATGAGACATGTACTCTCAAACTCAAACTTCAATTCTCCTTTAAATGTTTTGTTACTTAACCATTTTTTAAATTTCAAAAAGTCCAGACTGCATTCATCAAGATGATACCCAGTTATGGGTGGGTTATTAACCCTGGACCCTGGCTAGTTGGGTATCTGAGTATACATACCCCTAAGAGCTGCAGACAGTAGAGGGTATCCTCTTGGGTGCCCATGGGTGCCCCCTGTCAGTGGGTTCTTATGATAACCGTGATGGGATGTTGATAGATCTCTACTGGGGTCAGGGGTTAAAGGTCACCTCATAGGTTATTCTTGTCAACACTTCTGGCCGAACTCCAAAAACTTTACTCTGGACCATCTCTGTAGAGATGTAGACATGCAGGCTTGAGTACAGGGGGTACCAACAATCCAATGGACAATCAAGAAGCAGTGTCAAATTTCATGTTTTCCAAGGCTATGAAGCGACACTTTCCATTGATCTATATTCAAATAAGCTCAACAATATCCGTATAAAAATGTCTAATCCTTTATCTTAACTTGCACTTAGACTTCCACAAACACCAATTACAATGAATATAATTTTGTGTTTGTCTTTGTGAGTCATTGTTTGCATATAGGTGAGGATTAGCATTCCAAGAAGTAACCAATGATAATTAACTGCTTATTGGTATTTATGTTAAAAGTGTTATTTTTTCATCACTTGAGATAATTAGTAAGAAGCCCCATCTGTAATTTAGTTGTTTATGTTTCATCATAAAGCAAATCAGTCTCATGTTACAAATAACAAAATTGATATGAAAAGGGATTTGGCCTGTCATTACTATTTTTGAATGAAATGATGAATCACTAGTAGAAATGATGACAATGATTATTCACATCTGTAGGGATTCTTTGTAAAAAAAATTACTTCGATACTTACTAGATTTACCTCTCAACTCCAGATGTGAATTTTATTTCTAAACCTAAATCAGGGATATGTAAATAAGAGGGAGGATGTCAGTATTGGAATTTGAATTGTCAATCTGGATATTATTTCCCTTACCAAGTAAAAGGATAATAACCACTAAAATAGTGAGCTTTTTTGATCTTTACAGGTATGGATGCAAGTCCTGTACATACTGAAAAACTCCAGTCAAACCTGCTGTGGTGGAGAAAGTGTGCAGTCCCCTTTCTATAGAGGTCTCCTGTTTCTCACCGTACCTGTGTGAGACAGAGACTGCCATCAAGATGCTCATTTAGGCTTGCAGTCCTCTTTCTATTGAGGTCTGCCGTTTCTCACCGTACCTGTGTGAGACAGAGACTGCCATCAAGGCGCTCATTTAGGCGTTGATTGATTTCTACGAGTAGAGGGAGGCTCTTACAGTAAAGCATGGTTTCCTGCGTAGCTGTAAGATGGATGGGCAGATCAGGTGTAATTACAGGTAGCGCAGCCTCAATGAGTGATTCCACCGAGGAATGATGGCCTCACCTTCTTCCCACAGGAACTAGGAGAGGAGGCCCTGTGGTCGACATCAGAAAAAGGTATTCCCATTCACCTATACATCATACACATTCAGCTTTAACGCTGATTGTAAATGCTTGTATGGAAATGGTTCTGAGTGGGGACCTCTTTCACCAGGAACTAAGAGAGGAGGTTCCTGTGGTCTACATCAGATACAGGTCTTCCTTTCACACATACATCATACACATTTAGCTTTAACGCTGATTGTAAATGCTTATATGGAAATGGTTCTGAGTGGGGACTTCTTCCCACAGGAGCTAGGAGAGGATGCCCTGTGGTCGACATCAGATACAGGTCTTCCTTTCACCTATACATCATACACATTTAGCTTTAACGCTGATTGTAAATGCTTATATGGAAATGGTTCTGAGTGGGGACTTCTTCCCACAGGAGCTAGGAGAGGATGCCCTGTGGTCGACATCAGATACAGGTCTCCCTTTCACCTATACATCATACACATTTAGCTTTAACACTGATTGCAAAAGCTTATATGGAAATGGTTCTGAGTGGGAACTTCTTTCACCAGGAACTAGGAGAGGAGGCCCCTGTGGTCGACATCAGATACAGGTCTCCCTTTCACCTATACATCATACACATTTAGCTTTAACACTGATTGCAAAAGCTTATATGGAAATGGTTCTGAGTGGGAACTTCTTTCACCAGGAACTAGGAGAGGAGGCCCCTGTGGTCGACATCAGATACAGGTCTCCCTTTCACCTATACATCATACACATTTAGCTTTAACACTGATTGCAAAAGCTTATATGGAAATGGTTCTGAGTGGGAACTTCTTTCACCAGGAACTAGGAGAGGAGGCCCCTGTGGTCTACATCAGATACAGGTCTCCCTTTCACCTATACATCATACACATTTAGCTTTAACACTGGTTGCAAAAGCTTATATGGAAATGGTTCTGAGTGGGGACCTCTTTCACCAGGAACTAAGAGAGGAGGTTCCTGTGGTCTACATCAAATACAGGTCTCCCTTTCACCTATACATCATACACATTTAGCTTTAACACTGATTGCAAAAGCTTATATGGAAATGGTTCTGAGTGGGAACTTCTTTCACCAGGAACTAAGAGAGGAGGTTCCTGTGGTCTACATTAAAAAAAGGTCTCCCTTTCACACATACATCATACACATTTAGCTTTAACGCTGATTGCAAAAGCTCATGTACTGGAAATGGTCATTGAAATGAATGAGGCTGGGGGATTCCAGAATTGGAGGTCTTGAATGGGGACCTTGTGGTCTACATCAGAAACACGTCTCCTTAATTTCACCCATACATCACACACTTAGAGCTTTAATGTTGATTACAAAAGCTTACCTGGTGGTTATCATGATAAAGGTAGTTTCAGGTAATTTGGTTTCTTTCAACAATGCCACAGGTATCATAGTACTGGTGTTTTCTGCCTTCCCCACACCCAGCATTAGATAAGCCTATTAGTATTCCTCACTCTCTCTTTCTGTTCAGAGGAGTGTTCCTTCTAGTGAATAAATCAAGGGTTAAACCTGAGCAGTGCAATTTGTTGAGAAATATGTATTGTTGAGTTTCAGCTAATTTCTGTCATTTGATCTATTTCATCTAATACATATATCCAACAACACTGAACAATTGCATTTACTTCATTGTTTTACTTAAATTTTGTATCACAATTTTCTTTTGAACTCCCCCCCCCCCCCCCTTTTTAAAAAGCAAATCATCACTCTGAAATCCAACACTTGAGATTATGTTATAAAGAGGAAGGTGAAACCAAGCAACAAACAGAAATTTCAGTGAGAAAACCCTTACTATGAAATAGAGTTAAGTTCACCTGCATACAAGGTATGCATGTGAACTGCCTTATACCTGTGTGTGTGTGTCTGTGATTGAAGAGCAAGGTAGCACCAATAACCAGCCTCTGTAGGGAGATCACCTGCATTGTCTAGAGGAGTTCACGCACAATTTATATGTGTTAGAGCCCTGACTTACCCACCTCCACCCCCCATAGATTCTGCTAAGAGGGTTAATACATCAGCAGCGTGTGGCCTTGCCAGCGCTTATTTCATTAGGTTGGGTTTGCGTGGAGTATGGTTTAGAATATTGTGGATTAGATGAGGTTGAGCTCATTACAAGGGTGATTGATCAGAGGGATGCTAACTGGCTATTAGTGCCACCTCCGCAGCGCGCGGAGAACCTCCAGATCATACCATCGATTCCCGGCCTGAACGGCTCATCCCCCGCTCAGAATGCTGTATACCAGCTCCAGGACAATTTAAACTAAGCTACAAGTACGGTTGTAGATGCAAAGCATCAATAGTCAAAAGGCGGGGCCAAGTTATTTATGAACTTGTGAGGGAACCGGATGTATAAAGAACATTAACATTATAGAGAAAAATAATTTATAATGACTAGATTTGTATCATTTTTGTAGAAATGAAACAAATATCGGAATTCTAGGCGCGAGCTGGAGACTTTGAAATCTCTTGGGTGCGAAGCTACTTGGGTAATCATCAGTTTGGTTACGAACCAGTTTGGTTACGAAGTCTCCTGATTTCATTCTATACACATGGTAGACTACTGGCAGTCCTATAAGCCGCTTCACGCCAACAATAGATGGTGGGCGATACCAGTCCCTAATCCGTGACGTGATTGTGAGACTGGCGCTAGTCTATACACACAGTAATTTTTTTCTTAGTAATTTTCCTTCCTATACTGAAAAGTATACCTTATGTCCGCTTAAAATATATTACATATTTGAAAACTTCATGCTAAATTAAAATAAGGAAGGCGCGATTTTCCGCGGCAAAGGCAACATTTATATTATAACCAATCAGAATAGAAAATTATATTCAGTCCGGCCTCAGGATTTAGATCACGTGACGTCTGCCCATGTACATCTCAAAACACCTTCCCAGATAGGCGGGCCTGATGGCCCCGCCAATAAGCATCCCTATGCCACCATTTCAGCCATATCTCACTGTAATAGTCTGGTATGGGCGTCCAAGCCTGTTGCAGTGAACTGGAATCAGGGCCAGGTAACCAGTATGGGGAGGGACACATGTTAACCCTTACGCTGCTGGTTTTGCTAAATGCCAATACAGAATGATGCTAAAAACCTCAAAAATTACTGAAACCCTGGCATATAGGTACTCATCTGAGAGTACTCTGCAAGAGCTATCAAGTGAATACCAACATGAGGGGTAACGGTTTAGATGATTTTTAAAAATCTTTGCGCCCTTGTGATTTGGACGGAAATAGCCCCTATTGGAAGGGTTAACCTATTCTTGCCCGCAGCACTCGAAAACGACCTTGGGATATTCTATGACCGAAGAATTATTGAGAAAAAGATTTTGCTGTGAGGATTTTATCAATTTCTTTTCAAATATTTTGTAATAATTTGCTTTATTCCTATGTTATTTTCAGACAAGATATTGATCCAGATAGCACTCTTCAAGGGGAATTCTTGTATGAATGGTTGATGATACTTGGAAAAGTTGACTCCTGTTTAAACTCAATATTAACATATTATTAACAGTGAAATCAACTGGAATATAGTCAGTGTTATTTCTATGGCAACAAGGGAAAATGGGCGAAATACACACACATTATAAACACACAACCTAAGACTTAAAGCAAACATAGAGGTCATATTTACCATCTCATTTGCTTTGTTAATTCTTCCCTCATCGCTGATGACATGATTAGACATGCTATGCTTAGCTATGTTTGGCCATTATTATATAAGCATGGCTAATTTCCTTCGATAATGCATGAATGCGACCAGAATCAATAGTGCAACTGTTGTTTATTAGCATTTTCATTTTCTCAGTGAATGAATTGATCCAATGGTGTTGGCGCCGGAAAGCGAAGGTGAGGGGCGCCATTCTACCTGAGTTTGCGTTATCCCGCTCGGCACGCTAGTGCCTAGGTGATCAATGCTATATTGAACTGTGCTGATTGCTGAAGCACCAAGCAGCGCCGTGCTATATGAGGTTGGTGCCGGAAAGCGAAGGTGAGAGGCGCCATTCTACCTGAGTCTGCGTTATCCCGCTCGGCACCGCTAGTGCCTAGGTGATCAATGCTATATTGAACTCTGCTGATTGCTGAAGCACCACGCAGCACCGCGCTATATGAGAAATGGGTTTGTGATATATGTGGCCGTGCACAGGCAGCGGCGCGGTACCTTCCATATTTTCCCCCAAGAAGCTGAGCTCAATTATTCATTGCGTGTATTTTATTGCTGTCTGGTGCAGGGCCCCCAGACTCGTGGATGCTGACTTATTGATCTTACCCAGCAGATCTAGGTGGCTGATAGCGGGGATTCTGGGTCACACACTATAGGGACATTATTAGCATCTCAAGGGCTGAGGGAGATCCCTTTATCATCAACATCATAATAATATAGGGGGCTGGGAGGGGGGTATTGGGAAGGGGGTCTTGGGGGCTGATAGCTAGGATTCTGGGACACACACTATAGGGACATAAACACAATCTCAAGGGCTGACTGGGATCCCTTTATCATCAACATCATAATAATATAGGGGGCTGGGAGGGGGGTATTGGGAAGGGGGTCTTGGGGGCTGATAGCTAGGATTCTGGACACACACTATAGGGACATAAACACAATCTCAAGGGCTGACTGGGATCCCTTTATCATCAACATCATAATAATATAGGGGGCTGGGAGGGGGGGTATTGGGAAGGGGGTCTTGGGGGCTGATAGAGGGATTCTGGGTCACACACTATAGGGACATGAACGCAATCTCAAGGGCTGACTGGGATCCCTTCATCATCCACATCATGAGAATATAGGGGGCTGGGAGGGGGGCATGGGGAAGGGGGTCTTGGGGGCTGATAGCTTGGATTCTGGGTCACACACTATGGGGACATGAACGGAATCTCAAGAGCTGACTGAGATCCCTTTATCATCCACATCATGAGAATATAGGGGGCTGGGAGGGGGGTATTAGGAAGGGGGTCTTGGGGCTGATAGCGGGGATTCTGGGTCACACACTGTAGGGACATTATCAGAATCTCAAGAGCTGACTGAGATCCCTTTATCATCAACATCATGAGAATATGGGGGGCTGGGAGGGGGGTATTGGATGGGGTCTTTGGGCTGATAGCGGAGATTCTGGGTCACACACTATAGGGCCATTATCAGAATCTCAAGAGCTGACTGAGATCCCTTTATCATCAACATCATGAGAATATAGGGGGCTGGAAATGGGGTATTGGGAAGGGGGTCTTTGGGGCTGATAGCGGAGATTCTGGGTCACACACTATAGGGACATAAACACAATCTCAAGGCTGAATGGGATCCCTTTATCATCCACATCATGAGAATATAGGGGGCTGGGAGGGGGGTCTTGGAGAGGGGGGTCTTGGGGGCTGATAGCTGGTATTCTGGGTCACACAGAGCTGACTGAGATCCCTTCATCATCCACATCATGAGAATATAGGGGGGCTGGAAATGGGGTATTGGAGAGGGGGGTCTTGGGGGCTGATAGCTGGTATTCTGGGTCACACACTATAGGGACATGAACGGAATCTCAAGAGCTGACTGTATCCCTTCATCATCAACATCATAAGAATATAGGGGGCTTGGGAGGGGGGTATTGGGAAGGGGGTCTTGGGGGCTGATAGTGGAGATTCTGGATCACACACTATAAGGATATTAACAGAATATCAAGGGTACGAACATCGGAAGAGTAACATGTATGGTCATTATTTCCAATGATTTATTTTACAAGCAATTCTCGACAAAATCCAAGGAGGGAGAGAGAGAGAGAGAGAGAGAGAGAGAGAGAGAGAGAGAGAGAGAGAGAGAGAGAGAGAGAGAGAGAGAGAGAGGGGAGAGAGAGAGAGAGTGGGAGAGAGAGAGAGAGTGGCCATTGTTGTATGCCCAATAATTAGCCTGTTGTTATAACATATAGCAAATGGAGCACGGATATGATAATCTTCTAGAATTTGTTTTATCATATTTAATTCTGTCTCATTGATATTATCTTTTCATTCACTTCATCAGTTCCAGGACCTTTTGTTAGATAGTTCAACCAGTAGCATATACACTTATTATTTGTACAAACATGTGTTTGTTTGATGTCAGTATGAACAGAAATTTGGATGGTAATGGTATTTTTCATTCATCCCCAAATAATTGCCATTGCAATAGCTGGTTCTTTCCTTCACACTTATTATTCATGTGGTACAAGTAAACCGTGACCACTACCCTGCAAAATATAGAAAGGAAATTGTTGACAGGATATGATTATGAAAATATAACAGAAACCAAAGTCTTTACTGGAACTTACCTGGGTGAAATAAAAATCCGTACAAATAGAAATCAGTTGTGAATAGGTATTCGGTTTATAGTCTTGTATCCACCGGAATGTTCATACGAATAAGCATGGACATTTCTGCTTTATCTATGTTCGATTGGGTGCTTTTGTCAAGGAACAATCACCAAAATAGTTAGGGGCCTGCTACATTAGGTGTATGGTCACATGAGTATTAAGGCCAATGACCTTTGACCTCTGATTCAGTAAATTCCCTACTCACCCAGCTTATGATTTTTTTTGATCAAAACAGAAAAGATTCCCAAATAATGATGACGAATCCCATTAAATTACTACTGTTTCACTTGGACACACTGCTTAAGCCTATTTGCTGGTTTAAAGTCCCTTGAGTATATCTTGTTCTATGGAGTGGAGAATGTCGTGTATCATCTCCCTGATATGGCTGGTTGATGCTCTCCAGCGTATGTAATACATACTACCAAAAGCTCTATATTTAACTGGATATTAAATGAAGTGCAATGAGCATGCCCACTGTGTTCATCCTCCACAGCCCTGAGGCGGCCCAGGAGTAGAGTTTCTCATTTAGATCAGGCCTCAATATTTACACTTGCCAGCGTCTAGAGGCTAAATCTGGCCCTCGCTGCCAGGTCAAACGTAATACTCACAACTCCTGCTCCCTGCTACTGGCCACGCTGTTTATATTCTATCAACAAACCCAATATAAGGCCACGATGTGTCATCCCTGATGTGGGCAAGGGGTGGGGGGGGGGGGGGGGGGGTGGGGGGGTGGGGGGTGTTCATAAACTACACTTGCTGCGAGCCTGAAGGTAATCCTCACTAGTGAGAGGCTAGAAGTGGGGGAACCTAAAAATTCAGATTTAGCCCTTACCACCTCAGCATGGAGACTCAACACTTTAATTTCTGCCATGTCAGACTTAACACTTGCAACTGCTATTCCCCGCTACTAGCCACACTGTTTATATTCTATCAACAAACCCAACATAAGGCCATGATGTGTCATCCTTCGTAAGAGGGGAGGGTGGGAGAGGGGAAACCCTACAAATTCACCAAAATAGCAACTTTACAAGTACCCCCACAGCCAAACATTACAACTCTTATCCATTGCCACAAGCCATGCTGTTTATATTCTATCAACAACTTGTGATCTGGCAGTGATGTGTCATCATCCCCTTCCTTTTGCAAGCAAGAAACCTAGAAACTTCATCACTGTATTGGAGACAGTCTACTCATGTGTCCAAATACATCACCCGTCAGTATAGACAGGATGCATATTGAACTGCTGCTGGTGGACTGAGCCAGGTGTTTGGGTAACCAATATATACCAGCCGTGCTGTATGTATTCAGTCAATAAACCAACTCTGAATGTGATTGTAGCGTGCATGAGTGGTACTAGACAGGAAGCCTGGCAAGTTCATCACAGGACGAGGCATTTTTGTTGCATATGGAAGTTACTGTCAACACTCTTGCTGGTTTAGTCATTTGTTTGCAGGCCAATATACAAATCCTGAGGATATTAAGTGATTCACATAAATTTTTTTAGTTGTAAGAGAAACATGAAAAGTCTGTTCATTCCAGGAATCCCTCAGACTTTTTGGTGTTTGTGTGTGTGTGTGTGCATATATATATGTATATATATATATATATATATATATATATATATATATATATATATAAATATATATATATATATATATATATATATATATATATATATATATATATATACACACACACACACATGCACACATAAATACATATGTGTATTAATGAAAATGTACATTGCTTCGTCATCTGTTGTGGTTACAACGTATTAGCTCCATATTGTAGTTTTCTGGCGCTCTCCCAAAGGATGATCTCATGGCTTGTGTATTATGTTCCTCTGATGTCACAGCAGCAGGCCATATAGAGTGCACTCTATTATCACCAGGGGACTTATTGACTCACATGACAAAATCTCAATCTAATGAGTGTTTTGTAAAGTATTTTGAAGTAGAATACATGCAGAACATTTTGGAGCTGAATTTAGAAGACCAAGTTATCAAGTATATGTGTGTTTGTTTATCAGAGTGAAAGAGTATTGGATTGGATTATTTCATAGCCTAGATCAGGTGCGGTTAGAAAGAGGGTTGAGTGGTTTGACAAACCCTACTTCCAAATTCAAAATGTTAATTTTTTCTTCCTAAGAATATTGCCATCTTTCTTTAATTCTGCTTCAAATCAATAAGGTAGATGTACCTTTGTTAAAATGACCCCCACCCCCTTAATGCAGAATGAAACCCCTGCACAATACGTCCTGGAACTGTAGATGCTAAGCCATTTCAGCTATTGTTACCTGTGTCAAGGGTGTTAAGTCAAGGCCTTGTATGATGACACAGGTGTTACATAGCAGGCCTTATTACATAAATACACATGTCTAGCTGTCTTACTGAGACTTCCTACAGCTTCCTGATAGACTTGCTGGCAGTCTATATTAGATGCCTGTCTTGTTGAGAGTATATTACTCTCGGTCTCAATGTTCTACCCTGAGTGGACTTCCAGCTCAGGTTAGTTCAGTTTGAACCTTCAAGGAGGGGCCACTAGAGCTGCAGTGCAGTTCATAGCAGGCGGTCGACGGTAAAGTGGAGACCTCTAGTGAAGAATGACGTCACCGGTTGTAGTCTATGTCAAGATTGGTGACGTCATCGACCGCATAGTATTGGCGCCAAATTCAACCAGGACACTCTTGGAGCGCTACCGCTCATGAATATTCATGAGTAGCTACATCATCAAATTCGCGCGTGAGTGCGAGAGTTTCAATCGCTGCCAGGATAAAATAATTTAGGACATTATGATACACTGTTTCAAATAGTACAATGTTTCAAAGTTCACGTTACCACTACGCGCGATCTCATTCATTCATACATAGTGGGGGATGAACGAATCCCCGCATACGATAGACCAAGTGTAAAGAGCAAATAAAAAAAAAACATTATTTTCGCGACGGTTCTTTGGGGAGAAGAAATAAAACTTGCTATTTTCATGACCGTTTAAAGGGAGAGAAAATAAGAAAAACTTTTTTCATGACCGTTTCTCGGGGAGCCTAAATGAAACTACACAAAGTAAAGACCAAAAGAGGTTGCTTATCTAAGTTTAAATGTATATCGATCTATCAATATCCAACCTGACTTCCTGCATATTCATTTTCTAGTATTTATAAATCATTTATTAGTATTTGTAATTGCGGCAAATTATAAATACTAGAAAAGAAAATCATTTATAAATACTAAATACTGATTTAGTAATACCAGAAAAAAGCATTATTCATATTCTAGTATTCATAAATCATTTATTAGCATTTGTAATTGCGCCAAATTATAAATACATGTACTAGAAAATCATCTATAGATACTAGAAAATCATCTATAGATACTAGAAAATCATTTATAAATACTAAAAAATGATTAATTAGTATAAGGGAACCATGCGCATTTCTAGATACAAATAAATCTTTTCCTAGTATTTATAAATCATTTCCTTGTATTAATAAATGGTTTTCTACTATTTATAAATAATTTTCTAATATTTGTAAATACTAGAAAAAGATTTACAAATACTAAAAAAGGAATTATTAATATTGAGAAATGACTTCTTAATATTTATTAATGTTTATAAATATCAAAAAATCAAGTATAAATATTAGAAAGTTTTCTAATATTTGTAATTTTTCTCTAATATTTGTAAATCAATTATTAATATTTGTAATGATTCCTAATCCCCAGGTTCTGAATACCCCAGACCCCCTCTCTCCGGAATCTGATTTGACATCATCCCCACTCCCAAGAAAAACAATAAGAAATATCTCTGTTTGAATAGATTAGCTCAAAGGAAATTTTGCCCCCCCCCCTCCCCCAATTCTAAACTCTATTTTTCTGTGTGTGTTTTTTAAATAATAACCCCCCACTCCACCCAAGTTCTGAATACCCAAATTCTGATCTAGCATCACCCCCCCCCCCCCCTGTATTCTGAATTGGCAATACCCCCCCCCCCCCCAGTCTGAATTGCTTTCTGCCCCCTACCACGTTTTTAAATGGACAAGCTCAGAGGAAGTCTTGCCCCTACTCCTTAATATTTATAAAGCATTTATTAACATTTGTAAATATTAAAAAGTAACAATATTTTTTTTTCAAATATTAAAAATGCTTAATAAACTCTCAATTGCTCAGCTTAAATTGGTCACCTATTCAAGATTACATGCATAAAAAGTGTTGATGAATACATGCACTGCACAACTGTATGTATTTTATTCAGAATGGGGTGAAGAAGTAACATTTTCTCCGAGCTGATCCATTAAAAAAAATAAATTAAGGATGCTTTTTGGCCAGAAATCAGTGCTTTAGGGGCATTTAAATTTTGATAACGAACGTATGCGCCCCCTAAATACCTAAATGCCCCCCCCCCCCCCCCCCCCCCCCCGGGGTTTTTTCTATCTATTTATTTATCTATCTACATGTCAATTGCAGTCAATAAATATACATACATGTAAGATACTAGATGATACTAGATTTCATTATGCAGTCAATAAACTATATTATTATGGACAGACATTTTGAGAGTTTATTAAGCATTTCTAAGTGTTCGGAAATATTTATTGATATTTATAAATAATTACAAATAATAATAACTGATTTATAAATATTAGAGAAAAATCACAAATATTAGAAAACTTTTATGGCAAGCGAAAATGTTTTTTAATGACCATTTTTAGATATTAATAAATATTTAAAAATCATTTTTAAATATTTGAAATTCATTTTTAAATATTTGAAATTAATTTTTAAATATTGATAATTCAATTTCAAATATTCATAAATCAGTGATTTATAAATATTTGAAAATGAATTATAAATATGAATTTCAAATATATAAATCAGTTATAAATATTTGAAATTCGGTCCTATTTATAAATATTTATAAATGAATTTCAAATATTTAAAAATGATTTTCAAATATTTATAATTCATTTTCAAATATTTGAAATTATCTCATTTATAAATATTTAAAAATGAATTATAAATATCTAGAAATGAATTTCAAATATTTGAAATTCATTTATAAATATTTATGAATAAGATCGAATTTCAAATATTTATAAATGAATTATAAATATTTGAAATTCACTGTCAAATATTCATGATTCACTTTTAAATATTCATAATTCATTTACAAATATTTATAATTCATTTTTAAATATTCAAAAATCACTGATTTTTAAATATTTAAATGAATTATAAATAATTGAAAATGAATTATAAATATTTAAAAATGAATTTTTAATAATTGAAAATGAATTTCAAATATTTAGAAATGATCATCATTTTCAAATATTTATAATTCATTTTAAATATTTAAAATTCATTTTTAAATATTATAATTCATTTTTAAATATCTATAAATCATTTTTAAATATTTGAAATTCATTTTCAAATATTTGTAATCATTTTTAAATATTTATAATTCAGCATGATTTTTAAATATTTAAAATTCTAAATTATTAATATTTATAAATGAATTTTAAATATTTAAAATTAATTTCAAATATTTTCAAATATTTTCAAATATTTAAAAATGAATTATAAATATTAATAAATGCCTATTTTAAACCACTTTGGGCGTGCCATAAACTTTCTAATATTTTTTGATAATTATAATAATCTACATTAATAAATATTAAGAAGTCATTTCTCAATATCAATAATTCCTTTTTTAGTATTTGTAAATCTTTTTCTAGTATTTGCAAATGCAGTATTTACAAATATTAGAAAAATATGAATAGGAGAAAACCATTTATTAAAACAAGGAAATGATTTATAAATGCTAGGAAAAGATTTATTTGTATTTAGAAATGCACATGGTTCTCTAATACTAATTAGTCATTTTTCAGTATTTATGAATGATTTTCTAGTATCTATAGATGATTTTCTGCCGCAATTACAAATGCTAATAAACGATTTATGAATAGTAGAATATGAATAATGCTTTTTTCTGTTATTAATAGATCAGTATTTAGTATTTATAAATGCTTTTCTTTTCTAGTATTTATAATTTGCCGCAATTACAAATACTAATAAATGAGTTATAAATACTAGAAAATGAATAATGCAGGAAGTCATGTTAGATATTGATAGATCGATATACATTTAAATGAATACAAATTTCCATTATTGGTAGGGTAGTTTTACTTTGTGTAGTTTCATTTACTCTCCCGAGAAACGGTCGTGAATTTTTTTTTCTAATTTTCTCTCCCCTTAAACGGTCAAGAAAATAGCAAGTTTTATTTCTTCTCCCCAAAGAACCGTCGCGAAAATAATGTGTGTTTATTTGCTCTTTACACTTGGTCTATCGTATACGGGGATTCGTTCATCCCCACTATGTATGAACAGAGAAATCAATCCCCTCTCTTCTACTCCCACAGGTATGAATGAATGAGATCGCGCGTAGTGGTAACGTAGAATTTGAAACAGTGTATCATATAATCAGAGAAACCCAGATATAATGTAGCGCTCTATGGCCATGAGCGTCTACCATTTGAATTTGGCGCCAATACTATGCGGTCGATGACGTCACCAATCTTGACATAGACTACAACCGGTGACGTCATTCTTCACTAGAGGTCTCCACTTTACCGTCGACCATAGCAGGCACCCCTAATGACTGTGCTGCCATCTATAGTTAAGGAGCAACATTATACCTACTTACTATCTAGTTTAGTAGTGGTGACATCATACAGGTCTGTCTAAGCCAGCCTTGGAACCAGTCTAGCCTCCTACTAGAATCCTTGCTGGAAGATATACTGATTCACAACTCACTGGATGGGAAAGGGCACCTCCACGGGGGTGTTTTCACCCATAAAGTGATTCATAAATATTTACTCATTAACCCTTTCCTTCCTAGGATACACCCAAAAGATCTTGGGGAGAATAGATTGTATACATCATCCTAAAACAACTCTTCTTCAAATTATTCTTAATATTTAAGTTATTATTGAAAGGATCATAGATCCACATGTTAGTTTTAAGCATT
>OZ012684.1:1365553-1519102 GCA_963942565.1 Maea johnstoni | reverse complement strand
TAACCTTAACACTCAGAACAGAACAATATCAGGCGGGGTAGTGTGAGATTTTGCACAGCTGAAGTGATGTAAGCTGAAAATTAACACCCACTTACTCTAGAATACATTCTCAGCAATTTTGATGTGAGATGATTGGTAGACAATAAATAATCCAACCACTGCTCCCAAGGAAAGTAGGAGATTCATGACTATGCTCAATTATTTATAAAAGGAAGTCCGTGGTTTGCCCTGGAGAATTTTTGAATCCTACATGATGCATATTTAGAGGTTTCATGTAGTGTTTGTGTGTGCGTGGGTGGGGGGGGGGGGACGTAAAAAGTTCCCTGCCCTGTTCCATATTTCATTCCATGCACCCTACGTATCTCATCAGAATAGATGGCTGTGACTGAATTAGATGTAGCTGATCAATAGACCCCTCCCCCTGACCACAATCAGTCCCCTCACTGCCAGCGGACCTCAATGCTGCCTGATTGCATGTGAATACAGGGACTGATGCAATTCTACAGCAGAGTTGCTAACCAGGAGGAGCTCTCTCATTCTTCCAGCAGTAATCCTGAACAATAGCAGAGGCTTATTGTATGTAAATACACTTAGGGAACTAGTGTATTGACAACAATAGCAAAATTTTCATAGTGCCAACAGTTATTATTGTTGGGAAGACCTCTCTCAGCCTCTTGGGCTCATGATTATTAATGAGATGACCCACTTGAATAGCTCAAGCTACAATGTGTGTGTATATATATATATATATATATATATATATATATATATATATATATATATATATATATATATATATATATATATATATATATATATTATGTGTGTGTATATATAAATATATATATATATATATATATATATATATATATATATATATATATATATATATATATATATATATATATATATATATATATTATATATATATATATGTATATGTATATATTCTAATTACAATATTTTGATTTTTACCTGGCCACCTGCTGTGATTTTACCTTTAAAGGGCAGACTGGCATGCCTTAGTATTGAGCCCAGACATCCAGACACATATCAGGGCTTTAATGGTCCTGTTAATAAATTTAGTGGATGGTGATGAGTCAGGTTAAGCTGATTTATACACTCAACTCCTGACTGGCCAGCCAAGTGGTCCGACCCAAGCCTAGCTCCTGACATAGGGGGTGCAAAATAGCTGGGAATATAAGAAAGAACTGTATTTAACTTCCTTCATATTCAAGGAATATATTGGTACCTGCTTTAACAGACCAGTCACTTAAGAACGCAATTCTAGAACCTATGAAGGCAATTAAATATCCAGATCATCCTATGAGTATGGGATCTGCAGGGGTGAAGGATATGTACTCAGTATCTCTCTTAGTGTTCAGAAAGGTGTTAATATCAAGATCATACATTAAGTATTAGATCTGAAGGGATAGATGGGTGAGAGGATTTGAACTCAGTATCTCCCTCAGTGTTCAGTAAGGTGTTAATATCCAGATCATGCTTTAGGTATGAGATCTGCAGGGATGGGCGGGTGAAGGTTTTATTCTCAGTATCCCCCTTAGTGTTCAGAAAGGTGTTAATATCCAGATCATGCGGTGAGTATAAAGGCTGCCATCGTCAGCCAGACAGGAGGAGGCAGGAACTCTGTGATGTGATGTGTCCTGACCTGGCCCTTCAGCACGCGGCCACCTTGGCAACAGTGCTGAGTGCACATACTGAACGGCAGCCTCCTCACCTACAGCTCTCTGCCATCTCAGTGACAGGTAGACCCTTGGACCCTCTGATCAATCTCCCAGCTATCACGCTTACCATCTAGACATCTCAGAATAAAGCTGCCTCTATGGAACACTCTTAGCTTCCTGTGTATTCTCAGTTTGAACAAGTTAGATCAATGATATGCATATGTCTTACCTGTCATTCCAGAACAGGGCATTGCCCGGTGCTTTGAAATTTATGTATTTGGGAAACCTTTTAAGTAGACCATATCACCTAAGACTCTAGATAAAAATCCATTTATATAAAGATTATGTTAAGGTAGTCCTTTTAAATATATGAAACATGCCTATACACATATTTGATTACTTGTAATTATCATTTAGTAAATGCCTACTTAGCTTAGGATATTGTTAACCTTAGACTTACATTTCTAAATACAGGGCACAACTAGGTGGTCATTGTTTAATTACTGTACATGGTGTCCTTATGTCTGTGTGGATATGTGGTTTTGTGGAAAGTTTCGTTTTTGTCTCAGTATGATGATTCTAATTTTACTAATGTCTATTATCAGTATATGTCTATCTTTGGACCGCCCAGACTGACAACCTGTCTAGCGGACAGAATTGGTCAAGGTAGATTCCCTTGGTTATCAATTTGTGTTGATTGAGGCCTTCTTTAGAGATAAAGTTTGTAACATATATGCATTGTATGATAGCTGCATATCCTGGGTACCACACAATACAAGTCAGCTGGGCAGGCCAGTCTATATGGAAGAATAGATGTGATGTCAGTCTATACAGCTAAATGGCCATCAGGTCTGAGATGAATTATGTACGTTTTCACTTCGCCGACTGTCTAGAAATGAAAGATTTAACACATAGTCATGAGAGGCCTGTTAAGCCTGACCCTGGACCTGTGAGTGGGGATGAAAAATGCTGCTATCCCAGAAGCCCCTGCCTTCAGTAGCCCTGGGTAAATGTGGGTAATTACGCGTGAAGACATAAAGTTGTAACTGCTCTCAGGTTATGAAATACACTTAGTCAAATGGAGAGAACGACACCTAATTTCTTGCTATTAATCATTTTTAAGTCCCCAGCAAGATAGAATGATGAGATTTGATATCTTACGTCTTAAATTTCACCTATCATAATTTATTGGAGATGTCATTTTTATGAAACCGAGACACTTATCAAAAGGAATATACCCCAGCGATGGAGTCATTTGATTCTGCTGTTGTGGGTTTCTCCATTTATTCACTGGGTCTTGAAAGGGAAATAAAGCGGGAAAGCAATGAAGTCAGAATAAGCGGTGAAAAACAGGAACAAAGTATCGTGTTCTAAGGGGAATCTGCTCACGCGTGAGATTGCTTGGCCAAGCAAAAGCAATCTAATTTTGTCTTCTCATTACAAACATCCTCGGTCGCTGTGTGAGTCTACAGGCAACGGCTGTGTCTTCACGAGGGTTCTGTAGAGTTCCTCCCTCCATCACCCAACATGTACATTCACAGTAATGTGTTAGATTGATTCTTTTCTGAAACATCGCCCTTGTGATCTACACACATCAGGAAAGGGGAGTGGTGGGAGGACCGCTCACTGAAAGCTTCCTCAGTGTGTTGGGAGGTCGGCTTTGCACTGAAACCTTTCTCAGAGAGAAATATAAATGTATCGGTTCCATGGACAAGTTTGAGTCCAAGGTATACACTAAAGCACATGTTTGCACCTGATGGCAAAGGCATCTGATTGAACCGTCCACTGGCCACCAGTGGTCAGGAGAGGACGTGTCAGCTCTCAGCCAATGGGATTTAGGTAGCCAAATCCAGCCATGTTTGTGTAATGATTTGATGTTACATAGATATCTTGATTAGTCCATTTTTGGGGTCAGTTCTGTACAGTTATCAGATTTATTAATTTCACTTGCATTCTGTAATTAATTGAACAAATCAGTTGAGGTATTGGTGATATTATTGACTTATTCATGCTCACATTGATGATGAAGAAACTATATTTTTTACATTGTATATGATAAAAATGGGATCACTCTATCATCAGTAAAAAAACCTACTACACAGCACCATATCAGGGCCTATTTAGTACAATTTATTGCTAGAAGAAAAAGCCTTTGGCAGGCTTGTTACTACACTAACCAGCCACCTGGCAATGGCTGGCATGATGGTATCAGTGTCTGTGTCTACCCCCACTATATGTACTTACACCCCATAACCTGCCCAGTGTAGTCATTAACCTGACTATCGAGCAGACTGATATGCTGGATAAGACCATCCTATGCCCCATGTTTGACATATAACTACATGTTAGAGATGAGATAAGGGAGTGATTGTGTTTGTGTAGTAATTAAGCTGTCTGGACAATCTGGAGTCAACTGGGAGCACCGAGGGTGCGCTCATATCTCCCTTTTTCTCCTACTCCTAGCCTCTGGCCCTCTGGTGTCAACTAAGAGCACCGAGGGTGCGCTCCTATCTCGCTTTTTCTCCTCGCCTCTGGCCCTCTGGTGTCAAGTGATGTAACAAAGGTAATTCATCATCGGGGTTATGATCCTCGGGGCAGGTTTGGGGGGAAAGATGCCAGCAGGGGTCATAACTGTTATCTGTGGAAGTCACACTTGTTTGCTCTTGTGGCTAATTCCCTAACCAAAAATCTCTAATTTGCTCTTTGTCACTCCACAGTCGTTTTCAAATATGGCTGCTTGAAATTGCACGTATTACTAGGCATTGTTAGATCTTGTATATCTAGGTTTAAATGGGAAAATTTGTTTAAATGTGTTTGGCAAACACAGCACCTGCACTGTGACGGCAAGTGGAATGGTATTATAATATAAACAGTTTGTACAGATAACTTACCAATTTACATTTCATATCTGACAGATGATTTGATCTTTGCAATTGGTAATTGAAACAGTAGCCTGACTATCAATCCGAATGCCTCTCCTTAGTCTGTGGCTGTGGTACATATGGCAGGCTTATTTCTAATATCTTAATTATATTTTGTTTTCAGTTTTAGAGGCGTGATGTGATTGCAAAGTAATCAGTGTCATTTGCATTGTTAATTTTGTCTTAGTTGTCATTCTGTGACACCTATTCCCCAATATTACTTGATTTCTCATTACGCTAGGCGTTCATGCCTGGCTTCAGAATGTGTAATTCTCATTAATTGGCGGTTGGAGCCTGTTTTCCTGCTGTGGCTCCAGTGCTGTGTCTGCAGCAGTCGCCACAGCTGTCTTGAGACTTTCCTGTCAGGAGACGAGGGAGTTTTTTCATGGAGACATATGGGATTTCTGGCGGGATAATTAGCGCGATTTATAACTCTCTCACATCTCAGATCTGTGAGGGAATGAACACTACGCCAGTCACAGCTTACCGCGTGTTCTCCAGGAACACTTCTGTTTGAAGTGTGTGTTTTTTATGTGGTTGGATTATGCATTGAGTAATCATTTGTGGATGGGGAATGGGTTTCAGGGCTTGGAAGGAAGGAAGGAGGTTTTTTGTTCTTGTAGCGGAGTGATTATTATCAGGACTATGAGTGTGCAATCATCATTTCCTATCTATTAAGGGTCTTGAATGTGCAGCTCTCATCAGGGAGAAGGACATTACACACTTTCTATGCCTGTAGTTATAGGGTAAAAAGAATACAAGGTGACATGTTGCTTTTGATGGGATGAGGAGCTGCTCCTTGGATGTGTCGTTCAGCTGATTAGGGAAAGATAAAACTATACCTTCAACTTCCATTGAAGAAAAGTTTTGTTAGCTGTAAGGGGGGCTTGGGAGTTGTCTCCAAAGAAATGTATTATAAACTCATCAACGGATACATGACTCTAGCATAGGTTGTAAAATGAGGTCCCTTTTGTATAGATTGCACTGTGATATACTAGAATGGTCAGCCTCTTAGGCCAAAATCTGAAAATTCCTCATGGATATGCTAGAGTGGTCATTGGTGAATACTTGGTACAACGCCCTCATGTGGCAATAGTATGAACTAAATAAGACAGTAGACCATATCCCTATGTAGGTGTGAGCACTGACTTAATAAATACAATAGGATGAACCACAGAGAGTGCTAGTAGCTTACAGGCAAGTCCAGAGTGCGCACTAAGTATTTTCATGGAAGCGTTTCCATTTGGCTCTTGCCAGGCTCCCTATTCTAAGAGGGTCGGCCTAAGAGCTGCCGCAGCCGCAGTGTTGCCGTGATTAAGTAGATTCTTTCCTCAGCATACTTATAGTGTTATTCTCCAAGTGGATTGGTCTGGCTTAAATCACCTTCACCAAGGCTTCCTCCCTACCCTCTTACCGAGCAGCACGCCTGGGAAAACTAACCACCGTCAGAGAAAAGATATGGAAAACTCTCTAGATTGATCACTCCACTGGGGCCTGACTGGCGTCATCCAGTGTTACCTCATATATAGTGGAACCTATAAGTATTAACACCTTTATAAGTTGAAGGAACACCTCCAAAGCTTGAACACTTACTGGTTGTCAACTGAAAATATTTAAACAGTTTAAGGTAGCTTGTGGCGTTATTGGTTTTGACTTGGGTTTTTCTCTACGCTGCTTTTATTTGACCATGCAATGTGTGCTATAAAAAGTACATATTGCCCGTAAATTTGATAAAAGATCTAGAAGATATATCGTCCAGTGTTAACTCTCATAGTGTAACCTATAAATTTCGACACCTATAAAAGTTTGAGGGACACCCTGTTATGGCTGACATGTGGCCTGAGAGGCAGGCTCGTTGTTCCATGCCGCGCCTCCTGTGTGTATATTATGGGAAGAGGAAGTGTTTGTTCCTGGCAGCAGGGAAAACCATCCCACTTCCTCCACTTCCTCCCAGTGATGACCTCCACACTGTGTAGTTCATCTTCACTCGCCACCAGCTTTGTCAGCTCAATAACTATGGTGGCTGATACAGGATTTCATTCAGATTTTCTTGTGGTGTGTTAGCCAACAAAATTAAAGAAAATTTATGAACCATCATTTTGAGAAACATTTTATCAGAAGCTGTTGCTCCATTTCAAAAAGATTCTATTTGATATGGGTACATAGAGCTCCCAGGTACTCCTTACATTTATGCATGTATGATATCACTTTAGATATCTATCTATCTATGGATGTATGGATATATATTCTACACAGTTCTGTTATTTTGAAGATAAATATGTACTTATATATTAAATCTGTGCACTCCTGGTATGAATAGGTTCAGGGTTGGTTGTGACTCAGAGATGGAACTCATTCTGTCTTTGCCTCTGCATTGTCTCCTAGCCTTACCTGAGACAGGTGGGTTGTCTGTAAGCTATATCGGTGGCTGTATTGGTGTCTGTATTATATAAGGCCATGATTGTATTATCTCGGGCACTAATTTCATTAGGCCTTACGCTCTGCAATGAACAGGTAACTTAATGGTGAAGTGACGTCATTGGCGTTGTGGCCCTAGGTGTGGTAAACACATTATACTACCTGTCTAGTGAGATAGGTGACTTCCCCTGCTGTTACTGTCAACAGGAAATGTACCAGTCAGTAGGGAAGGTGTGTGAATCCTAAGGGAGGAAGGAGGTGGGGAAGCAGGCTTTCTGAAGTATCCAAATCGAGGGACTTGAACATCATCTTGTGAGAAAGTGTAACTTAGTCTACAAAACAAAGGAAATCGATCATTTCTCATCTGGGAAATGCAATTATTATGCTTAGCTTGATAAAACATATTTAGAACTCAAAAAATACCCATGTGTTTTGAAGCTGAACTCCTCATCGATCAGATGGAGTGTATTTATTTGTAAAGTACTACATGGAGTGGCCTTGAAAAAACTCAATATAATCAAACTTACCTGATGTTCTAGTATTAGATATGCATGGAAATGAAACAGAAGCATCAAGTATTTGCATGGAATCATTTCTGTGTATTTCAGTCTATACTTAGATACATGTCTGTATAATATTTAACACCTCTTTTCTTGTTGTTCCAGTGTTAGGGCAGTCGACAGTCCAGAATGTTGCTGAGCGATCGTACGCGCGTCAGTCGTCGGTGTACGTGGAGTGGGACGGGGTGCTGCCCGTGGACATGGGCGTCCCTCGGGCCGTGGACGGCAGCGGGCGCACCTGCATGCAGACAAACAGGGATGCCTTCCCCTGGATAGGACTTGATCTCGGCAAGGAGTACCAAGTCAGCTACATAGACATCAACTTCAATGGTAAGCTGCTGCTAGGTTTTAGTGTCATTTTTATGTACCAAAAAAACAAAATTGAACATGACGGAAGGAACACCAATTTCAATGATAAGGTGATGCCAGGTTTTAGTGTCATTTTTATATATCCAAGAACCAGTATTGAACATGAATGAAGGAACATTAACTTCAATGGTAAGCTGCTGCCAGGTTGTGGCGTCCCTTTTATTATATCCAAGAACCAGTATTGGATGTGTATGAAGCTCAGGGTTCAGAAATAAGAGACATGTCTTTTGAAATAGTTCCGGGCTGTTAGACTTTTCATATTAAAAGCCTAGTTTACCACCAGATCAAGACTTTACGTTAATCAAGAATAGATATATTCAAATTTTATGTTTGTTATTCCCATATTGTACAATGAAATATGTTTTCACTAAAAAAAGTAAGAAAATTGACTGAATTATTCTCAAAAGATTTCTTTGAGAATCTAATTTCCTGATGTAGGGCCCTGGCCTCTGATGAAAAAAGTTACAATAAACCCCTGAAGCTTGACAGATTTTCATCAATATTGATATCCTACATTTGGCTCCACCAGAAACTTACAAAATCTTTGTATAATAGGATTAGATAGTGTGCTAAGTGAAATCCCATTCTTATGTCATGTGGTATGTTGTCTGATTCCCTAGCTGCCGTAAGCTCATCTGAGCGACTACTTGGGATGCCAGTCAGGGTGTTAGGGGTCTTGATGGGTTGGTATAGTAATGTGAAGTATGGCAGCGCCCACGGTAGGGACCTGCAGAAATTGGCAGCTGACGCCCGGGCAATATCTGCAGCAAATTGAATGAGACGTACAGCATCTTCAGGGATAATGCAGTTATAGAGGGTGCCAGTGGAGGAGAGAGATTGAGGAAGACACAGAGATGAAACAAACAACTCTAGGAGACAGCCTAGTAGTCCTATAGGGTTCCACTGAATGAGACGTAGTTCAGCATCTTGAGGGATAATGCAGTTATAGAGGGTGCCAGTGGAGGAGAGAGATTGAGGAAGACACAGAGATGAAACAAACAACTATAAGAGACAGCCCAGGGTTCCACAATGAGGCTGCTTTAGCAGTGGCTTTTGATACAAAAGATTGCCTTCAGTCCAAAAGAAATATTGATGGTAGAGACCTGGTTTGCTACCAGATGATTAAGTCAAATATTCTGATCTCTTAAGCTCATTTTATCAAGATTGTAAAAGTCAATACAAGCAGGTTTTCAATCATTTAAAAAAAACTTAATGGGAAATAACTTCTGATTCTTCAAGCATTTCTGCACAAGGTGTTAAAGACACAAATTGTTTTGGAAAGAATATCTCATATTTCTTCAAGGTTATGCCGCTAGATATTTGGTTTTCTTGATTTTACAAAGATTCCCTCTCAAAAAGAGTAACCATTCACTTTAAGTTGAAGTCTTTTTCATATATTATGATTAGGATAATGCATGTGTAATGACCAAAATCTAGTCTTTGACATAGTTTGATTAAAGGGAACCTCATTCATTTAGGATGTAAGTCATGTAACTCATCTTCAGTTGACCCTTACCCTGGTTTGTCGTTTCCTCCCATCTCTGTTGGATTGATATTGACTCAGTGTGTCGAGCTACATCCATTCCTAATGATGACAGATTCAGGGTAGCTGCCCGGGGCAGGCAGTTGTTGAGTGGACATCCTTCACCCATTCAGTCCTGGTGCTCAGCTTGATGATCAGCGTCATCTGGATTTCTTATAATTCTGAGAAGAACTTTGGAATTGAGCAAAAGCTTGGGAAATTTTTGAAGGAAAAAATTGTTGGTCTATTAGCATTTCTCTTACAAATATTTTGCAAAATATGTTTTTCCTGGAAGGATATAGGCAAAGTAACCTGGCCTTAGTGTCCACTGCATCTAGGCTAGGGCTGTGCTCACCAAAATTTTTCAGCTCACGAGCATCACCAAAAACCTAAACGATGCTCACGAGCATGAAAACAGCGGCCATTTTGTTTTTCAGTGTAGATTGCTGTCATTAGGAACAGCTTGATCGAAGTGTCGATACCGCTAGCCAGCGCCATATCAAGCTAGCGGTATAAACATGCAACTACACCTCGTGATTCTGAACCCGTTAGAGTGTGAAGTACGCTCTGACGGGTTAGCGTATATCGAACTAACACATTTTGCGTAGTTCCGCTGTGAATCGACATCGATGTCGCCAACACGACGCCGGATTTTTTAGCTTCTCAAGCCTATTTAAAAAGGTTGTTGAAGTTTTTATTTTTTTGCGATGCTCATGAGTTTCATGTCATGCTCGATAATCGTAGCATGGCATGAAAATCGCGATCCATCGAGCATCGCGAGCGGTGAGCACAGCCCTAATTTTCTAGGCATAGATGGGTTAGTGGGGATGATGGGAAGTATGGCTGTAGTTCAGAACTGACCAGGTCCAGATGGCTGGTTCATCTGCCTCTATGATGCTATTCATGCTGGTAGCCCTCCAAAAAAGATACACATTTTTTGGTGATATCTCTCCAGCATGAACATCTTTCACAAATTATTTGAAAGAGAACTGTGGATTAGTATTCAAATAACAACTCTACTTAAAACATTTTGTGAATTTATGCTTTTTTTTGAAATAATTATTAAAAGTGTCATTGGTCCAGACGATAGTTTTCAAGAACAATTTAAAGCTTGAATGAGTTTATAATAGGATACTAGTATTGTGTCTAGTCTGTGGTTCTGTTCTGGTCACTCAGTAGTATGTATTGGTCAGTGTGCACTGTTTCTCAAACACTGATATCATGAGACAGATGTCCCTGCTGTCTCTTGACCACTCCACTGTTTCTGGGATATCCACTAGAGGGCAGGCTTGATTACCATACTGATATCATGAGACAGATGTCCCTGCTGTCTCTTGACCACTCCACTGTTTCTGGGATATCCACTAGAGGGCAGGCTTGATTACCATACTGATATCATGAGACAGATGTCCCTGCTGTCTCTTGACCGCTCCACTGTTTCTGGGATATCCACTAGAGGGCAGGCTTGATTACCATACTGATATCATGAGACAGATGTCCCTGCTGTCTCTTGACCGCTCCACTGTTTCTGGGATATCCACTAGAGGGCAGGCTTGATTACCATACTGATATCATGAGACAGATGTCCCTGCTGTCTCTTGACCACTCCACTGTTTCTGGGATATCCACTAGAGGGCAGGCTTGATTACTATACTGATATCATGAGACAGATGTCCCTGCTGTCTCTTGACCGCTCCACTGTTTCTGGGATATCCACTAGAGGGCAGGCTTGATTACCATACTGATATCATGAGACAGATGTCCCTGCTGTCTCTTGACCACTCCACTGTTTCTGGGATATCCACTAGAGGGCAGGCTTGATTACTATACTGATATCATGAGACAGATGTCCCTGCTGTCTCTTGACCGCTCCACTGTTTCTGGGATATCCACTAGAGGGCAGGCTTGATTACTATACTGATATCATGAGACAGATGTCCCTGCTGTATCTTGACCGCTCCACTGTTTCCGGGCTGCCCAGTAGAGGGCAGGCTTGATCACCATACTGATTGATGTCCTACTGTGGACCAGATCTGACCGTTGTCCACTTGATGTGAGACTGACCAGTCTGTCTCTGCTGGTCACCAGAGGGCAGCATCAGATGTGATTACTGACCACTGAGATCAAGTGACCGGTGCCCTGCTGTGTGCCAGACCAGTCCTCTGACCACTGGGTGGTGGAGGGTTTCTCTCTGTCACTCACAATGCATATATATACAGGGGTGTTCATGTGTCACATGGCTGCACCAGCAGGCAGCACAGTTTCAAAATGTGTGACACTATATTGATCACGATGATGGTGACAGTACTATTAATCATCATGATGATGATAATGATGATGATGATGATGATAATAATGATAATAATAATAATGATAGTGATATTACTACTACCACTACTACTACTACTACTACTACTACTACTACTACTACTACTACTACTACTACTACTACTACTACTTCTACTATTACTACTACTTCTACTATTACTACTACTACTACTACTACTACTACTACTACTACTACTACTACTACTACTACTACTATTACTACTACTACTACTACTACTACTACTACTACTACTACTACTACTACTACTACTACTACTGATAATAATAATATTAATAATAATAATAATTATAATTATGATAATAATAATAATAATAATAATAATAATAATAATAATAATAATAATAATAATAATAATAATAATAACGATAATGGTGATAGTTAAAATTGTAATGATAATGCTGAGGATAAAAGGAATAATAATGGTGATAATTTCAATACTTTTAATATTGATGATGATGATGATGAAAGTGCTACAATTGCGATACTGAGTATGTAAAGGTATTAGGTCTTTGCAACTTATCCCTCTGAGGATATGTGTAACATGTATGCACCCACTACAACCTTCACTGCCCACTTCACTGCCTCCAGCAGAGACCCAGGAAAACCACAGTTTCCGCTTGTGTCCTCCTGATTGGTCAAGAGTGGTCATCTGCTCTGTGGCCAGCATGTGGCTATTGCGCTGTTTCTAACTCTGACACTATTTGGCACAGCGCCTATCTGTCTCTCCATATTAACACATTCAGGCCTGTACCGCAAAATTGCATTCCTAGGTTGATGGTACCATCATTGAGAAAATATTTCAGGGAAAGGTTTAGTCACAACTCAAGCAGCAGCTCACCTGCATATATTCTGTGAATTGGTGCTTGATTCCACAGGTTTCCTAGTGTTATCTTGATTATCATATGTTCAGAATACTTCAGATAACAATGTCGAGAAGAACTCAGGCATGGATGGGTTAACACATTCATATCCATCGTGCTAAAGCATTCTTTAGGAAATATATGGGAGTGAAATATTGATAAATAAACATTTTGCCTCCTTATATTTGACAAATTCTGGTTTAATCCCCAGTCATCCCCAGAGGTTTTCAAAGGGAACAAATGAGCATGAATTCGTTAAACTGACTTATCTATGAGAAAAATAATTGGAATATTCTATACTGCTATAAGCATTGTTTTGAAAATATTTGAAGGAAAAATGTTCATTGCATCAGAAGCATCACACTAAGATAAGTTATATACACTATATAAACATGCTGAACATGATTTTAAAGTTATTTTCTAAGATGGAATGTTGTCCAGTTAGCACTGTTTAATAGGATGTTTCCATGAATAGAAAAAAGAGTTTTATCCACTGAGGAATTATTTCCTAAATTCTGATGGAAATACAATCAGGTTACTCATTGTGTCTCTTTACCATATTGCAGTTTACTTGTGTGTAAAATTGGCAAATAATCGCATCACAATTTGTATGATTGTTGTATGTTAATATTGTTTTTATGGGGTCTCTCGGGAGCTGGATTGACAAATTATTCGGTAACTCATTTATTTCTCGTGGAATGAGCTGAGATTATTCGCGCTCCATGCCCAGCATACCCTGATCCAATCAGCATAATGATTGCGCACTCGCTGCTGCTGCCGGCCGGAGTCCGTATGTACTCCGGCCGGCAGCGGAGACGGCGATAAGCCTGATAGCACTATCAGACTGCTGCTGGCTGGGGGAGTTCACACTCCTGTGACCTGACCTGACACCTGGTGGCCAGTCTTCATACTAATCAGCTCATTGGGAGTCTTCACACTTCTCATTAGGATTGAGCGGCTCTCATGCATACATTCTGTCTGGATTAGCCAATTCCTGCCGATCTCACACCCAGAACAGACTACCATGTTACACAGCAATTGGGAGATCTCACTCAATAGAACACTATCATTGAAATACAATTTCAATACTCTTCACATAAAAGCAACTTTTTCCTATGTAGGAATACTTCACATATGAAAACATCATTAGCATAAATATTTATATATATAGAAATACTTCACACATGAAAATAGTATCAATCAGATACACAGCAAAACCTCAACATCTGAAAAAGTGGGCCTTTTATTCTCTTCTAAGGATAATCCATGGCTTATAACAGGGACATTAGTAATCATCAGTCATACTAGTACAATTTTGATTTGCCAATTACGGGAATGACAATAACTGTCATAGATTTGGTAGATACAATGGAGAGCAATAAATCTCATAAGCCCATGTGATAGTGAGGCGTTAGAATTGTTTTTGTCAGTGGCCCATGTAGGGGCGATTAGCCTTGTTACAACAAAAACTAGGAACAAGGCCCAAACGATAACATGCTTGTTTTATTTATGGAACTAAAAGGATTGTTGTGTTTGGCAAGGGAACAGCAGAGACTGATGAAAAAGAGTTGTGTTGGCAGCACTGGATGATAATAAATATATTAGACTACATGACGTTATTAGCTTGCCATATTGATTAATGCCTGGCTCCATGAGGGGAATGCATGTATAACATAATAATGGAATTACAGTTATGATGTTCACCCTTTTCACAATCACTTTTCATGAATTTTTCATGGGTCTTTTGCATGTGATTTAGGTAAACCTCTTTTCTACTAACATTACTAGGCTCTCTTTTGGATCTCATAAATTTGTTTTATACTGCTTTTAGGAAGATTCCTACTGACTTAAAACAGCAGGCCTGTTTCCACTGAACATTTTTTTTGTGCTGAAGTGAGTGTCCTGTTACTATATGATCTTGGCCCCACCTATTATTGTTCCCAGGTACTATACAGGATGCCTAAATGATGTAGTGATGCAGGATAGAACTGTGGTATCAAGCAAGGCTGCTGAAGTGTGTATTCTCTTACAAAATTACCCTGGCTCCACCTAGTGGTGTTCCCAGGTACTATGTCGGAAGACTTTGAGATGCCTAAGTGATGTAGTGATGCAGGATAGAACTGTAGCATCGACCAAGGCTGCTGAAGTGTGTATTCTCATACTAAATAACCCTGGCGCCACCTAGTGGTGTTCCCAGGTACTATGCAGGAAGCTATACAGGATGCTGCCTAAGTGATGTAGTGTTGCAGGATAGAACTGTGGCATGAAGCAAGGCTGCTGAAGTTTGTATTCTCTTACCAGCCCATATAATTGAACCTCTCACCTTAGTTCAACATTCTGCACAGCTTTTCTAGTGGAAAGGCACCCAGGGACATACGTTAATTTACTTACATAAACAGATTTGAGCCTCCTTTAGAGTCAGTAATTGCGTGCTTCCACCAGGAGCCCCGAGGAGGGGGAACTTGATTACTCTTGCCGTGTGTGATGGGATTGCTTGTCTCAGCTTTTCCTTGAGCTTACTCCCTTACACCTTGAGGACGCACTCTTGCTGGAGACAGAATTAGCAACTGACAGCTACTAGGCGCACTATCACTTGTAACGCAAAGCTGGTTTCACCATGTGGGAAATTTGGTACAGCAGAAGGAAATATGTTCAGAACTTTAAAGATGCGTGAAGGAATCCATATACAAGAAATTAGTTGAATGTGGAGGCACACTTGCTGGGACAGAATCAGCAACTGACATGTACCACGCGCACTTTCACTTACGCAAAGCTAGTTTCACTATGTTCAGAACCTAAAAAGTTTGGTGAAGGAATCCATAAACAAGAAAGTAGATCAGTGTTTAATTTCATAAATGAGGAAGCGATTTCATGATGACTTATAGGGGTTCTTAGGGGAAATAATCCAGTGAGATTTAGACATTGGGCTTATTGTACATTTTACTTCATTAAGGATTAAAAAAATAATAAAATGAAATGGGGTGAGCATGAAATACTCTCGTTAGATAGGCATTACCCCAGATCTCTCAGATTTATTCCATCTCCTGCCCGTACCTTTTATTTGGCTATTTATGTGTCTTTGTGCATCTAGAATGAGAGAGGTAAGCCCTTAGTCATGTATCAGTTTCCCAAACGTCCCGTTTTGCTAAATCAACACATCAACTAGTGAAATATAGCACTCCCAAGAATCACGGGCACTAATTTGAACTGAAATTCTCAACAACACATTTTCATTATTAAGCCATCTCATGTGATCACTAGGAGCCGAGGAATGCCGTTGCCTAGCAACATAAAATATAAGTGAAGATGCAGGTAGGATTCTTGGCTCCAGTTGTTTGACCCGAGAAAGATACAATCATAGGATGAAACACAGGAGAGAAGAACAACTATCAGGAGAATAGGTAGCTGCTCTGATCAGTTTATTTTCCTGAGTTAGAATAATGAATTATGATTTGATTGTTTTGACCCCAAGAATGCTTTTCTCAGTATTCGAATTACCAGTTGAATGTGGGCACAAATTGCTACAGATGCCTTAGTTATTGCAAATCCTGCAATCTTACAAATCCCGAATCCTGATATTTTGATATCTATGAAGCCTCACTTCTAGTCAGCTTATGCATTCGTCATGCAGATTGAATATGGCACCAATTAGGAACATACATGAATGTTTGCATATTCTGAACTATATTAACCCTTCCAAAGCTGAGGCTACTTTCATTCAAAGCACAAGAATGGAAAGATTTTTGAAAACCTTCTAAACCCTATCATGTTGGTATTCATTGAAAAGATCTTGCTGTGTACTCAGATGAGTACCCATGTGTCAGGATTTCAGTAATTTTTTTAGTTTTTTTTTTCATCATTCTGTATTGGCCAAATTAGCCACCAGCAGCATAAGGGTTTACAGATAGATATACATATAGGAATCAATCTAAGATAAACCAAAAATGATAAAGTCAGGCACTTTTGGTGTGTCTGATCTGCAAGTGATTCTGTGTAATGTGTTTGTATGGATTAGGTAGATGCATGAACGCCTGTGAGTGTTTCTCTCACTGCTACGACTCTGTGAGCCGTGAGCACTCTTAATGCAGAGCTACGCCCTTACACATTCAGCATTCTCCTTGGCAGAGTGTCTCAGTATTAAGTGATATGGGACCTGCCGTGATTTAGCCGAATGCTATTTGAGGTGAAGTTGCTTTTATCCTGGGTGTAATAGGACAGGCATTAACGGCCTTCTCCGGACAATCCTTTTAATGAAAGAGCGCCCTTGATGCTTTTAGCGGCTATCGTGACTAACGCCACATAATCCATTATAGAAGTAAAGTAGTTAAGCTTTCCCACTTGCTCTCCTCATCCTCCTTTTCCCCTCCTCCTCCTCCTTCTCCTCCTCTTCCTCCTCCTCCTGCTCCTTCTCTTCCTCCTCCTTCTCCTCCTCCTCCTCCTCCTCCTTCTCCTCCTCCTCCTTCTCCTCCTCCTCCTTCTCCTCCTCCTCCTTCTCCTCCTCCTCCTTCTCCTCCTCCTCCTCCTCCTCATCCTCCTCCTCCTCCTCCTTCTCCTCCTCATCCTCCTCCTCCTTCTCCTCATCCTCCTCCTTCTCCTCCTCCTCTTTCTCCTCCTCCTCCTCCTCCTCCTCCTCCTCCTCCTCCTTCTCCTCCTCCTCCTCCTCCTCCTCCTCCTCCTCTACCATTTCTCCTCCTTTTTCTTCTACTGCAATCAGATATACCGCTACAGTAACAAATAGGAATTTGATTCTTCATTGAAATATCAAATAGTATATGCATCATTTCCTAATCTTTCCCCTTATACTACTCACCATCCTCTTATTTCTCTTATTTTTCTGTCACACTGTTTGAGATGTCACTAATGAAAGGGGATGCCATGATGAAGGGGTTTGCAGTAGGTTTAATGACTATTTTCTAGGATGTGTCTGTGATTCTTCACTCGGATTCTTGGATGATTTCTGGCTTGAATTCAGTTCATTGCCAATTACCATGTTTAGAAGTTTTCTTTGTGTCTGGTTATCTGAGAAGGCCATCTTTCTCTTTTCTTTATTTTTTACCGGCTTCAGACTGAACTGTTATTGATGTGACTGTCTGAGTTGATTTTTCTAGAAGGTGCTTTATGGGTTTGTATTGTATGAGGCCAGACAGGAGGGCTGTTGGTTGGATGCTGAGGGGTCAGGCGGGGTGTCTTATCACCAGACAGCACATTTACTCTGTGTTATGAGAGCTAATAAAGCTGGGCAGTTGTGGGTGTTCAGAGACGAGAGCTCCCAGCATTACCTGTCAGGATCAGTGCATGCTAACTCTAGTGACAAGCTCCGTCTCAAGATGCACAGAGTAGGGGAACATGCATTTAAACATGTACATGTGAAAACTAGTGAAACACACTGACTCGCATACACATACACACACACACACACACACACACACACACACACACACACACACACACTCACACACACACACACACATTTTATTATCATACCATTCTATTGGTTTATGGCTTGCTCCTTCTCGATCCCCATTAGAGTATTGGCCTGGTTGCTATAAAAATATGTGACATTATGAAAGGCTTTGCTGCTCTGCAACTGAAAGACCAGTTAGAATTACAGTATTCATATAGTGAAGAGAATTTCCTCCCAGCACCGGTTTCCTATCTGATGGTTATATAACCAACACTGTTGAAAGTAATCTAAACAAAACAAAATAGAATCTTCCAGCCTACCAATTGCAATTATTTGGTGATTATTGCTCATTTCTTCGGGAGATATGTAGTTCCATCTGCTTAGTCTTTAAGCATTAAGGAGCAGCTGTTGAATATTCAGCTGCCTTCAGATCTGACTCATTTTATTGCCACCTTTTATTTAATTCATTCAGAAAATATCTTCTCTGACTCCATTCCATTGTACATGATATTATTTGATTTAATGTAAGTTTTCTTCAACTACATGATTTCTATAGTTCTTAAATAGTCATAGACATTTTGTAGACACACTAATCATCCTTGTATCATATGACTATGATGAGCCTTAAATCAAAATGCACCTATCAACTTACTTTTATAATAAAATTTTAATGTGTATGAAAATAGACTTTTAGAGCTTGAGTGGTCATGGTAGTAGCATAGAGACTACATCTGTAGACCACACACACTCTCTCAATATTAGATAAAAAAGCTGTTCCATTTTTATGTTAATTCTGTAGCTATTTGAGAATGTGTATGGAATGCCCTGTGGCAGCTATGGTGTGAGATTGACAAGGAGATTGGAAGCTGATATGCAGGAAATTTGAGGGAATAAGAGCTGATTATGCAATGCTATCTCTCCTGCCTGTCTGTTAAAAGCCATCAGTGCACTGATGTGATATGATATGGCTTCTTGAATGAATCGGGAAGCCTTCATTTGGATAAGACACTGGTTGATCAATGAAAATCATTGTATATTTTTAAAATAATAATATATCTGTATTCTGTTAAGTAAAAATCAATGCAAATCAACATTTTACTTTGATAGGTGACATTATTAAAGAAATAAGTGTTATATTAAACCCTTTCCATAATTCATCGATGAATTTGTGATTACTGTAAAGGATAAAACATTTAAAAGCTAAAGGAGGGTGAAGGAATATTATAGCATTACAGGAATAGGTATGATAAATCAATGCATGAGTATTGACTACCTTAGTAACGTAGATGGAAATAGAAAGGGACTTTGGTTGCCTTAGTAGCTGTAGCAGAGAAAATGCAAAGGAATATTTTGTGGCAAAGGTTTGTAGACATGTAATGTAATAGTGCTGATATAAGGAAAATGAAGGACCAAAGTGTAGAAAATGAAGGACCAAAGTGTAGATATTCTCTGTTGATTGATTCATTTATAACAAGTATACTCATATTTCCCTGAATTACTATCTTAGACAGAGGGAATATGTAAGAATACTGCTTCTTGGTGGTGTATTTCTAGCTGCTTGCAGAAATGTGTGTGAATGTCTTCTCTAGTATTAGCACAGGAAGGAGAAAAATGAAGGAATACTGTTTTCCTGGAGAATTACCTCTATCTGAACTTGTCAATATATCGCCTGTTTTACAAGCTCCGCCCGTGGGAATACTAGCAAATATTGAAAAGCAAAGCTCTACCCACAATGGTGTAGAATCTCTCTCTCTCTTGAGCAACAACTACGGTTTTCTCTTCCTACCTCACTGATATTCTGCACCTCACTCTCATGACTCATCCCTTATAGCCGAGTTGGTTGCTAGGCAACAAGAGGACACCATACAAATTTGATTACCTGTGTTAGTTCATCTCACCTTGGAGACCTTGGATAGAGCTCGGTCTGCCCTAATATGGAGATTAACCCTTTCTCACCTGCGCTGACCCTGGCTAGCCTGTGGTGTTGTATTAATCATCAGCTCATATCAGGCCCTCACCTAGTTAATTGACCCAATTGACCAATCATGTAATTCATACCTGCATTTCCATGGCGCCGTGGAGAATCGGGACTGTCTTTACAGCTATTCCCAGCAGGGACATGACTGAATTATCAATGAGCGCTAATTAGCTCTATTGATATCTTCAACATATACTGTGATTGAAATTTATAATGTGCTGCTAATTATTCATGGACTAAGCTTATATAATTTAACAGGAATTTAAATACCATTGCAAAGTTTATGCTTAAATTCATTTCATTTGTTTCATTTTTCATTTAAAATATTCAATTTTGGAATACGATGTAAAGAGAACTTAAGTAATTTTGTATTTGAAAAATCTGAGGACCAATTTTAGTTTTCTTCATTTTCTTACATCTGTAGCATGAAGATTGATCTTTTGACGAGCATTATTTTTATTTCAACAGTTGAAATCTTTTTCATTGCCAGGCAAAAAGTGGATTCAATTTTTTAAAGTACAATATGTAATAATAGTAAGTTGTATAAATTATACACATTTTTGGGCCTCAAAGTTGTTTATTCACACTAGTTTCTATGTCTTCCTGATGGAAAACCAACATCTTTTTTGCGATAGGCAACTCCTGTGCTCAATATTCTGGCCATCAACGTTTTCACTTGATTGTTATTTTCCAGAGTACACCCACTACTACATGACGGACCGGCGAGACTGTAAGGGCTACGAGGTGAATAACGGGCTGGTGTCGGGCTCCGTGGCGGACTGTCGGAGCGCCTGCGACAACAGGCGAGACTGCAAGGCTTTTACATACAACAAGGATAAGCGCAGCTGCAGCATGAAGTACGTCGGCAACTGTCGGCAGGATGGCACCGTCAACCAAGTCTACTATACTAAATCAAGTATGTCTCCAGTTGTTCAAAGTTCTATTGTCAAATCATTTGTACGTTCCAGACGTGTATGGGTCATGAAAGATATAACTGTCATGCGAAATAGTATGTCTCTGACTTTGATTAATACATCCTAAAAATTTAACCAGGGACATCATATAAGATCATGAAATTGATTAGATTTCCCTGGTGTAATCAATTTTAGTTGCCAAATTTGTCATCTAGCATATTTAAACTCGAAATGCAAATCTCATAAAGTTACTACTACAATCACTCCAACTGTAAGCCATTGGTCCTTCTTGGCCATGCAGTATTCAGGACTTGTTAATTTAGATACCTTTACACATATGCCATGAGTATATGGTATATACATGTCATCCCAGTTGTTTAACGAACAGGTTTTTTTGTAAGGGTTTTATGCTAATTCTGTCTTCTTTTTCAGATGTGCAGAAACTGCGTGATTTTGATGTTTCTCTTGGTAACGGCAAGGATAAGGAGAGCAATAGTTTGTGTATATCGTACCACGGCAATGAGAAGAACAGTCTACGACTCAGGTGTAACGAACCTCTCAAGGGCCGCTACCTTTTCCTCAAGTCCCGCTTCTTCAAGCACATACTCAGCCTCTGTGAAATCAGAGTCTACGGTAAGTCACGACTACAATGAAACACCTAAAATGAAAACCAGCTGTCTATCTAGCCCAAGATTAACAAGGTGAAAAATTGTATGAATATAATGAGGTTCATAGATTTGGTCATCTAGTATATAAGGTTATTTAAGCCAATCATGCATAATGTTCTCTTTAATAACATCTTAATGATGTGGTACTTTAAAAATAGATAAAGATTTAAACAATAATTGGCAAAATTTTGGAGGGGAGTGATTGGTCCGGTCTGAGAGACATTGCTTTTCCAAATATTTTCCAAAAGATGTTATAACTCATGTTGGTAAACCTTTTTTAGTAGCTGAAAGCATAAGTGGGCGTAAGTGTAATGCTCAAGTAAGAAAGCCATCATTAAGTCATTGTCACCCAAGACAATAACTTTTGCATATATTGTAACATCCTTCATCCATACATGTCCAGATGTTTCCTTAAAAGAATTGCCTGTAACTATAAAACATTTTAGAAAAACTTACTAGTAAAGCATTTATTCACAATACATTTGGAGGAGAGTTATTGGTTTGGTTGTGATTAACATTTCCTCTCCAAATATATTCCATTAAATACCTTTATTGGAAACTATCACCAAAAAAGTCTGGAAGATAAATAAGCCAAAATAGCCTGTTTATTTCCCGGCCCTTCCTTCCTTCCTTATCTAATAGGAAGTATACTTATTGAATTACCTGCCTTTCTGTTTCAGTGTGCCGGGCAGGTAACTTTGGTTACACCTGTGCCAAGCAGTGCAATTGTCTCAACGATGCTGTGTGTGACAAAGCTACCGGGGCCTGCCCCAATGGCTGTAATCCCAACTACACAGAGCCTGACTGTCAGACCAGTAAGTAGAATATCCTTTTAGTACTTTACATAGATCTATAATATATGTTTTTGGAGGAAGTTGTTCGCGTACATCTGTAAATCTGGATTGCCAGTAGAGTATTTTGGAATTCACAAAATTCACATATCATGCCAAAGTTCACATATTCATTTCCATACAAATCTTCTGTGGTTGTGTTACACATATTTTTCAAAATAAGAATGAAGCATTTCATATTTTCAATTGTTCTCTAATGTTTCAATTGTTTAAAAGAGATATGTATTTCACATATTTAGCCAATCACTGTCATTTCACCTAATTTGTGACATCTTTATATCCAACAAATACCAAAGAACCATTATTGTTGCATCTTCTTGCCCTTTTTATTTTGGCTGAATATATACATGCTGTATATTGACATGTGTCCTATCTTTGCAGTGCTCCCGGTTCTGAGTCAGGCGCCGGTGAAATCTGAAGCGAGGGCCCGCTACATCCACATCGCCTGGCAACAGTGGTCAGAGATGGAGGACGTCGGAAACCGACCAATCGCCTTCTACAAGCTGCAGATGCGTCGCGCCTATCCTGCGGACTCGCCGTGGAACTTCTACGGCCGCACGATCAGCCACAACGGGAACCTGGTGGCCTCTATCATGGTGGAGAACCTGGACGTCGACACGGAGTATTACTTCAGGGTGATCACCTTCAGGCAGGAGCCCTCGGGACCCGTCGCAGGACCCCCTAGTCCTGTAGGCGGTCCCTTCAAGACTACATGTGCAGGTCAGTATCTACTCTGGATTGTGTTTTGGGTTGTTCCTTTTAAGAACACACCATTGAAGCATGAACATCATATTATAGGGAAAAAAAATGAATCAACAATAACAAAAGAAAAGAAGCATAACAATAGGAAATAAAGAATGTAAGATATATACATTTGCTCATTCATGCCTGGAGTGCCTTTTGGAAGTGTCATCTGGATCTGCAATATATATGAAAATAATTTTAGAATCAATACGAAATACAATAGATATTTGAAGGGGAGTTATAACCAACATTTTTTGAAAAATGCTATGATCATGACAATATTACCAAAGTCTGGATGCTTTTGGGCACTTTGAGCATGAATGGGTTTAAGGTAATTCATGGGTAAAACTATTTGCAAAATAAGTAACATAATCTTGTAAATGCTACACACAAATATATTTGCCCCAAATTGAAGCTTTAATTGCCATCAAAATGTAAAAGTTTATCATTTGAAGTGAAATAAATTGAATTGGGGATAAGAGTTACTTGTGAACTGATGATGCTTTTGTGTCTTGTCAGATCCGTCAGAGCCAGTCATCAACACTCTGAAGACCAACATTGTGGACAGCACCAACAAAGCCAAGATCATTGTTACCTGGCAGGTAAGATACACATCAATGGTTCCCCTCACCAAAACACCACTATGAATAAGTGTATTCACACCGAATATAATATCATCGCAAATTCGTTGAAGTGGTTAATACAATTTCCATAGGCCTAATCAGGTAACTAGGCAACAAAAAAGACTGTAATAAACATAAAATGTTTTCAATAACTAATATTTGGCAGAGTTTGATTAATGAATAATGAAGCTCCATCATCGGTACTATAGGAATGTAAATACTTTGAATTGAAAACCTCAGTCAGGGACAAATAAGCATATGCATTGACACTTGTAATCACTGTGAACATCTTATGTGAAAACCTAGTGTGTTGAATTACGAGAGTATTAAAGTTTTCCTATGCATACTTTCCCAGGAACCATGATGGAATTAGATTTGCTAGGTCCTTAGTGTAATATGTGATGATCTTATTGCAAAAACCCAAGGTGCTGAATTGCAAGAGTATCAAAGAGTACCATGTGAAGTTCCCCAGGAATAATGGTGGAATAGATATATATGCTGGGTCTTTATTGTAATTGCTGTTATGATTTCATTATAGAAACCCAAGGTGCTGAATTGTAAGAGTATCAAAGAGTACCATGTGAAGTTCCGCACTAAAGACGGCAGTAGCTGGGACCACATGGTGGTGCGTGACGACGGACCGCCCATACTGGAGAAAGACATCACAGGCCTGAAGCCCGGCACCGAGTACCAGGTCATGGTCGAGGTCTACAACAACGGAGACCTCTTCAGTCAGAGCGAACCCATGAAGATCACCACCGAACCAGGTAAATACACACCTTGACTTGTTAGACCTTACATACCTAGAAAACCCTGATAGTAAGACACTCCTCAGTCACAGCGAACCCATGAAGATAACCACTGAACCAGGTAAATACACACCTTTACTCGTTAAGCCATGAATACCTTGAAAGCACTGATAGTAAGACATTCTTCAGTCAGAGCGAACCTATGAAGATCACCACCGAACCAGGTAAGCACATTTATTTTTTCCTCTAGCTGTAAATACCTCGAAAGCCCTGATAGTAAGACACTCTTTTAAGTTATTATGAACCTTTGTAGACCATACCTCAATCAATTAGCTGTGAAATTGGACAAAAAGTGAAAACATCACGTTTCATGAATTGATATGAGCCATATGATTGTCTTTGGATGTGGATATTCACTTAAGATTTTTGTTAAAAGTGCAGGTACTGCCATAGGCACTAACAGTTATTGTCGGAGTTGTCACCTTTATTGTGATGTCAATTGTATGTTTTGTCATAGCGTGTTATTCACCTAATATTTCTGTTGTAGGTGCTGGTACTGCTATAGGCACTGAAGGGAATGCTGTTGGAGTTGTCATTATTATTGTATGTTTTGTCATAGCGTGTTATTCACCTAATATTTCTGTTGTAGGTGCTGGTACTGCTATAGGCACTGAAGGGAATGCTGTTGGAGTTGTCATTATTATTGTATGTTTTGTCATAGCGTGTTATTCACCTAATATTTCTGTTGTAGGTGCTGGTACTGCTATAGGCACTGTAAGAGTTGCTGTCAGAGTTGTCATTATTATTACATCTTTTGTCATAGCGTGTTATTCACTTAATATTTCTGTTGTAGGTGCTGGTACTGCTATAGGCACTGAAGGGAATGCTGTCAGAGTTGTCATTATTATTACATGTTTTGTCATAGCGTGTTACTCACCTAATATTTCCGTTGTAGGTGCTGGTACTGCTATTGGCACCGTAGTAATTATTGTTGCAGTTGTCACCTTTATTGTAATATCATTTGTATGGGTTGTTGTAGGGTTATTCACCTGATATTTCTGTTGTAGGTGCAGGTACTGCTATTGGCACCGTAGGGATTGCTGTAGGAGTCATTGTCATCCTGGTTATTGTCTCAGTGGTCGTCTCCATTGTTCTTATAAGGTAACCTTTTCCTAGAGCTCTATCTCTAACCAGTACCTATGCTGCAGTTTTACAATATACAATATTGCTTTGCACAGAAATATATTCGAATAAGAATCAAAACTTGACTTCTGGTGGTTATGTTGACAGACATCTTTCATGAAATCATTTATGTGTGTCACAATTTAACCCTTTTCTCAAAACAAGTACCATAAAACCTCTAAACTTGAACACCCATATAAGTTAATAAGTTTTATTTCTATTGGATTTCTATTATTTGTGTATTATCTAGAACCCCCTTGATTAATCTAAACACCTTGCTAAAATGAACACATTGAACAGGAGTGAAGGTTTTGAATTCATAAGTTTTCTGAGTATTACATGTGAATATAACCCTGTCATGCCAGGACATGTCTAAGTCCATGTGATTTGTGTTTGAACAGGAAACGTCGCACGCAGAAGCAGAAGGAGAAGGAGGCAGCTGCCGGCAAACCTGTCACACCTGACCAACCAATCAGACTCAGCATCCTACCTGAAGGTACCTACTTACCTATTAACCCTTGTAATTAGCACTACTGTGCGGCTCCTTTCAAGATTCTAGTGAAGAACAGGCGTCACATCCTCTTGCTAAATAAAAAGATTAAAATTAAAAAGAATCATCCCTAATACTTACTAGTTAACCCTGATAATAAGCACTTCACCATTCTAGTGACATTTGATTTCTAGAACATGCGTCACATCCTGTCGTTAAATAAAAAGATTTAAAATTAAAAAGAATCATCCCTAATACTTACTAATTAACCCTGATAATAAGCACTTCACCATTCTAGTGACATTTGATTTCTAGAACATGCGTCACATCCTGTCGTTAAATAAAAAGATTTAAAATTAAAAAGAATCATCCCTAATACTTACTAATTAACCCTGATAATAAGCACTTCACCATTCTAGTGACATTTGATTTCTAGAACATGCGTCACATCCTGTCGTTAAATAAAAAGATTTAAAATTAAAAAGAATCATCCCTAATACTTACTAATTAACCCAAATAATTAGCACTTCACCATTCTAGTGATGTTTTATTTCTAGAACATGTGTCACATCCTGTTTTTAGATACTTTCATCTCATATGGTCTTTTTTGATAAGGCTTGAAAAGAATCGTCCCTGATACTTAGTAATTAACTCTGCTAATCAGCACTTCATGCAGCTCCAATCACGATTCTAGTGCTACTGGATATCCTAGAGCATGCGCCACGTCCTGTTTTCAAATACTTTCTTCTAATATGGTCAGTTTTGAACAGGCTTGAAAAGAATCATCCTTGATACTTACTAATTAACTCTGTTTGGATAATTTTTCTAATATGGTCTGTTTTGAACATGCTTGAAAAGAATTGTCCCTGATACTTACTAATTAACTATGCTAATCAGCACTTCATGAAGCTTCAATCACGATTCTAGTGCTACTGGATTTCTAAAACATGCGTCACGTCCTGTTTTTAAATACTTTCTTCTTATTTAGTCTGTTATGAACAAGCTTAAATAAAATCTTCCCTGATACTTACTAATTAACAAATAACTTTGTTAATTAGTACTTTGTGGTGCTCTGATCATGATTCTAGTGCTATTTTGTTTCTAAAAACATATATCACATGTTGTGTTTAATATTTCATCTCATACAGTCGGTCTGTTATGAACCATCATAAAATGCATCGTCCCTGGAGGTAGATATTTACTAATTAACTCATCTAGTTAGCACTTCATGCAGCTCCAATCACAACTTTAGTGCTGCTTGATTTCTAGGACATGCGTCACATCCTGTCTTAACATAATTTCGTACATAGTCTGTTTTAAACAGGCTTAAAAACATCCTCCCTGATACTCACTAACTAATTGTGTTAATTAGTACTTTGTGGTTCTCTGATCATGATTTTCTAGTGCTATTTTGTTTCTTAAACATTCGCCACATCCTATGTTTAAATATTTCATCTGGTATGGTCTGTTATGAACGGTCATAAAAGCCCCCTTCCTGAAGGTAAATACAAACTGATTAACTCCATCGATGGGTATTTTTGCTGCTCCAACCATTATTCTAGTGCTATTTGATTTCCTAGCACATGTAAGTCTGAAAGATTGAAGTATTTTTTTTACTCATTTGGTCTGAAATGAACAACATAATAAATCATCCACCCATGAGTTGAAAACTAACTAATAAGTTTGTGATTTTGAAACAAAGATTTTTAATGCTCTTGATTTCTTAGCTCTTGTCAGTCAATTCAGTAGGTAATCCTTAACCCTTATGCTGCTGGTGGTTAATTTGGCCAATACAAAATGATGCAAAAAGAAAACAACTGGAAAATTACTCAAACCCTGCCACTTGGGTACTCACCTGAGAGTACACAGTGAGAGCTATCCAATGAATACCAATATGACAGGGTTTAGATGGTTTTAAAAAATCTTTGTACTCTTGTGCTTTGGATGAAAGTAGCCTTAGCAGTGGAAGGGTTTATACTGTTAACCACTGATAACACCTGCGGATCTTTTCCACTGAGTAAGTCTGTTCTCTCATTATTACTTATTACGGTTAACCACTGATATTAAAACACCTGAGGATCTTTTCATTAAGTGTGTTCTGTCATTGCAGATCCTCCCACGATTCTCCCGGAGTCTGAGTCCCGAGAAGGCGAGGATGAGGAGTACAAGATGCCGGAGGAGACGACTCCCATGATCCCTCCCAGCGAGCCTGCGAGGGTCATACCCGTAGACGAGACCAAGGACACACACAGACCTATAAAACTAGATGAGCTGGAGGTGTATATCAAGAAAAACAAGGAAAACAAATACGAGGGATTCAAGAAACAATACTCTGTGAGTAGGTGGAGGAGAATGAGATTTCTCAGCAGCAAATACATATGTTGAAAAGAAATATAGTTGACCAACAGAAGAAACGATTAATATTGAGAAATTGGTAATGAGTAAAGTGATTTAGCAGTGATATGTCTTCAGTGAAAACAATATAAAGATGTTTTTCAAAAAATACATATACCATTTGGAAAAGATAAAAATAGGAATTGATAATATGATATAACAATGATGTATTATTTCTGAAAACAGTATAAAGATGTTACACAAAAATCTAAAGAATTGTGAACAAATATCAGTTACCATTTTACTCATAAGAAATATAACAATAGAGAATATGTATTGTTAAGAAGAATTTCTAGTATTTCAAAAACATTCAAATTAGATTGTTTCTTATCTTTATTTCATATGAATTTTCTTAGTTCTTAATGCCATCATGGATCCCATTTTTTCCCTTCGTGGGGATCCCTGATTATAGATAGCATTATCACTGACTAGGAACAGGAGGGAATATTTGTGCTTTGTTTGAATTCCTCTTTTGGATTGGCTCCTCAAATCTATTCCTGTTTCTCAATTCAATTAAGTATTATGAATATGATTTGCTGACTTTGAATTTGTATTTTCAGGAGATACCTCTGGGCCTGGTACAGAATTGTGACATAGGCAAGAAGACAGACAACAAACACAAAAACAGATTTGTGAATATTATAGCATGTAAGATATTTACCATCCATCAACTCTATTTGTATAACTTCAAATTCGAGTTCCAATTGTCATCTAATGAATTAAATGTAGCAGTCCTCCAACTAGCCTGTCTTGGTAATACAAATATATGATATGATTATTCAAAAATGTGTGATGTCAAAGTAATATTTAGAGAAATGTTTGATGGAAAGTTGTTTCTTTCAACAATCCCATTTCAAATAGTTTTCTAATGTCACCCAATTTAATGAGTATTTTACTAATTGGTGAGACCATGTGTGCTCTCCTGATGCTGATGGATTTATCATCATTTCTCACCTGTTGTTTCAGATGACCATTCTAGAGTGGTGCTAGAGCCTTTCCCTGAGGACCCATACTCAGACTACATCAACGCATGCTACATACATGTAAGTAACAACAGGGGTCTGTATATAAGGAATAAGCAATCCTTTGATTTCCTAGGTATCTTGTATATGACTCAGTACAGCTTAGAGGCCCCTTTTAGCTATTGTTTTTTTTGTTCCATTTGAAAATTGGTAATGAATTATCCACTGAACCTTCTGTCAGCCACTGATTTTTTTAGGAATTATGTTTTATATATATATATATATACATATATATATATATATATATATATATATATATATATATATAAATATACATATATACATATATATATATATATATATATATATATATATATATATATATATATACATATATATATATATATATATATATATATATATATATATATATATATATATATAAATATACATATATATATATATATATATATATATATATATATATACATATATATATATATATATATATATATATATATATATATATATATATATATATATATATATATATATATATATATATATATATATATATATATATATATATATATATATAACAAGCATCTATAAAAGATTTAAAAAAACATGTCTGTGATATTGAATAGTGAACTATATAGCAACCAATAGTTTTCTCGGGATATATTTTTGATCTCAGTAGAAATTACAATATCCTTGTGGCTATTCATTATTTGATACAGTTTAAAATGGTGTTCTAACATAAGATATACTTTTTTCAGGGGTACAAGAACAAGTTTGCATACATAGCCTCTCAAGGTAAGTGCTTCTAGATCCAATGCCAAAAGCCACTTGAATGTAAAATATATTTTTTTTAACATAGCATTCATTTTACCTTCTATGATCATCCAATGTATGCCTACAACATGTATTTCTTTCTTATAGATGTAACCTTTGCTATATGAATGAATTCCACTAAGTCAAAACTTTTGAAGTATAGACAATCTTACACTCTTACAATTTGCTAGTATTTCTGTTTATATATCTGTGGTGTGTACACACACACACACACACATCGTGTTTCTTCTAAGAGGACATTTGATAGATGATCTTATGATACTATACTACTTAAGTTGCAAAAAATAAGTCTGTAGAAGGTTTCTTATTTGTTTCTATTTGATACCAATAAGTAAATTGTGGTCTGTCATTGCTCGCAGGTGCCAATAAGTATACAGTAGGTGACATCTGGCGGATGATCTGGCAGAAGAACATCAGTAGGATCGTCATGGTGACTAACCTGGTGGAGAATGGGAAGAGGAAGTGTGAGCAGTATTGGCCGGATGAGGGATCCGCCGGATACGGGGACATCCGCGTACAGCTGGTCGATACAGAAAAACTATCAGAATTCACGATACGAACACTTAGCGTCACAAAAGTGGTGAGTTACAATATATATTAGTCTATACTTTTTACCTGAAAGATTGCCTTTTATTTTAAGACAATAAAAAGCAGATTTACTATTTTAAGAGCAGAGGAGCTATTAACCTGTTTATGACTATGGTCCCCTGTAGTTTGTCTCTGGGCTTAAGATTTGGGGGGAAAAAAACTTAGTAACTAAGCATTAACCCTGATATTATTGAAGGAGGGATAGAGCTATGATTAACGCTTCTCCTCATTTAAAAAAAAATGCCTTCTTGTGAGAGTTATCACCTCCAAAGCAAGGATGTTTTGTCCTCATCATTCTTAAATGGATTAAGGAGGGGATATTTCTAACAGGAATAAAAAAATGAGGTACCTTTTGACAATGAGATGTGTAATTTTAAGTCCTCATTTAGGGAGTTATGTTTAAACATTTAGACTCCCCTTTCCCTAAAAATATAGAAGAGCCATAAAAAACTTTTTTTTTCTTCTGTGATTTATTGTTTACCATTTGCATGTTTTCAGGGTGAGGAGACGACAAAGATCTTGCGTCAGTTCCACTTCACAGCTTGGCCCGATCACGGAGTACCGAACCAAAGCACGTCTCTGATCAACTTCAGGCGGAAAGTGCGCTCCTTCGACAGCTCCATGCCGGGACAGACAATGATACATTGCAGGTAGGCAGCAGCAACACAGAAACACAATAAAACATTTATTACTCAACCAGAATGTGATATTTTTGTCATATCATGCAGAAAATGATGGTGTATGTCTAACAATCATATTGTCTCACGAGCATGCATGGTGAGACTTATAAATGTAGGGCAGGACAAATTCAAAAATCCCTTCTTTTGACCATGGGTATACCATGTTTATACCACTTGACACATGGCAGAAATTGGTCATGTTTCAATCTCCGCGGTCTGACCATGGGTCAGTGGTAGAGCTGAGGCAGAACCATGGTTGACTGACCATCATTCCATCACCGGTCAGCCATGTGTCTACCATGTGTCTACCATGACGTGTGGTTAGTACATGATAGTTATGTGGCCTCGACTAGGTTTTGTGGTTAGTATGTGGTAGTTAAATAGTAGTCTAGGTTATAGACCAATCACCAGACAAATATGTCACATAACAAGCTAGTTTCAGCCACACATGTATGTGGCCAAAATGTTCCAATTTCTTATTTACAGCTTTGCAGCTAAATTCATTTACATGATGATGGGTGATCATTTGTTGTGTGCCACCACCAAAAACACACATGTACAAAACAACCATCTTCTCTGTAGACGAATAAATTTCATTAACACATGTGTTGCCATTTCAGCGCTGGTGTGGGGAGAACAGGTACCTATATAGCATTAGACTCACTGCTGGAACAGGCCAGGAACGAGGATGAGGTGGACATCCTGCACTTCGTCTACGAGATGAGGGAGCAAAGGGTCAACATGATACAGACACTGGTAAGTACATACACAGGAAGATATGAATTTGTTTTTTTTCGTCACTTTTTCTGCCGTATTGCAGCTAACTAGCCAGTTGTAGTGACAAGCCGGTTGTAATTGGTGGAGGAAACCGGAGTACCCGGTAAAAAGCACCGGCTAACCCCAACTCACTGGCAATTTTCTCACATGCCCAGGCTGGGATTCAACCCAGAGAGTGGTGAGAGACAGCTAGCAGTTACATGGCCATCAGGGCAGACTCACACATGATGATAGGGAACATGCTGTAGTGAATACCCCAGGGTTACTGTAAGCAAAACTTTAATTGTAAAACATAATTCCAACTCAGACCATCTGCATTCATAGTTTGATTTTTCTAAACTAGGTGCAGCATGAGTTGTTTTGTGGTTTTCTGAATTGTTTAAATCCATACAGAATATGGTTGATTTTAAGCTGGTCTCTTTCATTTTAATACAAAATGTCAAAACTCCTACTTCTATTGTTACATGTTTTCAATAAGTATGATTAATTCTGAAACATCTATTGTATTATTTATGAACTTGCTGTGTTACTAATGCAATGCAAGTGTTATCATTCATATGTTTTCTTCCATTGAATATTATGTTTAAGAAGATGTAATAATGCCAAATAATATTATTGTATTAATGCAGTTAATCATACATCTCTTTTTGCCCATCTCTGTAGGAGCAGTATGTGTTTACCCATGATGCTCTCCTGGAAGCCATTCGCTGTGGACAGACAGTCATCACATGCACAGAGCTGAAAGAAACTTACGATCAGCTAAATCACCTAGATCCTGCCACAGGAAAAACAGGATTAATGAAGGAATATGGAGTAAGTGCTCATATTATTTATTATATCTTCAGTGTTACTCTAGCATTAACTTATTTTGCCTAGGATTACTCTATGAGAGTAATATTGTCACACTCAGGGGATCCCCATTTGCTGAATGGTCCTGTATTACACAATGGCTGCCATGGTGCACCCAAGCACATGATAATCCTGCTGTCAGAAAAGAGGCCATCAAATATTACTTTTACACATATCGAGAACATTTCAATTGTGATAGTAACTATATGGTACAATAGAAACAGACATTTATTTTTAGTTTTATGTAATTTCAAGGAATAAGTTTAGAATTTCCGAGCCCTTAGAATGTTTCTATGTTACCCATAACTTTATTAGCAAGGGTCTATAGCTGAAGAAGAATAGTTGAGTGTTTGAATGAAGGATGCTTTCCTCAAATTCCTACTGCATGATGACATATCTCTGTTTTCTTTTCAGTTATTACAAGAAGTTACATCAGTAGAAGATTATATGGAAAATTGCAAGTCAGCCCTAGCACCTGAAAATGTCAACAAAAACAGATATAGTGATGTTCTGCCATGTAAGTGTTGATTTGCTCTGAATTTTATCTCCTAATATCTATTTATCAATTTACATTTTCAATTACATATCAGTTGCATTGGTTCATGAAAAGTAGATGTATGTTAATCTTTAAATGCCTCGAGGTCCCCTGAAAGTTGCTATGTATTTTCAAGCTCTCTGGTTAACCTGAATTATAAAAAGAGGCAGTTGGTTCACAAGATTCTTTTGATAAAGGGATATTACTGTTTTGTATGCTACAGACATGAATGGATTAAAGAGAATATTCAACATTGGACATTGATAAATACCTTTGCATTTTCCTTTTGCAGCAAATAGATGTCGGCCGTACTTGATGACCCCAGTAGAAGTTGGAAACGACTACATCAATGCTGTATTTGTAGATGTAAGTTAAACAAATTATTTTACTAAAAAGGAAAATCATTTAATCAGATTATGGATTGAACTTAAACAGATTGTGGTTGGAGTTTGTTGGTTGTGTTTCCCAAACATTTTTCCTTGTAGAGTTTTCAAATTTCTTATCTCTACATTGGCTTTAATGAATCCTATAGAATGACTCATAGAGATAAGAAAAAGATCCTTGTAGCTGGACTTGTTCTGATCTGTTCAATACCTCCTATTGATTGTGTCAGTGTCTGTCTTACTTTAACCATTATTATCTCTCTGTGCTGTTTCAGAGTTATACAAAGAGAGACGGCTACCTGCTGACTCAGATGCCTCTCTCCAACACTGTGCTAGACTTCTGGCGTCTACTCTATGACCACAAGTCCTGTGCGGTCGTTATGCTGAATGAAGTGGACGAGAACGATGAGGTGTGTGATCCTTTATTTTATGCACTTTTTAGAGAGATTCTCCTACTGGAGAATACTCTCTCTAGCTTTCCAAATTCCCGAGTCACCACCTAGTAATTGGTTTTTGATACCCTTACTAATTGTTTTTTCATCCCCTTCAACCCAGCGGTACTGGTACTTCAATTCTCATCCGCCATCTTTGCTAATTGGTTTTTCATCATCTCAACCCAGCAGTACCTGTCCTTCAATTCTCCTCCCCCATCCTTACTAATTGGTTTTTGATCCCCTTCAACCCAGCAGTACCCTTACTAATTGTTTTTTCATCCCCTTCAACCCAGCGGTACTGGTACTTCAATTCTCATCCGCCATCTTTGCTAATTGGTTTTTCATCATCTCAACCCAGCAGTACCTGTCCTTCAATTCTCGTCCCCCATCCTTACTAATTGGTTTTTGATACCCTTCAACTCAGCCTTTGTCTTTGTACTCATTACCTCGTCTCAATTGAATCTGATCATCTCCTCCCCCCCCCCCCCCCCCCCCCTTTTCCCGTTCTTTCATCTCGTGTCGTCAATCTATTAGTCTAACATGATAGCCAATGCTCTCTCTGATTGTATTTTCCCTTCCCAAGTTGGCCGAAATAGCGATTTCTCAGGTCGGGGCTTAGGGTCATTGAAAGTGTTTCTGAAGAGTACAGTGGTTTTTCGTGGTGCGGTGCGCTAAATTTTTCATGTAACATTCTCTAAATCACTTCTGTTTTCGGCTTGGTTTGCTCTGGTCTAATTTCGTAACCCCATATGATTCCCCTGGCTTTACCTAACTACCGTTCGTCATTCTTTGTCTCTTCGAAATGTCATTTTTATTTGTGTGCCAATTGTTTTGTAATACACTATCATTGGTTGCAAATATGTTTCCCTTTTCCCCCACTACATTTTTGATCACTTGGTGTTGCCTATCTTGTAATAGTCTCCCTCAATTCGTCGACCGTTCCTCTCCTTCTCTTTTTTTCTTAATTCCAAACATGTTACCATTATTCCCCCACCTCAGAGCTGTGTCAATGTCTCATGACGCGGCTTATTCTGTCCTGAGTTTGTCGGCATTCCACTTCGCCGTCTCGTAGCGCCCCTGTCTAACTTTTCGAATGTTCTGTTACTTTGCAGCTGATATGAATTATATTTATTATTATAGCGCACTGCTATATAAATACCTAGGCTTGGAAAACACTATGTACAGTGAAAAGCTGTTTCTGTGGCTTTAAAGTGGTTCCGGTTCACAGCAGGGAGCCGGGACCAAATCCAGAATGAGGCTCTAGAGCCGGGACCAAATCCAGGCTCAGCAACCACTAGAAAACATGATTTTTGTGCCCTTTTCACAGAGTTGTTTGAATTTTTTATCACTCTAACTCGCTATAATAGCCATTAAGACCCGCCACTGAGCATTGGTGCAGATTTATAGCCTCGCCGTGGGTGTTTGTTGCAAAGCTTTGGCCTTGGCGGCCTCAGCTTTTGCAACAAACACCTACGTCTCGGCTATAAATCTGCACCAAGGCTCAGCGGCGGATCTTAATCCCTATATTAAACATGGCAACATTTTATCGTGTCACTTACCTGTATTTGGTCCTTATTCTGCATCTGAATCCATTATGTTTTTCCTGTTGGAATTATACCGATTGTTTCAAGTAATTCGCGTTCATCGGTGTCGGTAGTCAACCATGTTTCTCGTTATTGCCCCGTCTTCAGGGGGGGGGGGGGGTGTCGGATGCTTGTACCGTGTGCAAAAGAATTTCTTCAATGAAAGCCTTTTAGCCCGGCCGTGACCTCGTAAAAATCACCAACTTTCATTGGTCTATTTTCGAGAGTTATTCTGTCAATATGAAATTGAAATTTGCACTACTTGTACATATCAATTAGAAATGTTTATCCTTGTGTTTAGATTTCATGAAAAGTATATTCTGATAACAAAAATAGAGCAATTTCCAAGGCCCTTTTTAGAGGTTGTTGTACAAACAACAACCTATATTCAGTTCGCTTTTGTTGTCTTGCATTCCTGGGGGGGGTCCTGGGAGCTGGTTGATGCATTTTCCCTATGTTGTCTTACATGGCATTTTTGGAAAATTCTAGGCGAATGATCTGGAGAGTGGGGTGTGGTGGGGTCGTTTTGTTTAATGTTTCTGTTAGAGTTGGGTGTGTAGTTTATAGAGTTTGTTTCATTGTTTCTGTGGGTTGCCTAGTTTTTTTTTGGTGGATTTTTACGTGTTTATACATTACGTTTTCTTCACTCCAATACGATTCTGTAGCGCGTCTGGTCTGGTGGGGCGGCCGTTGGATGCGCATGCGTGGGTGGATGCGCATGCGTGGGTTTTCTGCATATTTAATGCGATCGGCTAATCACGTGACGGCACCACGTGGTTTGTCTCTGGTGAATTATCCAATGAGCGGTCTCACTGCCTCATCGTCACACCGCGTGGTACTCTTTCCCGCGGTTTATTAACCAATGAGCGGCTATTTGTATCCCTCTTACTACTATTTTACTCACGTGTTCATTCACGTATTTTTTACATTGGCTAGGTTACCCTCCGCCGTTTTGAATATCGGTTTTGCCGAAATTTGCACCCCGATTTCAAAGCTTTCGTTTGTGGCCATCTCTAACTCTAAAATTCTGAAACCAAAAGAATTAACAAGCCAAGTATCTATATTATTAAGATTAATTCTTTTGGTTTCGGAAAATCGAAAATATTTTGAGATATTTGTCAACACGCATCGATGGTGGCGTGAACATGGCGATGGGTCGGGTTTGACGAAATTTGCACCCCGATTTCAAAGCTTTCGTTTGTGGCCATCTCTAACTCTAAAATTCTGAAACCAAAAGAATTAACAAGCCAAGTATCTATATTATTAAGATTAATTCTTTTGGTTTCGGAAAATCGAAAATATTTTGAGATATTTGTCAACACGCATCGATGGTGGCGTGTTGACCACGGCGATTAGTACATTCTCAATGGTACCTCGCCGATTCCTGTCAATTTCATCAAGCTATCTCCCCCCGATCACAATATGACTACCTACCTGGATAGATGAGATCCTCATCTATCTGATTCAATCATTTTTTTAATTCAACTTCAGGTTGGAAGCGAAAAAATAGCTTTTCGCTACAACCGGAAGTTGATTTTTTTGATATAGCGAGATTAGGGCATTGATATGCATTGTGTGCATTTCACACAAAAAACATACTTTTCTGCGATCGGCTAATCACGTGACAGCACCACGTGGTTTGTCTCTGGTGAATTATCCAATGAGCGGTCTCACTGCCTCACCGTCACACCACGTGGTACTCTTTCCCGCGGTTTATTAACCAATGAGCGGCTATTTGTATTTCTCTTTGTACTATTTTACTTACGTGTTCATTCACGTATTTTTTACATTGGCTAGGTTACCCTCCGCCATTTTGAATATCGGTTTTGCCGAAATTTGCACCCCGATTTCAAAGCTTTCGTTTGTGGCCATCTCTAACTCTAAAATTCTGAAACCAAAAGAATTAACAAGCCAAGTATCTATATTATTAAGATTAATTCTTTTGGTTTCGGAAAATCGAAAATATTTTGAGATATTTGTCAACACGCATCGATGGTGGCGTGAACATGGCGATGGGTCGGGTTTGACGAAATTTGCACCCCGATTTCAAAGCTTTCGTTTGTGGCCATCTCTAACTCTAAAATTCTGAAACCAAAAGAATTAACAAGCCAAGTATCTATATTATTAAGATTAATTCTTTTGGTTTCGGAAAATCGAAAATATTTTGAGATATTTGTCAACACGCATCGATGGTGGCGTGTTGACCACGGCGATTAGTACATTCTCAATGGTACCTCGCCGATTCCTGTCAATTTCATCAAGCTATCTCCCCCCGATCACAATATGACTACCTACCTGGATAGATGAGATCCTCATCTATCTGATTCAATCATTTTTTTAATTCAACTTCAGGTTGGAAGCGAAAAAATAGCTTTTCGCTACAACCGGAAGTTGATTTTTTTGATATAGCGAGATTAGGGCATTGATATGCATTGTGTGCATTTCACACAAAAAACATACTTTTTTCAATAAATTGTCACGTCGCCGTTTCTGGGTCAAAATTTACAAATGGCCCATCAAAGTGTTCGCAACAAATAGGGCTTTTACCCTATTATCATAACTTGTTGCTTATATTTGTAATTTTTGAAAAAAAATGGCGACTTCGGAAAAAAACGGCAAAAACGGCTTTTTGGAATGTTGATTTAGGAACCCTGGCGAAATTCTAAATTTACTTATTAATTTCGCCACTAAAACCGGAAAAAAAGTTTCAACTTCAAGAAAACAGACTCTAAATAATCCATCCTGCCCATTTGTGGATTTTCTTTGATCCCCACAATCGTAAGAAAACAACTTTGAAAAAAACGGAAGTAGTAAATATTTTTATCGCGATTTCAGCAGTCAGTATATATACCCTTCTCACCATGAGTGTAGTATGCAGTCCTGAAGTTAGCAGACCTTTAATCCTGCCATCCCTTCCGTTCTCACTGTTGTTGTATTTTAGATAAAGATATGATTTTAATTGTTTTGGGTGACAGGAAAAGTGTGTACTGTTATAATTTATTGGTCACAAACTTATAAGCCCAAAGAGCATGTAATGCGAATGCATGGGATGGCAGGGTTAATGGTCTGCATACTTCAGGATTGCATTTTCACTCATGGTGAGAAGGGTGTCAAGGGACATAACTGCAGGCAGCACTCATAGAAACTGGCTTCAACATCATACTGCATCTACACCAAAGAGCATCATAGGAACTTGATTCACCTGACAACCCAAAATAGTAAGCATACATTAAATTGAAATAAATACAAAAGTATCAATACAAAACTATCACTCAATATACAATTTTATAAAAACACATCCACAAAATATAGAAACCATGCAAATCTTCACTGTCCCTCAAACAAAACAATTACTGTTTAAAGAAGATATTGTGTCGGTGTGATAATATAAGATTGCATTTGGTGAGATATGTTTTGTGTTGATATTTTTGTGTTGCTTTGATGGTATGTATGACTCTAAATAATCCATCCTGCCCATTTGTGGATTTTTTTTGTTCCCCACAATCGTAAAAAAACAACTTTGAAAAAAACGGAAGTAGTAAATATTTTTATCGCGATTTCAGCAGTCAGTATATATACCCTTCTCACCATGAGTGTAGTATGCAGTCCTGAAGTTAGCAGACCTTTAACCCTGCCATCCCTTCCGTTCTCACTGTTGTTGTATTTTAGATAAAGATATGATTTTAATTGTTTTGGGTGACAGGAAAAGTGTGTACTGTCATAGAAACTGGCTTCGACATCATACTGCATCTACACCAAAGAGCATCATAGGAACTTGATTTACCTGACAACCCAAAATAGTAAGCATACATTAAATTGAAATAAATACAAAAGTATCAATACAAAACTATCACTCAATATACAATTTTATAAAAACACATACACAAAATATAGAAACCATGCAAATCTTCACTGTCCCTCAAACAAAACAATTACTGTTTAAAGAAGATATTGTGTCGGTGTGATAATATAAGATTGCATTTGGTGAGATATGTTTTGTGTTGATATTTTTGTGTTGCTTTGATGGTATGTATGATTATTTTTTCAGGTTGCATGGTGTAGGTGAAGTAGCAGACCTGAAGTATGCAGGCTTCTACCCTTTGATGCCGATGCCGGTCCCATACCCCTTCAACCCAGTGCTCGGGCCCAAGCAGCATCTCCCTGCATTTGTATCGCCCAAGATGCAAAACAAACGAAAATACTGATCAAAATAAAGGGAAAATTACAAAGTTTGTGTTTCTGATGTATTTTTTAACACTATTAGGTATGATAGAAAGATAAAGAAGTTCAAAGAATGGGAATTTTTTTTGAAATTGTTCTAGACTGATATTTAATGTACATTCACAAACTGGCTCTTATAGTTGTATTTCTTGGCACTATTAGGTGTGATAAAAAGATAAAGAAATTCAAAAATAGGGAAGTTTTTTTAAGTGCGGATTTAGATAGAAATCTTATGAAAAGTTTGGAAGATATGTGTTTCAGATGTATTTTTTGGCACTATTAGGTGTGATAAAAAGATAAAGAAGTTCAAATAAAAGGAAATTGTTTTAAATTGCTCCAAACTGATATTAATGTCTATTCACAAACTTGGTTTTTGATTAAAAAGTCTGTAAGTATCATCAGCAGCATTACAAGTGTGTATCAGTCTATTTTAGGTTTAAGTACAAAGTTATTGCATGCATATTGGGTTTCTGGTAGTGCTGGACCTGCTTTAGTGGCGGAAGATCATGGCCAGGGGCATATGTCCCTTAAGGGGCCATATGGTTGATATTTGTGCATGTTTGCATTCAGGCAGTGTTTGGCCATTTTCATGTAAAGGTAAGTCACGGACTAAAGTTCTTCAGGCAGCAGCATATTAGTTGTGGCAAGCATGCTGCTGGTGGGGTTTTGTTGGCTGTCATTTGCAGTGCTGGTTGTAGGCTTTTCCCATTCATGTTTGGTGATCTACTGGATTAGTGGTGGTGAGTTTGCCATAGTTTCTTGGATAGCTAGGAGTGGGTTATAGTTTTCGAAAATATTTGAGGGAGGGTTTTAGATAGAATTCTTTTGAAAAAATTGAGGGATATGTGTTTCAGTTGTATTTTTTGGCACTATTAGGTATGATAAAAAGATAAAGAATTTCAGTGGAAGGGAAATGTTTTAACTGTCCAGGTTTGGGGGTTTTGGAGCATTTTTCCAGGGAAAAAATTGAATAGTTTGTGTTTCTGATGTATTTATTGGCACTATTAGGTATGATAAAAAGATAAAGAAGTTCAAGAAAGTTGAATTTTTTTTAAAATGTTCTAAGCTGATATTTAATGTCCATTCACAAGCTTGGCTCTTATAGTTCATCATCAGGTAGCAAAATCACATAATCCAGGAACATATGCCCCTTAAGGGACCATAAGGTTGATCCTTGTGCATGTTTGCACTCAGGCAGTGTTTGGTCATTTTCATGTAAAGGTAAGTCACGGACTAATGTTCTTCAGGCAGCAGCAGGTAAGTTGTGGCAAGCATGCTATTGGTGGGGTTTTGTTGACTCTCATTTGCAGTGCAGGATGTGGGCTTTTCCCATTCATGTTTGGTGATCTACTGGATGAGTGATGGTGGGTTTGTCATAGTTTCTTGGATAGCTAGAAGTGGGTTATAATTTTGGGAAATATTTGGGGGAGGGTTTTAGATAGAATTCTTATGAAAAAATTGTAGGATATGTGTTTCAGATGTATTTTTTGGCACTATTAGGTATGATAGAAAGATAAAGAATTTAAGGAAAAAGGAAAATGTTTTAAAATGCTCCAAACATATATTTAATGTCCTTTCACAAAGTTGGCTCGTATATTTTTTCATCTGGTTGCAATATCACATGAACCAGGGGCATATGCCCCTAAAGGATACATAAGGTTGATCCCTGTTCATGTTTGCTTTTAGGCAGTGTTTGGCCATCTTCATGTAAATGTTTTGTGTTACTTTGATGATATGTCAGATGTCAAATTTTTAACCCCGCCCCCCATCGCTCTCTTTTTCTGAAGTATGTGTGTTAAAATGTTCATGTTTATATTTGGCGGATAGGCTTAGTGATTAGTTTAGTTTGTCAAAAGTTGCATTTTATTTATGCGTGCTGAATTTTAGGTTATGATGAAATTTTTTATTCGCTGTTTAACTGTTGGTCTTTTTTAATATTTGAGAGCCGGCACTTATTTTAATGCATGGGCTTTGTTGTATATACTTAGCTTATGTGTTAACATTTTGTGTTGTGGGGGAGAGTCACAAGCCTCTGTTAAGGGGGAGTGGATTTTTGGCTGTTGGCAACATGTTTGATTTTGATGTGGTGTTATTTGCAGGCAGCCAGTCAGTTTGTTACATGCATCAGTGATTGACTTTAACATTTTCAGACAGGAGCAGATTTGGCTCCCAGGATTTTAAGTTTAGGGGCTATTAAATTCCTGTGCGGCCACCACGACGGTATGGTTTTGCCAGGGGTGCATTGTCCAGGTTTGGGGATCTTGGGGCATGCTCCCAGGGAAAAGTTTGAAAGGTTTGTGTTTCAGCTGTATTTTTTGGCACTATTAGGTATGATGAAAAGATAAAGAATTTCAAAAAAAGGAAAAGTTTTTAAAATGCTTTAAGCTGATATTTAATGTCCGTTCACAAACTTGGCTCCTATAATTCATCATCTGGTAGCAAAATCACATGGTTCAGGGGCATATGCCCTTTAAGGGACCATAAGGTTGATCCCTGTGCATGTTTGCATTCTGGCAGTGTTTGGCCATTTTCATGTAAGGGTAAGTCACGGACTAAAGTTCTTCAGGCAGCATTAAGTAAGTTGTGGCAAGCATGCTATTGGTGGGGTTTTGTTGACTGTCATTTGCAGTGCAGGATGTGGGCTTTTCCCGTTCATGTTTGGTGATCTACTGGATAGGTGATGGTGGGTGGTGAGTTTGTCAAAGTTTCTGGATAGCTAGAAGTGGGTTATAGTTTTGGAAAATATTTGAGGGAGGGTTTTAGATAGAAATCTTATGAAAAATTTGAAAGATATGTGTTTCAGATGTATTTTTTGGCACTATTAGGTATGATAAAAAGATAAAGAATTTCATAAAAAAGGAAAATGTTTTATAGTGCTCCAAACTGATATTAATGTCTATTCACAAACTTGGTTTTTGATTAAAAAGTCTGTAAGTATCATCAGCAGCATTACAAGTGTGTATCAGTCTGTAACCACTAACGAAAAAACACAAAAATCAGAAAAATTTCAAAATAGCAAAATATTAAAAAAACAAAAAATTGCAAATGATTAACTACAAAAAGACATACAAGGAATCAACCTCTTGACGCCACTGGCGTCTATCTTGTTTGGTGTTGTTGTGTTTATGTCAGTTGTAGGGACGTAGCGTTCGCTTATTTGAGCGTTCCCATACATGGAAACTGCTCATAGTATTTGTTTAGGACGTCTGCTACACTGTGGGCAAATTGAACCCCAATGAACCCCATGTTTTGAAAACATGGTATGTTGTATGCTACATGTAGTGGTCCGTCCACCTCTACGGCCATGTTCCAACTACGCTCGGCTTGACGGCGCATTCGATAATATGCAATATTTTTGCACACAGCACAAGAATCCATAACCCCCCCTGCCCTGTCTTGGTGTATTTTTAGACGCTGCGCACGCATTCAAAGCGGAAGTCCCTGGGGCGGCGTGTCTCATCCAATGGTATTGCGTAGCATGGTTGATTGGCACTTTGGGGCAGTAATCCCACCCACTCATGTACTCCTGTGCGCGGATGGGTGGTGGGTGGGGGAACATTTGTGTGCACGCCACTATAACTCTGACATTGATGTATCGTGTTTCACCATACTAAGATATTCACGGGCAAGACAATTTTCTTCCCCCAGTAATGACGAATGATCCTTATGCAGACCTGTTCATTGTCCATGACACGGCACTCGCCTGTTTGAATACATTTATATATATATATATATATATATATATATATATATATATATATATATATATATATATATATATATATATATATATATATATATATATATACACCCACTTTATTTTAACCTGTGCATCACTTTATTGAATTCATTGATGTTGTTCATATTTATATTTGTTAGATATTCACGGGCAAGCAACTCTCCCCCCCCAGTAATGAGGAATGATGCTTATGCAGACCTGTTCATTGTCCATGACACCGCACTCGCCTGTTTGAATTCATTTAAATATATACATATATATATATATAAATATATATATTTATATATATATATATATATATATATATATATATATATACATACTGTAGAACACGAAATTCACGCGTGTCCCAAGTATAGCGAATTGGAGAGTTTTGCATCATAGCGTATCTTTATATTAGCGTCTCTTTACGGCAGCCACCGCCGCTGACAGCGCCATCTGTCGCAAAGAAGACGAACTAATTTGAGTAGAGAATGCTCAATAGCAGTTTGAGTATTCTCTCAAAGGGGGGCGCCCGTATTCCCGTATTCAAACTGAGCTCTCAATCTGCCAGAGTGAGTGAGTGAATGTTGCCCATAGCAACCAGAAGGATAGGGACCCAGCTATTGTTTTGGCGGCACTGTTTACACACAAACAAATGCCAAATTTAGAAAGTCCATCTGGTTGCTAGGGACAACATTCACTGGGTCTGTAATTGACTGCAAGATTGCAGCTAGTAGTCAAGCCATCCTCAAGTCAAGTAGTGTTCAGGTTCTCTCTCTCTCTCTCTCTCTCTCTCTCTCTCTCTCTCTCTCTCTCTCTCTCTCTCTCTCTCTCGGCTCTCTCTCCAACATGATCTCTGTATTTAATGTGTCTCATGGGGTTTACTTGTGGAAATAGGCCAGAAAAACACGAAAAAGAATGATTCATGTTTGTACTAGTGGCGCCATCTAGCGGTCACCACGAAAACGAAAATAGAGTCTTCTCAAATGCCTTTGCAAAAGGCATGCTAAAGGTGCCATTTGTTGTTGTTTTTTGGTTTTAAAATGTAATGTTTGTTAATTTATTAATTCAATAGATTCATGAGCTATTCCACAAGCTCAGAAATCAGTTTAAAAAAAAGTGTTTCAGCAGGGCTAGGTATCTTGTATTAGATTTACTAGTGGCGCTATCTCTTTCTTTTTTCTCATTGACGTCAGCGCCACCAGTGGCTTAAAAAAAGTACAGCGTTTTTATATATAGCGAAGCGGAACCAGATGCTATGTACACTATATATAAACACACGCGGAAATTTTGTGTTCTACAGTATATATATATATAAATATATATTACCCAAAGAAGTGCTCAGTTATTGCAGTGTACAGGTACCATCGCACACCACCGCCACAATTCTTTAAGGATATGCAAGGTATCATAAGCAGAAGCAGGTACAAAAGGATATTCATCGGAGAGGACATTAACGTTGACTTCAAGAACAAGGCCTTTGCCAACAGAATTGAGAAAAGCCCTCTGCAACAAAACAATTTGCAGCAGGTAATTCGCGAGGCCACCACAAAGCGTGACACAATCATCGACCACATCTACACAAGCATCAAAGACTCCCCTGGCACAGTCATTCATCCATATTACTCCGACCACCACATGATACAAACTACCATACACGACCCCGTCACCCCATCAGTGTAGACAAAGACTCGTACCCCCCTGAGAGAATCTCTCTAAAGACGCATCCGCGTCTCTCTTGTTTATGTTAGAAAATTGCATAACGGGGAAAGTTTATATAAATGAAAAAAAAAAGCAAAGAAAAGACTTTCACCTTGAAGCATGTATACACGCTGTATTTTCGCTTTCTACAGGTTAACAGCTTATATTGCAAATATACTTTTCTTGAGAAGTTTCTTTAGTTCATCTGAAAATGTTTAACATTAAGGTGGGTATTTTATCAAAAAGGCTAGTATGCAATAGAGCCTCATGTACCTCAAGCATATTTCCTGATTGAACCTTAGCTTATAACATGATTTATTATTATTTCAACTGTTCAGAATTCATATTTGTTGATAAAATGAACAATACTGTTCTTGGTCAATGGCTATTATTTGATTGAGTTGTATGTTTCCTTCCACCCTTCATGTAATTATTCTTGTTCCAGAGCTGTGCTGTATACTGGCCTGATGAGAATTCAGAAGAAAAATATGGCCCGTTCACAGTCGAGCACGTGTCAACGGAAACTACAGATAATGGTGTCACAGTGCGGCAGTTTAAACTGGCACATAACAATAGGGTAAGTATTCTGCTTAAAACTACACAACAGTAGCCTTTGTGCGCTTTTCAGGCTATAGAGAACTTAAAATAATAGGTGACCCTCTGATGTGATTCTTAAAATACTGGTCTGAGATATTAAGAGTTGATTTTAGAAAGAGAATAGTTTCTTTGAATTTTATTTAATATACAAGAGCTATAGCCTGATTTGGGACTTCAATATTCTAGTAAATGAGGTTTACGCTAACCAGGCCAGTTGCCTATGATTTCAGTACTGATTCTAGAGATTCAGTTTAACCTTTACATGTGAGCATCGCTGAGATGTGAACACCCGCTGTGAACAAATAAATATCCTGCTTCCATATTCGTATAGTAGGTTGCGACAAACCTCTGAGAAGTGAATACTTCCATAAATGAACACTTTTGCTCTGGACCCAATGTGTTCACATGTACCAAGTTTAACTTAAATGATTAACCATAGCTTTCTTGTAGCCCCTAGAAGATCCTAGGACTGAGGTAGCAAATCATTTGATTGACAGGAATCAGTCCATGTGGTTTTGTTTTATTGTATTGTCATATTGTTTTGTATTATTGTGTTTTCATATTGTATTGTGATATTGTATTTTCAGCCGAATCAGGAGCCGCGCTCAGTGAAGCAGTTTCAGGTGAACTGCTGGGCTAACGACTCTAACCTGCCGTCCTCCAAGGTGGCTATGATTGAGGTGGTGGATCTGGTGGAGCGGTGGCAAGCCAGAACAGGAAACGGACCCGCAACTATACACTGCATGTATGTATCTAATACTACTTTTAAAATACAACCAAATATACTAAAGAGACTTACTGTTAAGAAATGCCATCCTTTTAACCCTTCCAATGTTAAGGCTACTTTCATCCAAAGCTCAAAGGCGCAAAGACTTTTTTAAAACCATCTAAACCCTGTCATGTTGGTATTCATTGGAAAGCTCTTGCTGAGTACTGTCAGATGAGTACCCACGTGCCAGGGATTCAGTCATTTCTCAGGTTTTTTGCATCATTTTGTATTGGCCAAATTAGCCACCAGCAGCCTAAGGGTTAAGAATGATGCCCATTGAAGTAATGCATTGTAATTCACCTGGTAGTGAAGACCACCCTCTTACAAAGACCATTTTAGACGTGTCCCTAGTGTGGAATCTAATAGCAGAGCTGATAACTTCATGTTTCTACTTTTATTTGTCACTGTTGAAATACCACTTGCCATAGATTGAGACAATACAGTCAACATGGTATCATAGCATTTGGTCAGGAACTGCTTATAAAACCTCATGAATATTCTCAAACCTCGCATTGGTCAAAAATATATAATCCAAATGATCAGGCTATTTTGGTACCTGGTGGGATGAAGGAGTCGTAGGTTGAGTTGTGATCAGTATATCTTCTTCAAATAGTTTCCCAAATATGCCGTGATCAGAGAGACATAAACCAAATAATGATGTTTTGTGGCATCAGTAATGAATTGTGTTGATGTCTAATGTTTGACTGTGTATTTCAGGGATGGAGCCAGTTGCAGTGGTCTCTACTGTGCACTCAGCATCGTTATAGAACGTATCAAGGTTTCATGTTTCACTGTGTATTTCAGGGATGGAGCCAGTTGCAGTGGTCTCTACTGTGCACTCAGCATCGTTATAGAACGTATCAAGGTTTCATGTTTGACTGTGTATTTCAGGGATGGAGCCAGTTGCAGTGGTCTCTACTGTGCACTCAGCATCGTTATAGAACGTATCAAGGTTTCATGTTTGACTGTGTATTTCAGGGATGGAGCCAGTTGCAGTGGTCTCTACTGTGCACTCAGCATCGTTATAGAACGTATCAAGGTTTCATGTTTGACTGTGTATTTCAGGGATGGAGCCAGTTGCAGTGGTCTCTACTGTGCACTCAGCATCGTTATAGAACGTATCAAGGTTTCATGTTTGACTGTATATTTCAGGGATGGAGCCAGTTGCAGTGGTCTCTACTGTGCACTCAGCATCGTTATAGAACGTATCAAGGTTTAATGTTTGACTGTGTATTTCAGGGATGGAGCCAGTTGCAGTGGTCTCTACTGTGCACTCAGCATCGTTATAGAACGTATCAAGGTTTCATGTTTGACTGTATATTTCAGGGATGGAGCCAGTTGCAGTGGTCTCTACTGTGCACTCAGCATCGTTATAGAACGTATCAAGGTTTCATGTTTGACTGTATATTTCAGGGATGGAGCCAGTTGCAGTGGTCTCTACTGTGCACTCAGCATCGTTATAGAACGTATCAAGGTTTCATGTTTGACTGTATATTTCAGGGATGGAGCCAGTTGCAGTGGTCTCTACTGTGCACTCAGCATCGTTATAGAACGTATCAAGGTTTCATGTTTGACTGTATATTTCAGGGATGGAGCCAGTTGCAGTGGTCTCTACTGTGCGCTCAGCATCGTTATAGAACGTATCAAGGTTTCATGTTTGACTGTGTATTTCAGGGATGGAGCCAGTTGCAGTGGTCTCTACTGTGCACTCAGCATCGTTATAGAACGTATCAAGGTTTCATGTTTGACTGTATATTTCAGGGATGGAGCCAGTTGCAGTGGTCTCTACTGTGCACTCAGCATCGTTATAGAACGTATCAAGGTTTCATGTTTGACTGTGTATTTCAGGGACGGAGCCAGTTGTAGTGGTCTCTACTGTGCACTCAGCATCGTTATAGAACGTATCAAGGTTTCATGTTTGACTGTGTATTTCAGGGATGGAGCCAGTTGCAGTGGTCTCTACTGTGCACTCAGCATCGTTATAGAACGTATCAAGGTTTCATGTTTGACTGTGTATTTCAGGGATGGAGCCAGTTGCAGTGGTCTCTACTGTGCACTCAGCATCGTTATAGAACGTATCAAGGTTTAATGTTTGACTGTGTATTTCAGGGATGGAGCCAGTTGCAGTGGTCTCTACTGTGCACTCAGCATCGTTATAGAACGTATCAAGGTTTCATGTTTGACTGTATATTTCAGGGATGGAGCCAGTTGCAGTGGTCTCTACTGTGCGCTCAGCATCGTTATAGAACGTATCAAGGTTTCATGTTTGACTGTGTATTTCAGGGATGGAGCCAGTTGCAGTGGTCTCTACTGTGCACTCAGCATCGTTATAGAACGTATCAAGGTTTCATGTTTGACTGTATATTTCAGGGATGGAGCCAGTTGCAGTGGTCTCTACTGTGCACTCAGCATCGTTATAGAACGTATCAAGGTTTCATGTTTGACTGTATATTTCAGGGATGGAGCCAGTTGCAGTGGTCTCTACTGTGCACTCAGCATCGTTATAGAACGTATCAAGGTTTCATGTTTCACTGTGTATTTCAGGGATGGAGCCAGTTGCAGTGGTCTCTACTGTGCACTCAGCATCGTTATAGAACGTATCAAGGTCTAATGTTTGACTGTGTATTTCAGGGATGGAGCCAGTTGCAGTGGTCTCTACTGTGCACTCAGCATCGTTATAGAACGTATCAAGGTTTCATGTTTGACTGTGTATTTCAGGGATGGAGCCAGTTGCAGTGGTCTCTACTGTGCGCTCAGCATCGTTATAGAACGTATCAAGGTTTCATGTTTGACTGTGTATTTCAGGGATGGAGCCAGTTGCAGTGGTCTCTACTGTGCACTCAGCATCGTTATAGAACGTATCAAGGTTTCATGTTTGACTGTATATTTCAGGGATGGAGCCAGTTGCAGTGGTCTCTACTGTGCACTCAGCATCGTTATAGAACGTATCAAGGTTTCATGTTTGACTGTGTATTTCAGGGATGGAGCCAGTTGCAGTGGTCTCTACTGTGCACTCAGCATCGTTATAGAACGTATCAAGGTTTCATGTTTGACTGTATATTTCAGGGATGGAGCCAGTTGCAGTGGTCTCTACTGTGCACTCAGCATCGTTATAGAACGTATCAAGGTTTCATGTTTGACTGTATATTTCAGGGATGGAGCCAGTTGCAGTGGTCTCTACTGTGCACTCAGCATCGTTATAGAACGTATCAAGGTTTCATGTTTGACTGTGTATTTCAGGGATGGAGCCAGTTGCAGTGGTCTCTACTGTGCACTCAGCATCGTTATAGAACGTATCAAGGTTTCATGTTTGACTGTATATTTCAGGGATGGAGCCAGTTGCAGTGGTCTCTACTGTGCACTCAGCATCGTTATAGAACGTATCAAGGTTTCATGTTTGACTGTGTATTTCAGGGATGGAGCCAGTTGCAGTGGTCTCTACTGTGCGCTCAGCATCGTTATAGAACGTATCAAGGTTTCATGTTTCACTGTGTATTTCAGGGATGGAGCCAGTTGCAGTGGTCTCTACTGTGCACTCAGCATCGTTATAGAACGTATCAAGGTTTCATGTTTGACTGTATATTTCAGGGATGGAGCCAGTTGCAGTGGTCTCTACTGTGCACTCAGCATCGTTATAGAACGTATCAAGGTTTCATGTTTGACTGTGTATTTCAGGGATGGAGCCAGTTGCAGTGGTCTCTACTGTGCACTCAGCATCGTTATAGAACGTATCAAGGTTTCATGTTTGACTGTATATTTCAGGGATGGAGCCAGTTGCAGTGGTCTCTACTGTGCACTCAGCATCGTTATAGAACGTATCAAGGTTTCATGTTTGACTGTGTATTTCAGGGATGGAGCCAGTTGCAGTGGTCTCTACTGTGCACTCAGCATCGTTATAGAACGTATCAAGGTTTCATGTTTGACTGTGTATTTCAGGGATGGAGCCAGTTGCAGTGGTCTCTACTGTGCACTCAGCATCGTTATAGAACGTATCAAGGTTTCATGTTTGACTGTGTATTTCAGGGATGGAGCCAGTTGCAGTGGTCTCTACTGTGCGCTCAGCATCGTTATAGAACGTATCAAGGTTTCATGTTTGACTGTATATTTCAGGGATGGAGCCAGTTGCAGTGGTCTCTACTGTGCACTCAGCATCGTTATAGAACGTATCAAGGTTTCATGTTTGACTGTATATTTCAGGGATGGAGCCAGTTGCAGTGGTCTCTACTGTGCGCTCAGCATCGTTATAGAACGTATCAAGGTTTCATGTTTCACTGTGTATTTCAGGGATGGAGCCAGTTGCAGTGGTCTCTACTGTGCGCTCAGCATCGTTATAGAACGTATCAAGGTTTCATGTTTCACTGTGTATTTCAGGGATGGAGCCAGTTGCAGTGGTCTCTACTGTGCACTCAGCATCGTTATAGAACGTATCAAGGTTTCATGTTTGACTGTGTATTTCAGGGATGGAGCCAGTTGCAGTGGTCTCTACTGTGCACTCAGCATCGTTATAGAACGTATCAAGGTTTCATGTTTGACTGTATATTTCAGGGATGGAGCCAGTTGCAGTGGTCTCTACTGTGCACTCAGCATCGTTATAGAACGTATCAAGGTTTCATGTTTGACTGTATATTTCAGGGATGGAGCCAGTTGCAGTGGTCTCTACTGTGCACTCAGCATCGTTATAGAACGTATCAAGGTTTCATGTTTGACTGTATATTTCAGGGATGGAGCCAGTTGCAGTGGTCTCTACTGTGCACTCAGCATCGTTATAGAACGTATCAAGGTTTCATGTTTGACTGTGTATTTCAGGGATGGAGCCAGTTGCAGTGGTCTCTACTGTGCACTCAGCATCGTTATAGAACGTATCAAGGTTTCATGTTTGACTGTGTATTTCAGGGATGGAGCCAGTTGCAGTGGTCTCTACTGTGCACTCAGCATCGTTATAGAACGTATCAAGGTTTCATGTTTGACTGTGTATTTCAGGGATGGAGCCAGTTGCAGTGGTCTCTACTGTGCGCTCAGCATCGTTATAGAACGTATCAAGGTTTCATGTTTGACTGTATATTTCAGGGATGGAGCCAGTTGCAGTGGTCTCTACTGTGCACTCAGCATCGTTATAGAACGTATCAAGGTTTCATGTTTGACTGTGTATTTCAGGGATGGAGCCAGTTGCAGTGGTCTCTACTGTGCACTCAGCATCGTTATAGAACGTATCAAGGTTTCATGTTTCACTGTGTATTTCAGGGATGGAGCCAGTTGCAGTGGTCTCTACTGTGCGCTCAGCATCGTTATAGAACGTATCAAGGTTTCATGTTTGACTGTGTATTTCAGGGATGGAGCCAGTTGCAGTGGTCTCTACTGTGCGCTCAGCATCGTTATAGAACGTATCAAGGTTTCATGTTTGACTGTATATTTCAGGGATGGAGCCAGTTGCAGTGGTCTCTACTGTGCACTCAGCATCGTTATAGAACGTATCAAGGTTTCATGTTTGACTGTGTATTTCAGGGATGGAGCCAGTTGCAGTGGTCTCTACTGTGCACTCAGCATCGTTATAGAATGTATCAAGGTTTCATGTTTGACTGTGTATTTCAGGGATGGAGCCAGTTGCAGTGGTCTCTACTGTGCACTCAGCATCGTTATAGAACGTATCAAGGTTTCATGTTTGACTGTGTATTTCAGGGATGGAGCCAGTTGCAGTGGTCTCTACTGTGCACTCAGCATCGTTATAGAACGTATCAAGGTTTCATGTTTGACTGTGTATTTCAGGGATGGAGCCAGTTGCAGTGGTCTCTACTGTGCACTCAGCATCGTTATAGAACGTATCAAGGTTTCATGTTTCACTGTGTATTTCAGGGATGGAGCCAGTTGCAGTGGTCTCTACTGTGCGCTCAGCATCGTTATAGAACGTATCAAGGTTTCATGTTTGACTGTGTATTTCAGGGATGGAGCCAGTTGCAGTGGTCTCTACTGTGCACTCAGCATCGTTATAGAACGTATCAAGGTTTCATGTTTGACTGTGTATTTCAGGGATGGAGCCAGTTGCAGTGGTCTCTACTGTGCACTCAGCATCGTTATAGAACGTATCAAGGTTGAACAGGAAGTCGACGTCTTCCAGACCTCAAAACAGATCAGAATTAACAGACCACAGGCCATAGAAGGAATTGTAAGTCCAGAAATCCTATAGATATACTTTTCAAGTTATGAAGTTTTTAGATATTGGATTTATTTGATTAAAAGTGATGTGGAACTCCTCAAAAATATTGATTTGATTTATAATAAACACTAGTAGATGATGTTTGCTATTTGGGCAAGCAATGTCAATCAAAATAATTGTAATGCAGGATGGATTCATTTTTAGTCAGAATCAAAGAAAAGTTACATTTGCCTTTAGAGAATGTGTATGGGTAAATGTTTACACAAATGGGATTTTTTTTAACTGTCCCCTATTTGCACCCCTCTTTTACTAACTCTTATCCTGTTACTCCTTTTATGATTACTTTTATCCTGTTATAATGTGTTGTCTTATTTCTCTTTCAGAATCAGTATGACTTCTGTTATCAAGTTGCTCTCGAGTATATAGAGTCTTTCCAAACCTATGCAAACTTTAAATAGGGAGTGGTTGTAGTTCAATATCCCAGTCCGTGAACTCTGTGACCAATCATCACCATCACTTCTGCTGGACCACACTCTGAGCAGGGACTCAACCCACGTACAGTATACGGAAATATTGGACCAAGGAATATGCAGTTAATTCCAGGGGTATTGGTCATGGGCCAAGGAACATGTCTATCCTCTAGAATACTGTTACGCTCTAGGACATTGTTATCCTTTAGGGTTTTGATCTTTGATGAAGATGCATACTGCATGTCCAGAGCATCTCTGTTGGACAAAGCCTGAGTTGGTGTACAATCCACACAAAGTATATGGAAATACTGGACAGAGGATACACAGTTAATTCCTGTGACATTTGTTATGGACCAAGGGAAACCCTGCTCTCTGTCCTCTGGGATATAGAGTATGTTCTAAACATCACACCTTTTCACCAATCATGAGTATCACCTCCGCTGACCAAGCCTTGGACAGGAGTGCAACCTACAGGCATTAGACTGGAATATTGAACTAAGGGGTACATAGTTTCCCCATAGACTATTGAACCGGGGACTCGGACCAAGTACACCGTCTTCTAAGGGATATCACTTATGGACCAAGGAGTATGCAGTTTTTCTCTGGGATATTGGTCATAGAAAAACACTACTCTTCACAATATTCCTAAGGATTTTGGTAATGGATCTTGGTCATGGACAATAAAGAATGCTGTTTTCCCAGAGGTATTGGACATGGACCCAGTGATACAGTTTTCCTTTAGATATCAGTCAGTGACAGAGGACTGGGATTTTGATGTGGACCAAGGAGTTCAGTGTTATCCCTGGGGGTATTGGTCCTGTACCGAGGACTACGCAGTTTTCCGTGGGATATTGAATGAAAGTCGACCCCATACATGGCTGTGGTATGTGCCTCCAGCTGCTACAGGGTACAGACACTATCCACAGGCCTAGCCATGATCAGCTGACCACAGGGGGACCACATCCTCCCCCCTACCCACCCAGCCACCCTCTCACCCATACACATGCTCTGGTCTAAAGGGGTATAAATGACAAAGAGAATCAGAAGAGATCTCCTGCTCTTTCACACCCACAAGTTCTTGACTTAAAGGGATAAACAACAGAGAAGTCCTATTCTCTCACAACCCCACATCACTAGCCTCCCCAGGGCATGTAGAGGTGAAGTGTAAGGGTGTATGGGATTCGGGGGGAACCGTTATTTGTGTAATGTTTCTGATGATTACATCTCTGGCTTTTTGTAAATGTATTTAGTGCTAAGATATGGTAGTGGGTCTCCTTTCTTTCCGATCACTCGATTTAGAAGATCCCAAAGGAACAACTGACTTAGAAAGTCCCTACTGTAATTGTACAGAAGTGTTTTTGTTTGAGCAGCCAGGCGCGGCAGAGAGTGTCGCGTTAGCCTGCTGCTGCCGCCGCCCTGGTGTCTCAGTGTGGAAGCTTGAGTAAGGTCCATGTATGATAGTTGTATAGAACACACCTGACCAGCATACGGTATATGTGGAACAAGCCTAAGGCTTATCCAACTCCAAGACAGTCCTTTCTTCACCTGACATTTTACAATTAACAGCCTTTCTAGCAATGATTTAATTTAAATACTCTATATCTGAATTGTGTTTTCATTTAGAAATGGAAGTATTTGATGGTTTTGAGAGAAATCATGAATGATACACAAATTTTATCTTCCCTAAGTAAGGGAATATCAACCTTTTTATCTTTCCGTCTGTGTGCTGGTCAGATGTGTGCAAATGATATATTACTGGTCTAAAAGACCCTATTTGTATAAAACTTTATTTCTTAGAACTCTTTGTACAGCTGCATTTGTTTCCTTATTACTGTGAATAATAGATCTTCCTTTTACTCTGTACATGAATTTAGTATTTTTGATGATTTATCTTGATCGTAGCTCTTTGATTTTTATCTGTTGACTAGAGTATTGTGTATCTTTACTGCTGTTTGTATTTCCCTGATGGAAATGACCGTATTGGAGTCTCCTAATTAGCCCTAACTCTGTATCACCTGTCATCCATTACCAGTAGAGAGTAAAAGTGCACCCAGGAAGTGCCTTGCCGCCCCCTATCTGTGACTTCTAACACTAATGTGGCAGCGCACTCACTCCTTATACTTAGGGTATATGAGGAACATCTCTTCTGATAATAGATTTTGAAATGATAAATAGAAATATCTTTCTCTTTGGAATTAATTCAATTGACACTTTTTTTATCAACTGCCCCATTTCGTTTGAGAAGTTGTATGTGCCATGATATTCTGAAAATATTCAAAATTTTGAAAGTTTTGATTGCTTTTCTCATCTATTGTAAAGTGAATCTTATTTAAAAGTAAGATACTCAAGATATTTAAAAAAAAGCACAGCATTAGGGGGCCAGTATTTAGCAGCACCCATATGCAAGATTCTATGTGGAATCTGAATCATCTATATACGTTGACCCATTCATGCGTAGAGGCCTAGAGGCCATGGAACGTTTTTGTTTGGTACATAAATTTCTGTGAGAGTCCCTCATCAGAAAGCCATCTTGTAAAATGTCTGGCATTTCTGGTCAATGCGGCTGTGAATGGGTTTACAACAGTGTGTTTACACAGTGGTACTCTGCATCAAATATATTTATAGGTGCAAAATATAGTCCAATATACTCACCTTTCTACTGAAACCTGACCTGAATTAGATCCTGGGTCGTTAACTACATCAGATGTTATAGATTTCATACCTAGGTGTTTCCTAAATAACTTTATATTGGAAAGACCCTGCTAAGAATTGCTAAGATCTTCACTGCCTGAGCTTACTTGAAAGCGGGTTATCAGTTTGACTGACGGTGCACATTTTGTCTTTGTGTTTAATCTGCATGGGTTTATTAAGATGTAACTAACTCTCTCTTTGTTGAAAGTATCTATGAGACAATTGATATTTGCTGGATATTTTACTTCGTGTTTATAAGAGTTGTCAGTTATGAGGCATTTTTGAAGAGTGCTAGTTCTTGACAGGCCAGCGCCTTTTTATGGAACTGGTTCAATAAGAAATCTAGTATACTTTTTTATTAGCAATTCTCCTCTTAATGTCTGCATGAAATGATTTTGATTTTGTCATTTTTGCAATTAAAAATCTCCATTCATTGCATTGAGAAGTATAAGTCAAAATTTAGTTTAATTTAGAAATTTAGTTTCAAAATTATGTCTTCCAACATAAGATACTACTAAGATAACTTTGAGCTTCCTAGCTTTGTTAAATGCCTGAATATGTGCTGTCTACAAGATAATGGATGCCTCATTCATTGAGCTTATTGTTTTTGAGCACTGTCTTCATTACAGCCTGCGTTGTGTACTAAAGGTTTCATTAAATGTGTGAGGATATCTGCTTTAGCGTGAGCTACGGGTTAGACTTACGAATGAAAACACACTCATGGCTTAACTGGTGCATTAATCCAAGTATTCTTATTGGCTTAACTGAATGGATATGTTGATAATTTGAGAGTAGTGGCAAATACGGTACTATTTAGGTTGTTTCTATGGCAACGCTGCAGCAGCCTCTCCCTCAGTGTAGGAAATAGGGAGGGAAATGATGAACGTGTTTTGAGGATATGACGGTGATTGTTTATCTTCCAGTCGATGATTGACAATTTGTTGTTGGTGCTGTATAACAGATACTCAAAGATAATTAATTGATAGGTAATTTTTAAGCTATGACTCAATCAGTATGCTGTTTTAATTGATAAGGCACACAAAGCATTTATGCAATATGTTGACATTTTATTTGAAGCGCACAGTATGAATGCTGAAGTACAGTGTTGTTTTTCAAGGCCAAGTTTTTGTATCGATAACATTTTATATGTGTTTTTAAAGGACAGGAAAAGTCTTTTATTCCTTGATGCTGTCTGCCTGTGTTTTTATGTAGCTTTTTGTAATATCAGAGCAGCTTCTGTGTCCTGCTGAGGGTAGCGGAATAATGGTGATTTTAAAGAATCGCATAGGTTTGCACATGAAGAATATTGATTCTCCTTTCATGGGAATCCATCATTACTACAATTTACACTCAAACCTGCCCAAAATACCAATTGTATAACTTAGATATCGGGTTTGAAGTTGGTTTTCCTTCACAGGTGAAATATAAATTTTCAAGAAATGGAAGAGAAATAGAAATCTAAATTGACCAGTGCTCTCCCAAAACTGGTGGTCTGTGGTTGTAGTTTTTACTGCACACTCATAGCTTACTCATCTCGTATTCCTCAAAAATATTCTTATTTTGAGGGCCAGTAATCTTATAGGACTGGTTCATTCATAACTTTCTCTACCCTGTTCCAAGTCAGTTTCCCAGTATTACTCACATACCATCATCACTATTACTGCGGAAAATCTGTACAGTGCAGCCTCTTCAATTTTAACTTGATAAATCACAAGAAAAATATAATAATGATAAGGTAATTATGATTAAAATAGTGGGTTATTCTTAAATTGTTTCCCAGAATGATGTGGATAAAGGAAAGGTTATTTTGACTGGAAATGTTATGGTGTATTGCAAGTTGTGTCATAAACAGACTTAAGCATCTCAGTTTTAACAGGCTGACCATACTGTTTATGCATATCTTAAATAATTTCAAGATCTATTCCAAAGGACCTTTCGAAGATTGTTGTTAATATGCATTTTATGAAACTTCCTCCCTTTTAAATTTCCCAAATCTACAAGTGAATTTTCAGTGCATTATAACAAATTGTTCCATGACCCTGCAATTATTCCCTTCCCTCTGAGCAGTGAGAGACTCAAGACTGTTTCTGATAATGTAATAAAATATCCTGATAAAGGATTTATTTACGATTGAAAATAATCATGACAAGTTTGCAATCAAAGGTAAATGATGCAATTCTGTTGAAAACATTTGAGGAGAGGATTTCACATTGTTTTATCATTTCCTGTATGATAACAGATTTTAAGTATGAAGTTTGGTTTATTTCATGACTGACTGCCTTTGTAAAACAAGAATGGCAGTTGTTTTTTGTGATCGTGGAGCAGAAATCAGCTTTTTATTTATGGTCACAAGATGGTGCCTCTAAGTGTGCCTAATGTGTTTGTATATTTGGATCTGATGTATATAGTACTTCTTAATTTGACGTATTTTAATCCTTTTTGAAAAGAGCAATCTTGACTGTTTATGTTGCTATCTAGTGTTTCATGAATAATCATGTGTATTGCCACAAGCACAAATAAAATAAACAAGCAGCTTATGTGTTGAACATGTCGCCTTGTTGTTTTTACGATTAAGTTATTTATATGATGAAGCATGGCTTCGACGACGACCGAAGCTCTTAACCCTTCCAATGCTTAAGCTACTTTCGCCCAAAAAGATTTTTGAAAACCATCTAAACCCTGTCATGTTGGTATATATTGGATAGTAGAGTACTCTCAGATGAGTACCCTTATGCCAGGGTTGCCATTAAGTGTTCTGGTTTTTTGAATGATTTTGTATTGGCGAAATTAGCAACCAGCAGCGTAAGGGTTAACACAGCTGCTATATTCTACCCGTAGTGCCAGCATGTATTACGAGCTATGTAGTTAATGCTGAAAAAGACAATGGCGTGTGTGTATCACGAACGGGATTTTGGCGCCAGTTTCTATGGAAAATAAATGCTGCACATCACAACACACGCATATTACCACTGTTCAATTAGTGCATAGGTTTTACGGTAAAACGCTTATATTTCTCTTTTTTGTCCGCTACCGTGGGTGATTAAAACATCCATAGTTTATGTTTTGTAGCACAGAGAAGTGGGCCTGGGAATGAGCATAACAAAGCTCAGTATTTACCCATTTCACACGACTCTGACGTCACTTCCTTTTTAACAGCAGGACCTGGACGTACAATAATTTTGTTAATAAAAATTGAAGGCCATCGTACTCCTGACAACAATGAGATATCTTGCGCATAACCATTTTACGCGCTACGCTTCGCAGCTACCGAGCTTCGCTCGTTATAAAGTTATAAATTTTTTAGTATGGGCATGAAAATTAAGTTGAATGACTAAAAGACGGGTATACACATACTTTATTGTAATTGACAAAATAGTTCCAAACTATCTATATATGTACAGACTACAGTTATGACAAGGATGTAGTATTTATAACATACCTTGACCCTATGAAAACAAAAGTTCATGTACATTCAATATGTTTGAAATTGTAGGCATGCAAAAAGCAAGCATCACTGGTTGAGCTTAATTACTTTAAAGGGGCCCTAAAGGCTCACAAACATATCAACTTATATGAAAGTTATACACTTCAAGAACAGGATGCTACCATTCTTTTTCTCTCAGTGATCCCGTGAGGGGAGATTTTTGTGTATTGTCATCCTCCTAGACAGCCTCTGCCAGCCACTGGGTGCGGCCATGTTTTTCAAGTGCTATCAGCTGTGACACAATCGGGTGGCAGGGATCACATCCTGTCTCCAAGCTACCTCTGGGCAGTGTATCTAACAGCAGTGCTCCTGACAAGAGCTCTCTGCACAAGTTGCATAAAAACGTATATATCAAACAAGAAATCATGTGCAGCTATTGGCTGTAAAAAAAGACACGCTAGTGGAGAAAGCTTTCATAGATTTCCTAGTAGTAAATTTAGACAAAAACAGTGGTTAGCATCCATGAAACTTTTAAACCCACCTGTCCTGAAGTATGCATATGTATGTTCAGACCACTTCACTGACGAGGATTATGTCAGGAATCACACACTGCAGTCAGGATTACTTCAGAGTACAGTTAACAAGGTTCTGAAGAGGGATGCTTTTTTAGAAGGTTTTGGTACTTGTGAAATAGGTGTGCATAATCTCTCACACTTCTTCAAAAAAGAAACAGTCACAATTGATACACCTTTTATCATGCTCCATGCGACTCCTATTGCATCTAGTCTTACTTTCTTCAAGGATATAATATCTGGTAACCAATTTTCATAAATCTCTTATTTCAAGCAGAAGTGATCTTGCAATTTATCAATTTCGGGATTTATTTACTTTATTGGTATACATTTACTAGTCTCAACATGATTTACCTTCATTCAGTTGCTCAACGAATATAAGCACAGGTGTATGCATTAAATGTTTAATATTAAGCCAGCATGAAAAGGGTAAATATCATTCCCTAACTTACAAAATTGAAACAGCTAAGGTTATAGTCAGTCATGACCCCATTTTCACTGGGAAGAAATACATTTCTAAATAGTACTGCAATATAGAGGAAGGTTGAACTCAAAATATCTCAAATTGCAAATGACCCTTTCTTTTATTTATGATAGAATAAATGACATTTTCATTTACTCATTACCAACCTTCTCTTAATGACTTATGATTAATAATCATACTCTTCATTATTATGATCTGATGTACAGACTTTAGCAACCCTAACAGCTAACTTTCAGGGTGAATGGCAATTTTCATAGGTACCTCAACATGGTCTTTATCAATCCACTGAGAATAGACTGTGCAGGATTTTGTAAGTTGTGTTACAACTGAGGTTTTGTCTTATGTCTAGGTCTCTAGGGTAATAACAAAAGTAAGTAAAGGAAAGGGACACACAGGGTAATTGACCTTGTCCAATTGGCATTACACATCTAGACCCCATGGGACACAAGGTAGTAAACACAGGAAGTGACTAGCAGTACTGGGAACAGCAATCATCTTCATTTCCTTTAGTAATTGTGTACATATTCATGAAGATTATAGAAAAGAAATGTCAAGAATACCTTTGGAAGGGGCCTGATAATTTAAAGAAGGAAAGAAGTCTGACAGGTGCACCACAACATGCTATTTAAGCGCCAGCCCTCTGTTTCCACATCTTGACCATCAAATTCATCAACACCTTGAACTATGTCCATATAATCCACCTGATCACCTTCAGCCACTCTTGGTTCAAAGTCGTAGGGATTTGCATACCTAAACATCTTGAATGTGCTTCAGAGCAGTGAAATATCTACCTCCTAGACAGAGCTACTGGCTTTATCCAATACACCCACTAAGCTGCTTGCCACCCATTTACATAGACTACAGCAGCATGAGTTGACTCAGATCCAAGATGGCGGCTGCCCTGCCTCAGTGAAGGTGCTATTCACTAATTGCAATTTGAGATTTCTCTTTGTGTGGAGCTCTAGGGCTTCTCTGTTTATGACAGATGTTGAGCTATGTTCATGAACTTTCATATAAACCTATGATGTGTTTTTCCCCAAGTTCCCCTTTAAGTGAAATTAGTTTTTCTGTACATGATGAGACTCGCTTCTTCTGAGCAGCAATAAAAAAGGTTATTGAAGCCAGGAGAGATTCAGTTCAGGCTCCATCAAGACCATAAAGAATTGGCGTTAGTGCACGGGCCTAGGTTGTTGCAACAAATGTCCTCTGAACCACTATTTTCAAGACACATAGATGAATGAAAATACTTAACCTATTAATATGCTCAGAATCTGATACTTGTGATTATAATTTTGATAAAGAACAAACTTGAAAATCATTTGAATGAAAGCTGTAATAATAAGGGTTGTTGTTGGATCTAGTACTTTAAGGTTGCTTGTTGCCATTTCTAGTTGACTTAGATTTTCCTTTATCCCGCTTTTATTTGACTATTCAGTCGATTCAAGGCATAGATTGCCTGAAAACTCTCTGATGAGGAATTCATTAAATAATACATAAGTACCCTACCAAAAGATGTGAGGAGTAAAAAGCTTACAGAGCATTTTCAAAAGGAGCTCTTATTCACAGTTTTGAACAGGGGACCATCAAATTTCACATACACAGTTAAAATAGTTTGATATCTGAGAGAACACTTTCATTGAAAAGAAAGAAAATGATAAAACATTTGAATACAGGATGCATGTATTCAGTGTTATATTTCTCGTTTGAATATTTACCAGATATTGCTCTTGCAAGCGAGAAATCCAGTAACAGTGCGTGCGTGTCTGGGCAATAAGTACATACAAAATGAATAAGTTAATGATACCATGGCAATTCAGTGGCGGGAAAGTATGGCAGAAAAAACATGGCTCAGAGATATGTCATTTCTATTTACAAAAGGTTCATAGTGTACAGTTGATAATCAAATAATTTACCACACATAATGCAGAAGTAAAGGATATGAATGAATCCTATCAGTTAATTCTTTATCTGCCTAATTAGTAATTACAAACTTCATTTTAATACTAACAATTAAGTGAAAATTTGTCTCAAAGATGGTCACCATAAGGAACATTGGTATTGGTAAAATTAACAGATTTTTTGGTTTGAAAGAAATTTGTGGGTAAGTGTCAAAATATATATCCAAAACCCATTTCCTAAGTCTATAGTAGAATTACTGACTTGATTGTAAATGGACGGCACATTCAATAAAACTGCTGGTCTTTCTCCCAAAAGACACTTAATCACTAACAAATGTCCATTTTCCACCTCAAATGTCTATCCATGGACTGCTGATCCATCTACTCGAACTTTATACACCGCTGTGAAGTGATCATGTCCACTTTCAATGAAGAATCGTAAATGTTGAGCTGTGATTGCACTAAAGTCTATCACCTCCTGTTGCATTTGACTGTCTGTGGCCTCAAGTTCTACAAAAAATAGATAATTGATAGAATTAGACATACTCACATATATCGTTTCACTCAGGGCCTATCCTACCCGCATCTCAAAAAGGTCACAGTGATAGTCATGAAATGAATATCGTAGTAGCTGGTCATAAGCAGATTTATAAGTTGCTTAGTGGCTGACACAGTGATACTGATAGCACATTATACCAAAAAAAGTATTTTCATGTTCTCTGCATTAAAGTGTGGAGACCTTTAATTTGAAATATATTTTTTTCAAATTCTAGTTTTTTTAAAGCCTGCAAGAAAAAATCTGAAAAACACCTTTTAGCCCCATTTAGAGTATGAATATTAACAAATCATTCTTTCTTTTAGAATGAGCAATGATTTGTGCATTTTGTGGTAATAGTATCTATCAAAAGCAGTGATGGGTTGGAAAACTGGCTTGTGGTAGTGCATGCACTGCATAGCAGTTATAACTTCAATAGTTATAGCAAATAGTTATGATACAAAATTATAACAACGAACTTATCAAAATTGACAATGTGAGTTTAAAAATCTATTTTCCAAAGCACCTTTCCAAAATGTCATGATACCTTCAGTAAATATCATCGTAAATTATAACATCCTTTCATGATACACATTCTATAACTTTACCTCTTTCCTCCAAAGGTTCAAAGTCTCGAGGTGCATTCTGGACACTTCTTTCAATAACTACACGCCTGGCTGAAAAAAAGAAGAAAATACTTATTTCAATATCAATTCATTATCAAATACAAATATATATATAATGTTACAATAGGACTCCAATGCCCCTGTAGTCATATGATTTATACCATCTACTCAAAAAAGATTTAAGAAGGAAATAGAGGTAAATATTGTTTGTTCACTACATTCTACTAATTGTATCATTTAAAAGAGGTAGAGGATCCTAACTGTTCTAAACATTAGGAGTATTTTCTTACAAATAGGTAATTAGTTGATTAGTGAACACCCAAGAACTTTTGAGTAACCCAGAAATGATGATATAACACATCTTATTTATCACAAAGAACAGATTTCACATGCACTGCTTCAATTATTTTTTAAATAAAGATTATCTAGAGTGGATGAAATGAATCACTGCAGAATAGGACTTACTCAATTATTCTAGGTTTTTGACTATTTAAAGATACTACATGTTGTAAGCTGTCAGCGCACATCAACTTCTTATACCCATAAAATACTTTTGAAATATCAGTACTGTTTTACAAGTTTCAGTATTTGTATTGTTCCATTTCATGTTAAAATATCCACTTCATATAGATCTAAGGGGTAATTCTCATAGCTACCTAGCTAGTGTTGATGAAAAACAGATAAAAGAGTAAAAGTGAGAATGTAAAAATTGCCTATTAATTGCTTACCTCCACAGCTATTCAATTCCACCATGTTTATGTTCATTAACGAGGCAAATGTTATGATGAACTCCTGTGGGTAAGTACCTGTGCTGACCCAAAATGTGTCTGGCTGCCTGTGAAATACAAGCATAGCAGTGGTAAGAAATCTCAGACAAAAATGATTGCATGTTTATGAAGGCAAGGGAGGGCACTGTGGAGGCTTAGTCCCCATACGAAATATGAATTATATATAGTTGTGTGTTCTTATGACATGAGTTATGTGCAGGTGAATTTTCCTAATCTGACATTAGGTGTTCTTCTTTCCCAAGGATTCTATCCAATAAAGCTACCAATCAATGCCCAGGATGATTCAAGTGCATTGTGCAACATAACACCAATTAAGATAGGCCTATTCAGCTACTGATAATGAATTCCAATCAGATCCCCTTTAGAGCCAATTGGACAAGACATAAATCACCTCTAAGGAAGGGTAAACAGGAGCTCTTAGGTTCTGGCAGCACTGACGATTGTAGGTCAAAATCGCCGATCCGAAAATCGCCGACTACCTGAATGGCCGATCGCAAAAACGGCCGATGAATCATTGGGCCCTCCTGAAATAAACCTTCCTATTCCTCTAATTCAGTAATTGAACTTTACATTCTCCACGTGTCAAGTATCATAAACATTCTTATAAAGTATTCTGTGTTTCGATATATGTTTTTGTTTAAATCTGAGTGTTAATTCTAGAGGTAATTACGCCACAAAGCCAAGACATCCTAACATTAGAGTGGCTAGCTACGCCGACTTTTCTTCTTGAAATATTCTTTTTTAAGTCCGAAATCCGTCTAATGATAAATGACATCACTTAAAACCAATCCAAAACTTTTTTATCACTTTCCACACTCGTATACACGGACACTAAGCCTAATTGATTTCCAATAAATAGGGCCCTTTTAAGCATCGGCCTTTCAGCGAAAGGCGATTTTGTGAACGGCGATTTCGGAATCGGCGATTTTGACCATATACCGCACTGACAACAGACATGGCAGCTAAACAATTCTATTCCCTGTTAACAACAATGCTATCATGAGATTTGCACAAGTAGCACCAGATAAATACCTCATTTCGTGGACTTGAGATGACATTTATGTATATACAAGGTTATAGAGGTTTACCAAGTTTGGATGACAAACTCGAACGTTTTGTCACAAAAAAGTGGAAAAAGCGCTTGCCAAACTCAAGTCAGACAGACTATAGAGGTTATTTATATCTCCGATAGGGCCTTCTTCTTGAACAAACACAAATCTAAAACTGTCATAAGTTGAGTTTCATGTAAGGGATTTCAAATTTACACTAGTTGTTTTGCAGAGCCGTTTAAGGAAAGTGACAGGTTCTTCAATCAAGCTTATAAATTACATGACAGAAATTTAGATTTCAGGTTATGAAAATTGCACAGAGGGCCTCCTGCAAGTGGCTATTACATTTCATGTATATGATACCACTCTTCTTCACAATAAACACATCACTTGAGGATGTTTAATTTCCAAGTTTAAAATATTTTCCCATACCAAGTTGTTTTCCCCTACGTTCAAGCTAGTGGCAGGGAAAGCCAAAGGATTATATATTAAAAAAACTTCACACTTTTGACTTGTGAAATAGATCTAAGATATGTCAAAATACTCATCCACAAACATTCCCAACTTACCCATCAATCATATTTTCCGGTGGATATTGCTCATGACTAGATGTGACAAGTACCACTTGCGCCCCTGCACTACTTAATGCGACATCAAACATTGTAATTTTAATCGCGTTCGTGAATATAAACAAACTATTCGAAAAATGTTTACAAAATAAATCCTGTAAGCCTAAGACCACATTCAGTTTCCCTCTGCTATGCAACACACCAACAACGATCTCGCAGAAATCTCGTTCAGCGAGAACCTATCTGACCAATCGTATCTCATGTATTCTTCCCAGCAGCAACGAGCGTTTGCACTCTTAATTTCTTTAAGCAGGTGTGCGTTTTCGAGGTGCTATCATGTTTTGTTTTTCGTAATACGAAAGTGTCCAAATTATAACAAAAATTAGATAATAAAAAATGGGAAAGACCTTTTCAAAAGCGATTTTTTGAAAAATATTTCACTTGATTATTTTTGTTAGAAATTCAGATCTTTGATCAAATTATTAAAAAAATTAGTTAGATTCTATTTTTTACAAAACATTCCCTTCTTAAGAACTTGAGCAAATATTTGATCAAACATTTCCGAAATGGATGGCATCAACTTTTAAATACACTTATAGAGAGCTCGTTTAATTACATAAATATTTTTCAAATAATAATAAATCAATGGCAAGATTGAGAGTGACAGACCAATTTGGTTTAAACCAGAGAAATACATCCCCTACTCTCAGGTTTAAACGAATATGTCCCAAATTCCATTTTTTTTATTCAAATAAAAAATTAAACTTTGTCCTTGGTCATCCATTTGAAATATAACCATTCCAAAAGTATCTCATTATTACTTCTCATTATCTTTAAACTATTTGTAGCCTTGGACATAAAAAAACTAAGTTTTCTTTGAAAGTTGACACTATCAGAAACATTGTGAGGGCACCAACAACCTTACCTACATATTTTTTGCAATTCTTCGTGTATTAGTGTTACATATGATCGTATGCACAACCTATAATCCTTTTCCCTATGTACTACATCATTTGATGCGCGTTCCCTTTACTCTTTTACTTGGTGTAGTCCTCAGTCAATCAATATATACCTTTGCAGTTTTTGGATTGGCCACCCAAATTGACGTCACAACATGGCGACTTCCAGTGACCTAGCGACGGCCGCCGCTAACGGAGATGTCAGGGTAATTTTTAGAGCCATTCCTCAAAAGTCATCGTCTCGATTTTAGTGCATTGCGTGACAACAGTTGGTGCAATACGAAATGAGATCCGTCTTGTGCAATATCAGTAGCGATTATATGAAAACCCTCGGTATTTCGATTTGTATACACGGCGTCGAAAATCGAAACTGTCAGGGTGCGTTTTATTAGCTCGCAAACAGGTTTTGGTTTTTGAACGGTTCAGTGGGACTTGGTATCTTTGAAATGTATGTGTACATTTTAACTTTAACCATATTGCTTATTTCTCCGTTTTTCGAATTTGTTTATAAATATCTAACTTAGTAGATCCTACTGAGACTTAATCACATTTTTTTCTTTTTATCATTTTTTACAATTACACCTTTTCCTCATTTTTGATGATCCTGTTACACTTTCAGAAATTTGGGTAAAATTGCAGTTATGCACTGAGGGCTCAAGTGGACTATTGCTTATCACAATCTAGCCCCAAATTGCCAGAATAAAGATATTTTTTTCCTATTTTACATCATATAGAGGTACTATTACCAGCCTTAATGAATGTCTATATCCTTAATAAAATTTCTAGAACTTGCTGATCCTCGTCGATTTTTCAGTTGATAGAGAGACTTCTCCAGATGGGGGTTGATGTGAACCAGAGATCCTCAAATGGCATGACAGCACTCAGCATAGCAGCCTTCTGGGGATACTCAGACATTACAAAAATTTTACTGAAAAATGGGTGAGTTCATAAAAGTCAAATCATGATGTTAATTAATAGCCGCTTGCATGACACCTTCTCAAAGGGCAAGGGTTAATCGCCAATGGCTTATTTACTTTGATCATTTCTTCCTACGTTATAAGTTTGCTTTGTCAACTTTAATCTAAGAAAAATTACATATACCATGCATGTTTACTTAGAAATTCATATAATGCGCCATAAAATAAGACCCTATAAAATATTCATTTCTCTGAGGAGACTTTTTTGTATGGAGGTAGATGGACTAGGAAGTGCTGAATAATTTGGTATATCTATCTATTTCCCCTTTTACAAATTTCATGTATCTAGAGGTATTGAAAATGTGTTTTACTCGTGATTGTTTATACCAAAAATGTTCAGCTAACAAAACTGCTAAAGGTTAGTCAGAAAAAGAAAAATTCACTTCAAAGCACCCATGGATATTTATTACTGTTACTATTACATGCATTATTATTATTTTTATTATTATTATTATTATTATTATTATTATTATTATTATTATTATTATTATTAATATTATCATTATTATTAACATTATTATTAGTAGTATTAGTATAAGTATTATCATAATTATTATTATTATTATCTTTATTATTATTATTATTATTATTATTATTATTATTATTATTATTATTATGATGATGATGATGATGATATGATGATGATCATCATCATCAATGATAATAATAATGATAATGATAATAATAATGATAATAATAATAATAATAATAATAATAATAATAATAATGATAATAATAAATATAATAGTAATAATAATAATAATATAATTATAATAATAATAATAACGATAATAATGATAATAATAATAATGAATCCTTATCAATCACATGACAGCTGTCAGTATTTTAGGATGTGTATGTATGTTTTCAGGGCAGATGTGACTATAGCCAACAAGGGTACTGGGTGGACCCCAGTGCACTGTGCAGCCTTTCAGGGTCACGGTCCTGTCCTCATGAAACTCATGGAACACCAACCCCCACTCACACTCACAGACAGCAGGGGAAGGTGAGGCCAGCTCCAGAAATTAACGTCTGGATTGAAGATACAATGGATGATAACTTTTGAATTGATAATTATTTTACAAAATATTTGAAGGAGAGTTGTTGGTAATGTTCTGGTCAACATTTCTCCTTGAAATATTTTGCCAATTATGCATTAGCCTGAGATATTTCATCAAAATGGTCAGGCTGGTTTTGGCCGCTGTGAGCATTAATGGGTTAAACCACTTCATATGCTCTGTTCTACTGTTAAAATGTTTTCTGAATGTATTGTAACTTTTGAATTAACTTGGTTATGAAGCAGGATTTTGCAGAATATTTAGATGAGAGTTGTTGATTGGTCATTGATTGACTTCACCATTGACCATGAGCAAATCTCCTCAATAATTGTATTATTTTCTAAATAACAGCTTCACTATGGAGAACTCTCCAAAATTGTTTGGCATATTTAGGAATACTTTGTTGTAAACTTGGAGAGCATAACTGAATGACTTTAAGATATCTGGAGATTATTGCTAAAACTTAGTAATTATTCGCTTGAAACTTTCATAATGAATTACTGGGTTTGGGTATACATACATAAATGTGGTCCAGATACCCTGCTAGCTTGAGCCCCTCTAGCAAGTAGTATACCATGATTTATATATTTTTACAGAACTGCTGTTGATTTTGCCTCAGCCCTTGACTCCATATGGCCAATATTTGCTGGTAAGTCATCAATGCATTATTCATTGGGAATGTTATAAGATGATTTCTTTAATGGTATTAAGAAAGGAGAAAAGAAGTTCAGATCACCAAAGCATACTAATATATTTTAAATGTGGAAAGTGTTTGGCTTTGAACAAGTATTGCTGAAAATATATATTATTCCTGAAGACAACATTTTTCAAAATAACTGGGGGGAGATTACTTTTAAGAAATGAAAAAACAACTTTCCTCATATATTTCTTTATATTCACCAATTGTATTTGAGGGCATTAATGAGGGAAAATTGCACATTTATATAGTTATGAAAATCATGAAAATTATCTTTCTTTTTAGCTGCAGGCTGCAAGAGAACGACTAAGTCAGACTTGATCAAGCTAGATATAGTGAAAAAGGTAAGCAGGAGTTATAACATTTATAAATAATACCAATGATCTCTACTCTCATGTTATGATGCAGTATAAATCAAGGAAAACATGAATCTGTTTAGAAGTACCAGTCATGATGTTTAGGGAAATGCCAAACATGTAGTGCTCAGTGTTTAGGGAGAACTGTGAAAATTGGGATAAACCCAAAACAGCTCTAAATAATTCAGCATATGTTGGTTTTTCCAATTTTTTCTAATCCATATAATTTGAAATGATGTGTATGTATTCATAATTTGATCCTAAGTCAATCACTCTCATTTGTACAATTGCTTATGTATCATGCATCTTTCCAAAATGGCAGAACTTTCATCTTTTCCATGTTTTACCTTTTTGCCCATCGATAGTTGAGATTACAGAACTGAAATCTACATGTTATTTTGTATACATAGATTCCTAATATTCCTAATATTTTAGTACGTTTATCAGTGGACATTAGTTAAGCATGGAAAGTTGTATGTTTGATAATTTATGTATTTGAACTTTAATGGCATATATTGTGTTATTTTCAGGTGACGACACCAGACCCTACCATTCCCAAGTCAGACTACGCCCATTTCTCTCGGCCTGGCTCAGCCTATGTTGTCAAGTCACAGCCCTTATATGGTGAAAAACAGCAAAGCCGCTTAGACACACATCTAGTAAGTGGTATTTCCCCAAAACTTATTTGCCCCATTGCGATCAAGATCCATTTATTTCCTGAAAATGTGTATGGGATTACCAAAAGTCTTTTAAGTCCTTATTGTTGATTTTCCTTCCAAAAAATTCATTTCCTTCTATTTTATGGATCTGTGACATTTCAAAATTGAAATTAGAAGAAATTGGTTGTAGGCAATGGTTATTTGCTTATGAATAATAGATATGATTAACAATTTACATAATGTACAGGTACAAATAACATTATCAATATAAACAAATATGAACAATATTGATTATAGATAATGATGTATAGTTTTCATTAAATTACACCTTTTACTCCCAGCATGACAATAATGTATAGAAATGCTTGGTAAAGAGTTTCCTCAAAAATGAAGGTCTCTCCTTCCCAAGAGGTGCATGGTTAGAACATTCTGCTAATTCTTCATTTTCCTACTTCCAGGAAGTGGCGTCGTTAACAGGGGATGTTTTAGCCATGGAGTTATCACCGCGTGGACATAAAACTGGCAGCCCATCATGTGACATCTGGAAGAACCAATGAGATAAAAACCTTCTGGGATAGAAACCACACAATCGCCTCATCCATGGAAATCAGGGGCCTCTAATTATTCCAGGGCCATGAATTTATTTATTGTCAATATTCTTATAATGCAGAAAACATTTTCTTTCTTTCATAGCACAAAATGAATAAAGCAGGTGTTAAACTTGATAAATGCCACAACATGATCTACTGGGCCTGTAACATCAACATCTATAAAGTAGAAAAAGCACCTAACACTGCCTTAATTTCTAATTTAATAATAACTCTTTTGTATGTATAGCTGCCATTGTGTTGTTGTTGTCTAGAGATTTTCAATGACAAGCACTGAATCCACTCACAATGATAGTTCAGTGCCATAAACATTATCATCTGAGTAGGTAGATGTAATTTAGAACTGTTGTTTAACATCACTCTTCTACCAGAGTAAGGTTAAATCATAACCATTTGTAAATAGTGGAGGAAAACTTGAGTACCTGGGTGAAACCACAGACTAACCACTAGTTGCAAGTTTCCTTGAATAGGATTCCTTAGAGATGGTGAGATGCTGCAAACAACATATAGCCTATATGTCTTAGATCACTTAGCTATCGGTGCAGACCCCCCCCCCCCCCCTCCCCTCAATGGAAACAACCAATGCCAATTTTCTTATGTTTTGCTCATAGAAATCTTGCTTTAATTCCATCCTTAAAACTGAAGAACAGTTCTTAAACTCTCAAAGAGCATGATAGATTTGGTACATGGCTATTTTACATAAAATCTGATATTGGATACTCAGCAACATTGTTAAAAAGTTCAGATTATGAAGCTTGTAATTATGCTTATTGGTGCCTTGCAATACTGGAAACCCCTTCATCACCAAAAGCTCAAGAAAGCTCAGTTACCTGATGAATCGTATACAACCTTCTGATTGCATTCATCAACCCAATTAGATTATGCCACAGACCTGCCACCTATTGGTAGAAATTTGAACGAGATCTTGAAAGTTTTCAGCAGCAGGTGATGTATGCAAATTTTCACTCATTCTGGTATGTGTGAAATATAGAATTAAAAATTATGTGAAATGTATTGATAATGGGATTTTAAGCATAAATGGATGAAAAGTCATTGTGAGAGCCACTGAATTCTTTCTTGTACTGTAATTTAGCAATTTATTCCTCCATGTTGAAAGTAATTGTTTTCTTGAGTTGGAGGGGATGGACGACTCTTAAGGACATACAGGACAATTCGCTCAAGTCACGGATTTCCACGAAATTTGGTACAGAGATTCCTCGGACCACCCTCTCTCGAAATCCTGAAAATTCAAGGGATGAGGTGTTTCATTCTCCCCCAACAGGGCGCCCCCTTCAGGGCAATTTAGACAACTGTTCAAAATTCACAGATTTTCGTGTAGTAATTACAGAGAAGTAGAATGACAAAAAAAAAACGATAATGCTGTACAAATATTCTTTAGTATATATATATTTCATTCTCAGTTCCAAAAATATGGTTCCATTGTTTTATTGTCAATTTAGGGGGCGCTACTCTGGCAAGTTCACCCATGGTACCTCCGTATTGTGGGAAATTGGTGAAGTTATAGAAAAAATCTCCACATTCAGATTTTTCTTAAACTTGCTGTAATTGTTCTTTGGACCAAGTATTTTCATAAAACAAATAAAAAAATGGGGGTCAACCGTCTTGTTTCCAAGCTAGGGGGCGCCACATTACCAACATTTCATACAGAACTCTTCAATATTGCAGGAAGTTGGTGAAGCTATAGAAAAAATCTCCACATTCAGATTTTTCTTAAACTTGCTGTAAATGTTCTTTGGACCAAGTATTTTCATAAAACAAATTAAAAAATGGGGGTCAACCGTCTTGTTTCCAAGCTAGGGGGCGCCACATTACCAACATTTCATACAGAACTCTTCAATATTGCAGGAAGTTGGTGAAGCTATAGAAAAAATCTCCACATTCAGATTTTTCTTAAACTTGCTGTAAATGTTCTTTGGACCAAGTATTTTCATAAAACAAATTAAAAAATGGGGGTCAACCGTCTTGTTTCCAAGCTAGGGGGCGCCACATTACCAATATTTCATACAGAACTCTTCAATATTGCAGGAAGTTGGTGAAGCTATAGAAAAAATCTCCACATTCAGATTTTTCTTAAACTTGTTGAACCTGTTCTTAGGACCATATAAACTCATAAAACAATCTAAAAACTGGGGGTCAATCATTTTGTTTTCAAGCTAGGGGGCGCCACATTACCGGCATTTCATACAGAACACTTAAATATTGCAGGAAGTTGGGGAGGTTAAAAAAAAATCTCCACATTCAGATTTTTCTTAAACTTGCTGAAATTGTTCTTAGAACCATATATTTTTGTAAAACAATCTAAAAACTGGGGGTCAACCGTTTGGTTCTCAAGCTAGGGGGCGCCACATTACCGGCATTTCATACAGAACACTTAAATAATGCAGTAAGTTGGTGAGGCTATAAGAAAAATCTCCACATTCAGATTTTTCTTAAACTTGTTGAAATTTTCTTAGGACTCTATTTTTTCATACAACAAATTTTAAAAAAATAGGGTCAACCGTCTTGTTTTTAAGCTAAGGGGCGCCATATTACCGTCAATTCATGCAGAACACTAAAGTAAGGATTTATATTTTCAGTTATGAACGTATCTTCAGCTGTTGGAATTGTCTTTTGTGAAGTGTTTTGCTTAGCTCTAATATCACAATCACCAATATTACACATACCCCCCCCCCCCCCCTCCCAAAATCAGAGGTTCTATCTAGACAGTGCGAGTCTATCGGCTTGTAACTTGAATAACCACACCCCTTAACATCCCACTGGCTGAAAAACACGCTACCCCCCCCCCCCCCCCCCCGACTCCCCTCACCCTGTTTGGTCGAGTTGAGACAGGATATATATATATATATATATATATATATATATATATATATATATATATATATATATATATATATATATATATATATATATATATATATATATATATATACAGGTGAACTTGGATATGACGGACCACTGTACGACGGATTTTTGCATATGACGGACACTATGCTTGGTCCCAGTCCGATGCATATAAAGTATTCTTCATATGTATACGACGGATTTTGCATATGACGGACCAATTTTCCTGGTCCCATTGAGTCCGTCATATCCAAGTTCACCTGTATATGCATATATATTCATTATCAGTATCACTGTTATGTCATTATCATTTTATATTTACTATTATTTTCATCATTATTATTATCATTATTATTACGATTTTTATTATTATTATCATTATAATCATCATTAGTATTACTTGTTATCCAGGGAATTAAAAAGTGATTTGGGTCTGCCACGATCTCGTACATACGCTCGTTATCGAAATTTAAAAATACCACCCAGAGCACCGATTTCATCCCAAAAAAAGCAACCTTATTTTCGAAAAACGCTGACTTTTTCCAGTAAAAAAAACACCCCTTCTTCCATCAAAACACTGACATTAGATGAACGGGAACACGCATTTTTTACTTTTAATGTTAAAATTCTCTGCCTGTTTAGCGGCAGCAGACTCAGAAGTCTAGTCACTTCAGTAGTCACTCGGGGTCAGAACCGCGGATACTACGTGGATTGTTATAGGATTTTCACTACTCAAATTCGTACCTTGGTACAAAAACATACCCTTCTTTTACAAAGCGAGGACATGCGGGGGTCTCAAAAATGACCCTTCTTCTGCGAAATACGTAACACGGGTGCGCCCCCCCCCCCCCCCCTATGTGCCTGACATCAAAGGAACGCTCGCGCCACTGTCTAAAATGTGCCTCCACCGCGCGCGTGAAGAGCGGCTATAATGACGCAATGTATAGTCATTAGAGGTCGCTCCGTTCGTATGTCCGCACTCCTCTTAATAGTTGTATGAAATTCCAGCAGCCACAACCTCTGATATCTGTGTATTTTGTTAACAATACCAGATACATTATTACTAATAGAACAGTAGTGTGGGGCTCATGCACATTCCAGAGAGAAAAGGGTCTAAAAGATACATATTTTGGCAACATTTGAAAATGCATTGACAAAAAGGTTTTCATTATACGAAATGAAAAAGAAAGTATTCCATTCAATGCTCTGATTATATTAGTGTTAAAGAAACACAATCAGTGCAGTATTAAATGCAAAACATATTTTGTTTTGATCTAGACCCGGTTTGTGTCTCTATCCAGGCCAGCTGTTCTTAATACTGACGTCTATATGGCCTTCAGAGACACGGTACCACTCCATTGTAAAAATCTGCCACCCACTACGGTGAATTCACCGTAGTGGATTTCTCGCGTGAAAAGGCGAGTGTCACGGCCAGACTTAAACCAATGAATCATGTACATGTTTGACTATATATATGCCCTAAGTCGGCAGGTGACAATGGCTGAAGTGTTTTATAATATTAGAAAGAAGTTCTGAAGCGGCAATTTCCGCCATTTTAAATTTCCGACATTTGCTTTAGGCCTGACTAATCGAGCACCTGCCAAGACATTAGGAGCGTCTGTTCGCATATAACAGACGCTCCTAATGTCTTGGCAGGTGCTCGATTAGTCAGGCCTAAAGCAAATGTCGGAAATTTAAAATGGCGGAAATTGCCGCTTCAGAACTTCTTTCTAATATTATAAAACACTTCAGCCATTGTCACCTGCCGACTTAGGGCATATATATAGTCAAACATGTACATGATTCATTGGTTTAAGTCTGGCCGTGACACTCGCCTTTTCACGCGAGAAATCCACTACGGTGAATTCACCGTAGTGGGTGGCAGATTTTTACAATGGAGTGGTACCGTGTCTCTGAAGGCCATATAGACGTCAGTATTAAGAACAGCTGGCCTGGATAGAGACACAAACCGGGTCTAGTTTTGATCTAGAAACATTTAAGTGCCTTGTAGTACTGTACATATCTTTTGTTTTGTGTAAAAAATAAATGTACAATTACTGCCATACTATATTTTTGTCTGTTTTTTCTTATCATCCGAGTTCAGGAGTTGCCAAATAATATTACGTTACCACATGACATACAGCATGTAATGTGGCAATTTGCCACGATACATGTACCTCATATGATGGGAAGAAATTTGGGAATTTCGAATATCGTCACCCTTTCTACCATATCCTTAGAAGACCAACACATGGAATGGAAACCAGCCGGTCAACCCGAACATGCTAGCCTCAACCAGTGTCAATTAATAGTCGCTAATAGGTGCTCTGGGCACCCCCAGCAGGTGGTGGAGATAAGGTTTCTCTGTAATGTAATCGATGCGGGAGCCCTGATTGGTCCTTGTTCCCACGTGACCTCGTGCTGCTGCCTTATCTGCTAGTCCTGGCATGAGGCTAGCATGTAACTATAGGGCATATAGTAATTGGTCTCTCGTTACATATCCATTCTTTTCTTAATCCAAGCCATATCTAAGCAAATTGTGACTAGCCTGGTATCGAACACTTTATCAGCACCTGAGCATGACCTGGCTCATTATTCTAATTTCATGATAGAGCAGGACTTGATAGCTAAAATAAAACGACAAAAACGAAAACGGGATCATTCTTCGCTAATTCCTAGCTAAAACGTGACTAGCCTGGTATCTAACCCCAACGTTATGTGTGGTTAAAGATTACAAATATTCGTAACCCCGGGAACTCGCATGGTACAGACATCTGGGAAACTGCAAATTTCAGCAAAATACAGCAGGTCAATGAAAGCAGTTGATGCAGTTTTGCTATTTAATGATCCTATACCATTGGGCAATCTTGGTAACCCTGAGTTGAATTGAAAGGTTTAATTTGCTTTAATTTTACAGAGCCACAGGCTTATGGCAGGTTCTAGTGCTACCCGCGCTGCAATTTAACCCTTGTGCTGCTGGTGGCTAATTTGGCCAATACAAAATGATGCAAAAACCTAGGAAAATGACATCACTGCGCTTTGGACAAAAGTAGCCTCAGCACAGGAAGGGTCAAAGGTACATGTACTCTGAATTGAACTTAGGCTGTGGATTACAGAATCAGGCTGAGTAGCCTCCCGGGTGGGGGGGGGGGGGGGGGGGGGGCACTTGGGTATTTAGGGGGGCGCACACTATCGTTATCAAATTTAAAAAATACCCCTAAAGCACTGATTTCTGGCCAAAAAAGCACCCTTATTTTATTAAAACGCTGATTTTCTCCACTAAATAAACACCCCTTCTTTTATCAAAACACTGACATTGGATGAACGGGAACACCTATTTTAACATTAGATGTTATAATCCTCTGCGTGTTTAGCGGCAGCAAATGGCGGCAGCAGACTCGGAATCCCAGTCACTCGGCGTCAGAGCCGCGTATATTTCGTGGAATGTTAGGGGATTTTGACCCCCATACTTCGTACCTTGGTACAAAAAAGTACCCTTCTTTTACAAAATCGCGGACATGCGGAGGTCTTAAAAAAAATCCCTTCTTCCGCGAAATACGTAACTAAGGTGCGCCCCCCACCCCTCTGTACCTGAGTGCCCCCCCCCCCCCCCCCCCGGGAGTGGCCTGCAACATAATTATGCACTTACTGCAAACTACCACAATAGCGACCCATTGTAAATAATTATTGTGAACACTTACAGCTCCTATTAACTGATTAAGGAGGAACTATCGACTAAGAAGAAGAAGCAGTGCAGCAGTACACATACCAGTGCATCACAAAGGACACCTCTTACTTAGGCGTTAGCCCACTGCGCCATTTGTGATCAGTTCTGCAACAACCAGGGGTTTGGAGACTAAAACAGGGTTTTAAGTTTCCTAGAAGTTGTTTGATGATAAAGTAGATGGTCGAAAAATGGCGACATTATCATGGCGATCTGTGATGCAGTCACTGGTGATGTCTCGCTTGGATTACTGCAATGCTCTCCTAATTGGAATACAACAGGATTTGATTGCAAAGCTGCAGCGACTACAAAACAGTGCTGCAAGGATAGTATCGAGAACCAGGAAGTATGAACATATCACACCTGTTCTCATCAAGCTTCACTGGCTACCAATCAAATTCCGCATCCAATGTAAGGTCCTACTGCTGGTATACATTGCGCTAAACGGACTTGCACCTAAGTACATCAAGGAGCTGCTCGTGCCTTATAAACCCAGACGCCATCTACGATCAGAAGCAAAGGGCCTTCTGGATGAGCCTAGGACTAGACTCAAATTTGGAGATCGCGCTTTTGGAGGCGTTGCTGACTATGACTCAAACTATGACAATGTGCAGCGCTTTTAAAGCAATGTTTTTGATGGGGTGTATTGGCATCTAGTTAAACATGGGGAGAAAGCTGATGGTTGTGTGGTCTGCACGCTGCTTCTCACCACTGCCTGGGTTCGAATCCCGGCCTGGGCATGTGAGAAAGTTGCCAGTGACGTGGGGCTAGGCGGTGGTTTTCGCCGGTTTCCTCCACTACTTACAACTGGCTAGTCACGACTTAGCCGCAATTGGCATAAATGTGACGAAAAACGAAATCCCAAACACTAAATTCCCAGGAACAATGCATGTATACAGTACAATCCTATCCACGACTTCAATAGCAATATGATTCTCAGTTCTTGGCTTATTTTTTGTTGTTAAACTTGGAAATGAAATTAGCGTCTTGAAATACTAGTGCATGCTATTTGGCTATATTTCAATCTGTTTTAAGCCTTAAGGTGGCTCATGACTTTAATGTGTGCATGTAGAATCATTTCCAGATTTTTACATACTTTAAATCCTGCACCCTATTTCTTATAACAACACCGACTTTGATAGGCCAAGTCGTCAATGAGCAAAGTAAGAGACGATATATCACATACACTTGCACACAAGCAGGAAAGTTTTGTTTTATTTTACCAAAACATGGTCGCTTCAATCACATATTCTGAGTAACAAATGTCAACGTATTTAGTAGATATTTGACATATCTGAGCCAAGACTATTAAAGAAGAAAGATTTCTCATTTTCATCGATGTTGTACTATGGACTATGTGTGAAAGAGCAAATAAAACAATCTTATTTTCACGACCGTTTTTTGTGGAGAGAAAATAAAACTTTATTATTTTCCCGACCACTCTAGAGGGAGGGTAAATAGAACTTTATTTATCCTCCTTCTATAAAAGCAAGGTTAATATATTTCATGCAATGACTGGGTGCTTGGCTCATTTTCCTGGCAAAGGGAACCAATTAATTAATTAATTAACGTGTTCTGAAGTTATGCAATTAAGAAGTTGGAAAAAGCGCCCTTCCCATTTTCTACAAAAATCAGAAAAATCCATACGCATTGATTTTTCCTCCACATTTATGCAATGTGATATTCCCCGCACTTAAGGTAGAACCCTACCCGATACCCGGGTCATTTTTAAAACTTAAATATCTGAAAACTGAGTTAAATGTAGACAACGGCACTTATGCTATCTTACATCTCATAGTTACAGAATAATGATAAACTTATCAATAATTTGCTATTTTGAGTTGATGTGGCACCCTTTACGAACATATCTGGCCGTGTTTCGTGTTTTGGCAAAATGTCAGTTTTCCTTGAAAACCAAATTCTACCATTTGATCATTCATGTCTTTGGTAAGGTGCAAGGTCGCACGATGAGTATGTGAAAAACATTTTTGAATGTTCCAATATGCCTCAAGATTACTAACAGCAAGTGTTTTACGTAGTTAATGCCGATTTTCAGGTCCTGTCATACTACGAGGTACTTATGGCATGACCTTGCACCTAGAGGGGGTTCATATCTGTCATATTCTAAAACAATGGCTTCGAAGACCGTATTGTTATTCACTTTCAGCCAAAAAATGAGATGAAAATATTGGTCAAAATGGTCTATCTCGAAGGAATCTGCATGGTCGGAGCAGACACCCATGTTGTTTGGGACCAATTTAACACGGAGGGCCCAATGGGACCCGCCTTTTATGCTCGTGGTCGTACCACAATACAAAGTTGCGAGGTCGAGATTCGTGGCGGGTGACCACTACTCATGTGTAATCGTTTGTTTTGATATCCATTCTCAGGGGCCAGCCAATGACACCACCTAGTGGTAATAATCTTGGTGTACTAGACTAACACCGTAATTAACGTGTTCTGAAGTTATGCAATTAAGAAAAATAAGAAAATGGCAATGGAATTAGAACGGGGAAGAAATATAACAAAGATATCCTTCCATACGCATTTATTTTCCCTCCACATTTATGCAATGTGATGTTCCCCGCAATTAAGAATTAAAATGTTTGTTAGCGACTTTGAAATCTTTGTTCGTTTATTCATAGCTAAGAATATTATGGAAGAAAGGGTATTTCATTTTCTTGAATTTTGACTTTTTTCCTAAGTTTTGCAAACTACAAATTAGAAAAGGCAATCTCGCCCAGATGCAACAATAAAATCCAAAAAAAATGGTAATAAACTTAGAACAGAGCAAAAAAGAGATACCCTTATCTCCGCATTTAGGGTGCATTTCCACTAAGGGACGAGCGGTTTCTCAAGATTCAGAAAACCGCCCCTCACCGCTCGGTCCCCTGGGAGTGTCCCAACTTCCCGGCGGGAAACCGCCGCAATTCAACCCATTGCGAGGTGGTGGATGTAAAAATAGACATCAACTAATCAATTTGATTGGTTCATGTAGCAAAACCGCGGCGGTTTCCTGCTTTCATAGCTCCCTCGTGCCGCGGCGCGAGATTGCTCGAAACAGGCTGCCAGTTTCCAGAGCAGCATGTCCAGAGCAGTCGTGTGACAGCTGGGAGTATGATTTCTCTGGTGACAGTTAGCGAAATGTAAGCATGTATAGATATATTTATTTAAAAAAAAATGATGGGTGGTCCTTTAAAAGTAAAACAAAAACATTTCAGTTAACGTCCTTTTGAAAAATCAAAATAGAAGTACGATGGTGCAGATGTGAACGGCAAAAAAATCTTTTTTTTCTCCGTTTTTTCCAAAAACAGCAGAAATATATATTTTTTTTCTCCACCGTTTTCCTAAATGGTGCAAGTGTGAACGGCAAAAAAAAGAATTTCTGCTGTTTTTGGAAAATGGAAAAACGGCGGAGAAAAAAAATTAAATTCTTTTTCTGCTATTTTTGGAATTTTTTTTTCTGCCGTTCACACTTGCACCATCGTATAATACGGCAGTTAAAAAAAAAATTGTCGCCTATTTTTTGTGCAAACTAGTTATCTGTCTTACTTTACCACTTCCAAGGCAAGGTAGCACTCATTATTTGAATTTAATGGTATGTGGTGACCAATATGGCAAGTAAAATTGAACAAAAAAGACATTTTTGAATATTCATAATTAATATTGAATATTCATAAATGAATTACAAATATATATTATTCATTTACGAATTGCAAATATTCATGATTCATTATGAATATTTGTAAATCGTAGTCTTATGGGGAGGATGAATAAACTTTGTTCCGACTACTGAGGGAGGGTAAATAAAATGTGTGTGTGTGTATGTATGTTTGTATGAATATGAGTTCGTGCTTGTGTGTGCGTATGAATTCACATATAGATAGAATGTTAGATAGAAATACGGACAGACAGGTAGATAGTATAATATATTTCATTGACTGCATTATGACATAGTGTATGAACTGCATCATCTATCTTTCTGTCTATATTCGAACCCGCACACACGCGTGTGCAATCACGCACGTCGAAGGACCCTATCAATAATGGAAACATGTATTCATTTATATATATCTATCTATCATCTATCTGCCTGTCTGTCTGTATTTCTATCTATCCATCTATCTATATGTGTGAGCACAGTCAGCACACACACACACACACATATATACATATATATATATATATATATATATATATATATATATATATATATATATATATATATATATATATATATATATATATATATATATATATATATATATATATATATATATATATATATATATACATGACCTTGGCCAAAACACGATATTTTTCGTTTCTGCTTTATTTTTTCAGACTGGCAGACGCATGTCCTACAATCACGTTACGACTGTTCTACGACCATCAGGTTGGTGAAAGACATTTGTGCGATTGCTTCAATAGTGATTTCTGACCTTGAATACTATATAAAGGAGACTGTTTCGCCTTGTTCTTCACTCGCCGTCATGGATGAAGACGGCGTGCTACGCATGTACATGTACGACCTTGCTTTAGAAGAAGAAATTGACCTTCTACTAGCCGCTTTGGTACTTCTCAACCGTCCCGGTCGCAGACATAGGAGTAAAGCTACGACGGTGAGACCTAATTATGTTTTTCGACACATTTTTTATGGCCCCTCCTGTTTTAAACTGAATTGTTATATAGTTGTTAGTTGTATAACTTTGTCTAGTCAATCAAACCATCACTGTTCAAATATCAATTTCTCGACTTCCCTTTAATACTCGACCACACACACACACACACACACACACACCTGTCATATGGTGGCGCTGCAGTGAACCTCCCTGAACGTCTTTAAGCCTGAAGCGATTCGGGCCAATATGCTGAATTCATTGCTTCCGGTGGCAAGTTGCGATTTGTAGAGTTGAGAGTGAGACTCCTATGACCATTAATTCCCAGAGGAAAAGATGTCCAGCTGCGAGCAACCATAGAACGTTTTAATCAGTAGGGCTAGAGAGTTTTACGGAAGTTGATATCATATTCTCGTACATGATTTAATCTTGGTGTTGAAAATCATTATCGAATATTTCTTTAATATTCTTAAAGCCACTGCCAACCCGCCAACAACGCCTGAACATGGGAAAGTCAAAGGCAAAGGCAAAGAAAACCAACAACTTTTTGAACAAGGCCAAGAGAAAGCCTTACCAATGTATAGTTTGCAAAAGGGTAAGTTTTTCTTTGACTCTAAATCTAACGCTTGTATACAATGGTTACATGCCAGAAATTACTTTTCTCCATGTCACTTGAAAGTAAATTATAGTTTAACGAAAATATACATTTCTGCACACGATTCTATTTGCTAATTGAACATTTTCAAAAACTACTCATTCAGGATTTAATGAATTTTGGCATGAAGATTCAGGCTGGTAAGCAGGTAAGAAGGGTCATGTATGCGATGGGTTGATACTCCAACTGTATGTGCTCTTTTAATATGTACACGAGTTATTCCACTAAAGTAGGCCAAAGACGAATGTATAGACATTCATGAAATCTTTTTTGATACATTATTTCAACTGAATGCACAGAAATGTATCTTTTAGAGTTGAATTCGAAATTGTATCGAATTTATAGATACTATTTTTTTGGCATGGGCTTTCGTTTTTGAATGTGTTTTCCATACTTTTTTAAAATTGAAGGAGGGGGGGGGGGGAGGGGGGGTGGAGGATATATTTACCCCCTACCCCCCCCCTCCCGAATTCTGAATGGTTTTATGGTACCCCCCTCCCACCACTTTTTAAAAACGGAACAACCCTACGCTTGTAACAGGAGATGAACTCAACAGTCTATGGATTAAGAAATGCAAATTGCTGCATGACTCCACTTACCGTACCTGCAAATAGGAGAACCATGTTTCTTTAAAGGAAATAAATGTGTTTTTTTTTGCCATTTGCTTTTCCATCAAACTTAATCATTTTCCCCTTAAAGCAAAATGACTTTACTTTGAAAGACTAAAGAGACTAATATTGGTAGACTCAAGATGTTATGGTGTTTAACTTATACAGGTGTTTTGTTTTCTTGACAAGTTCCATTAGGTATGAATATCTTTTGAAGAGTGCATACTTTAATGAGTTAAAAAGTTGTTTATGCAAGAAAGCATATTTATTGACACTGCCAAATTTGGTACTGTTTTCTTCAGTAGTATGACAAGTTAGCAATGTATGTACTATGTAACTATATTTCGCTACATTGATGACAAAAGTATACAGCATGCAACCATATTCTAGTGATTTGGCTCAGTCCTTCACCTTCATTAGAGAACCCTCCTATTGGTAAGGTTTACTCATTATGTTCAAGAGATAAGTTTGAAGCAATATTCATGAAATGTGAAGAAGTTTATTTCCTGTAATAATTTTTGAATGATTCAGGGATGGATCTAGTTGGACTTGGGGAGGGGGACTTGAATTAACCCTTTACATGTGGGGAACCTTTTTTAACTTGCAATTTTTTTTTATCAGAATGCCACTTTTAGGTAAAATATCATTTTGCAAAACAATTTTTTTTTTACTAATACGCACTACATGTACTGCCCAGGGTAGTTTTTGCTGTGTACATTTAAAAAAAAGGTAAGAAGCCGAAGAATGTGTGTAATATGTTTCTTTCTTTCTGTCTTCCCAGGTTAGAAAATGTAGATTCAACATCATGAGAGGTGATGAAATCAAGCATATGTGTAATGCCAAGTGCTTCGAAAACTTCAAAGTGAAACCTACCTCTTACCTGCAGGCGGGATGTTCAACACCTAGTGATGCTCCAACTGGTGGAGATTCGCCGCACTACCAGGAACCCCCAGAAGGTCAGGAGGATCCCCAGAGGTGTGGTTTCTGTGCAAAAGGTATCACCTCAGAAAACTACCTCAAATGGCTAGGAAAGAATTATTGTGATAAAGATTGCTTGAGCAGCTTTCTGAGTAAGAACAAAACCAATACTTGCAAGATGACCAGTCCAAAGAAAACATGTGCTTCATGTTCAAAAGATATCACATCGGTCAAGTGCATCAATTGGCAAAAAATGGACTTCTGTAGCCAAGCTTGCTTGAGTAGCTATCAAACCAAGATGACCGATATGTACAAGCTGACCAGTGAACAGAGAATATGTGCTTCCTGTTCAAAAGATATTACTGCGGTCAAGTATCTAAATTGGCAAGCCATGGATTTTTGTGGTCAAGATTGTTTGAGCAGCTATCAGGCCAAGATGACCACTACTCTCAATGGCGCAGTGGCGAATAATCCACAGTTGGGCCTTAAAATAGGTAACGGGATTAAGCAGATCAGTGGCAGTGGTTGTAATGGTGACCAAGAGTTGGGCCTAAAACCATGCCATTTTTGCCAGAAGGATGTGAGGGGAAATGCTGATAGTTTCATGGCGCCGGTCAGGGGCAGTATCGAGTTCAAGGACTTCTGCAGTCTAGAATGCCTCAAGCTCTATGAGGAGCTGGTCAAGGTGGACAACGATGCTGATGTCATCAGTTATGTTAAGTCACGAGCCAACAGCAAATTTCCCACATGCAGCGTTTGTGACATGCGCTGTGAGCCGAAGCATGTTATTAGTATTGATGGGAAGATGAGTAGTCTGTGTGGTGAGTCGTGTTATGCAGCCTTCTGTGTGGGCAAGAGGATCACCAGCGCTCTGTGTGCCAACTGCTGGGTGGAGTCCCCTGCCCTAAATGTCAATATGTGCAAAGGCAAACTCTTCTGTGGTCAAGAATGCATCAAGAGGTACAAGAAGAAAAGCAAGAAGCTTGTTCCATGTGAATGGTGCAAGAAGATGAAAGCCAGTCTGGACATGCTTGAACGATCGGACGCCAACAAAGAGTACCGTCTTTTCTGTACGTTTCGCTGTCTGTCGATGTACCGGGTGCTCCAGAAAGCGAGCTCCAGTGAGAGCGTGGTGTGCGACCAGTGCCAAAGGAGCGCCCCCGCCAGCTATCACCTGACCATGAGCGACGCCTCCGTGCGTAACTTCTGTTGCTACAGCTGCATCATGGCCTTCAATAGACAGTTCACAGTCGACCCAAGTAATACAGCGATGCAAAGTGGCTCACAGAAATCACACACCCAGACCCTAGCAGGCAAAACTGCACAGTTCCAAGTCGACACGAGTAATGCTGCAATGAGAAGTGGCTCACTGAAATCACACACCCAGATCCTAAAGGGCAACACTGCGGGGCACACAGGTAAGGGGTCAAATACTTAACCCACGAATGCCCCCAACAGTCAAAAGCAGCCTCACAATTTAGATGAGATCTTTAGTGCAGAAGGATAGGGAAGTTATTGTAGAAATGTTAATTAGAATGCTAAAGGGGAACTCTGGGGGAGCTCCTTTGCATTAATGGGTTTCTTTAACTTAACAAAAGTTGATAAACATATGTTTATCAACTTTTGCTGTTACTGATAAAAATTGTATTCTTGCCCCAAAAGGGTTTAAGCTATATATGTAGCATAAACTAGCTCTACTATTGTTTATAGAAAACTAGAAGTTCACCTAGAGCTGCGTCAAAGCGTTGAAATAGTCAATGACTCAAAGAAAGCCAGTGGGCATAATGGTTTTCTCCACCACTATCTTTTAATGGAGCCCCAAATTTGTATAAAAAGTGACAGTCATACAATTTTTCTTCCTCGATCAGAGTGGCTGCGTTTTGAATTTTGTATATTAATATCACTTTTCCTGCCATACTGAGGTTCAATTGAGATGAGTCAGTTATTTAGATAGGAAGAAACTAGATTACTCACTGAAAACCACTCCCTTGACCCAGGCAGTGGGAACTTCCTAACATGCTTGGAGCCAGTTTGGAACCCAGGCAGTGGTGATCGACAGAAAGCAGTCTTTGGTAATGCTTCAAGGGTTACACCACTCAACGATAGGGCTACTAGGCCCTCTGGCCTTAGGGCGGCTGCCAGGCTGGCACTATGAGAGTTTTGGGTGAAAGATACAAACCTTTACAAACACTATCCTGCTCTCTCATAATTTATATCTTACATTTGTGCAGGCTTTATTTTGCTGCGTCAATATATAGGAACTTTAAGGGTTACCTATTGTTAATTTGTAAAAAAAGCATACATTTTCTATTTGAATAGTTGCTAGTGGCAGCCAAGGGGAAACCCCCAGGCAAGGAACAGTCCACTTGAAACAGGAAACCCAATCACATTGGGAAATGGTAAATGTCACTCCTAGTACCACAGAACCACCTGTTAATATTGCAAAGGTAAGTGTGAGAAAGTTAATCCTTATACAAAATTTAGGTCTCTCATTTTCCCTAAATGTTGTGTTATTTTTTATTATAAACTTGCTATATGTTTTTACAATCATGTCATTTTTTGTTTTAATAGAGGTTGACTTGTTTTACTTAGAAACAGAAAAGAGCAAAGTACTTACATCAATAATCTAGATATCCTTATTTCATTTGAATGAGTTGCTTATCAAAGAATGATTTCTCCTTGGGTCATCTGAGCTCAGTCTGCTAGTTCATCATATATTTAGGGTATCATTAATTTTTGACAATTATTTTGCCTTTAACACATGCGCTAGATAAGCAATTTTTATTATTCCTGCTATGGTAGTGTTAGAAATTGGTTTCATTTCGTGATAGACCATTGGGTGAGGAAAATGTGACAGATGTGATTGACCAAGATCCAGTATCAGGTTGTTCATGTTTGATAATATTATGACATTTGGTCCACCGTAGTAATGTGACGTACCAAAATGAATTGATCACAAGGAATACATTCTGATAGCCAATTGGCTAATTTTTGAGAATTGTTGGGTTTGGGGTCTTTTAACATTGGCAAGCCAGTCCCGTCTTGGAAGGAATAAGATCATCTCACACACAAATATGTAAAGCTATTTTGTAACCCTATGACCCGAGGGCTGATGATAATGATGTAAACCGAGGGCCACAGGGAAGATCAATGTATAATTTGACTGTGTTACCCTCTTGAAATAAAGATTATTATTATTATTATTATTATTATTATTATTATTATTATTGTTATTATTATCATTATTATTATTATTAATATTTTATTATTATTATTGTTGTTATTATTATTATTGTTATTATTATTATCATTATTATGATTATGATTATCATATTATTATTATTATCATTATTATTATATTGTTGTCATTATTATTATTATTATTATTATTATTATTATTATTATTATTATTATCATTATCGTTATTATGTGTGCATGGCTCTCTAGGTTAGTGTTCCTACACTCACACATTAACATAATACAGGCAACTCTGCTTAATCCGGACATGTGAAATCCGGATTTTCGTCTAAACCGGACAGATTGGAAGGTCCCTGTCCCTTCCTATACATGTAATTCCTATATGCATAATCCAGATTTTGCCTAATCCGGACAGAAATTTAGGGTCCAAATCAGTTCGGATGAAGCACAGTTGCCTGTATATGCCATCAGAGTGAAAGCCAAGCAGTATGCAGTTTGTAGTTAGACAAGGATAATTTGTCATATTCGGTAATTTTCCTTATTCTTCATCTATTTTGCCACTATTTGGACTAGAATCGACATCTTGAAGTAAATTAACATTTGAACATCATCTATGTGGTCTATCATTGGGAAGCACCCATTCTTGCCCTTAGATTTACCTATTTTTAAGGAATGAGTGATATTCAACATTTTTTCAGGAGCAAAAGGCTGGTACCCAATTTCAGCGAGCATTTATAGTTCAGCCCCCACATCGTAAAGAGGTGAAGAACAAGTCTGTGTCGTGTAGGCCCTTCACACGAGACCAGGCCACCTACCATGGGCCTGTCCTGCACACCAAGCAAACTCAGACAGGTAGGAGATCTTTTCCCATTCTCTTTGAGAAATGCAATTTTGAAGAACAAAAAGTTTTTTTTCAATGAATCTTTATCATTTATCATTTTTACTTTAACTTAACATTTCAATTTAAACATTGGTAATTAATTTTATTTTGTTGTTGCTATTTTTCCAGTCAAATATTCTGCAATTGCCATTTTATTTCTTTGAGATAATAGACTTGTCTATTTTGTGGCCCCAGATTTTGAATCTTTGTGCCAACTCATTTAATGAAGGAGCCATGTAGATGATTTCGGTAAATTTAAAATAACTGCAATACTTTATTATCTAAAAATCTGTTTGCCTGAGGAATACAATCTTTACCAGTCACAATATTGATGTCTCTTCCAAGCACTTCAGGCATGAATAGGTTGACCATTATTTGAAAGAACAATTGCACAATAGGGTTCATAATTTCAAAGTGTAAGAAGAGTTCTTTTTATTTCAGAACCACTCCAGGGATTGCCAAATGGTGGCATGTAAGTATTGCTCAGCCTGTGATAATTCAATAAATTTGTTGGCATAAATATTCTAAAAAAATTCTGTAAATTTTATCTAAGGGATAGCATCCTTTCATTCATTAATGCCATGTAATCCATTTAAAAAAAAATAATATTCTGGATGCTGTTTGACCATATAACATTGTCAAAACAGTTTCTCACCATTTGCTTCCTGCTGCTGACAAGCATGTTTATCACTTCTTTAGTTTGATAACAACTACAGTATTTTATTTATTATGTTTGAGTTTTATGGTGAAGATAAAAATATGAGGTTTATTTGATCCAATGCTTAGCTGCAATATGGCATAAAAAGTGACCAAAAACCAAAATTCAAAGTTCCAATGCTTGTAATTAGTACATGTATTTGCACCTTTGATTTTGGTCAAAATCAGTTTATTATGTTAACATGTAACTTTTACAAAAAATCTGGTAATTTAAATTCTCAAAACGTTTGTTGTAAGTTGTGTAGTCATCACATTATTTATCCTGTCTGGCCTCCAGGTACTTAAGAATGCCGCAATCTGAATTGTCAGGTCAGCTTTAATGATGCTTCATTTCCTTGTAGGTCTAATGGTCCCTCCCATAAAGCCTCCACAAGTTTCACAGCACGGCCGAAGCCATCTCCCAGGCAGAGACCGCTCTCACCACGAGTGTCCTGTTGTCCCCTCAATAAGGCGGAGCTGGACCTGTACATAGTCGAGTCGGACCCCCCGCAGTCTCTCAGCAGTAACGCTTTAATTGGCAGCTCTCCTAAAGTGGAAAAGGAGAGCAAAGCAAAGCCAAGAAAGAGAAGTCTCTCACTACGAGGCCCTAAGGCTGAAGGTCACTCCCCGCTAAGTGTCAAGAAAAGGGGTCTGCATGGGGTATCACATTCACCATCTGTAACACAAGAGGAGATTGTGAGTCCTTGGAAGAGGAGAATAATGCCACCAGGGCTCGGTAATCATAGAGATGCCGACATCTCTCCCTTCTCCCCAAGTATGGGTCCGGAGAGTCTGTCTGCCAGATACCACATTCCTACGGAAACTGAGGGCAAAGAAAGTCTTAGGAAGAAATGGCGCTCCCCACAAGACAAAAGCTGTCAATGGGATCATTTAGATACAAGTCCTGCAAATAGAAATACAGCACAAGCCCAAGGCTCTCATGGTGATCATACCGATGTGACTCTAGGAAAGGGAAATCTGTCACAAGCTAAGGACAGTTATAAAGATGCCGACGTGGTCATAACTGAGTCATACCGTATTCCAGAAAGTGCACGGAAGATAAATTTGAAATTGTGCTCACCTACAACGAAACAGAAGGAGAGGAGAGAAAATCTTAGGCTTGCAGGAGCCAAACTGCAGTGTCTGATAGAAAGAGTGCGTCTTTCACCCACCACAACACCTAAGCGTAAGCTCAATCATAAAAGCTAGCAATCATCATCAATCTGATTGATATGCAAGATGAAAACTCTGTTAATTTGTTTTTACAATTTGGTTTAGTTTAACTTAGTATTGTTTCATACTCTTGCTGATAGCAGATAGTGGTTTGTCATTCTTTCCCACATCGACAGCATGAATGATATCCTCAGAAGAAAAGAGCGTTATCTTGCAGGAACAACATTGGGTCCAACAGTTATGCCTTGCCATGTGACTCTCCATTCACAACTGACACATAGAAAAACGTCTTTATAACTGAGCAATATTTTGAGATGTATTTGACAAAATGGCGTAGTTCCTGTTGTGTTTTACGTTTTTCAAATATTTCTCTATTTGATCAGTAAAGTTGTTCTTGATTTAAATAGAATTCTGTTAGCTCCCCCCTCTATGGAAACGATGGCCTTTTGTTATTCAATCTTTGAAGGAGATTTGTGTATAAATTATGTTTTGTTACCTTTGTCAGCATTTTTGGTGGCTGTATTAGTATCTTCCTCTTTTCTTGTTAAATTGTTTTCATAGTTTACCATTTCATATTTAAGTTTATTTACCTTATTTATGTATTTCTGTTCTGTTATTCTTCTATGCATAATGTTTGTTGGACTTTCACCACAAGGAAATTCATAGTTTTCCAGTTTTTATTTTCTTTAGTTTTACTAGCCTTATTTTGTATTTAACAGCTCTGTATTACTCATTTTTTCATTTTGCCAAATTCAAACAATGTCAAGAAAATAAAAAAAGTATATTTTGAGCCAATCACTATCCTTTAACATTATTGTTTGCTCTCCCTGTATACAGCAATGGCGCAACTCCCATTGTTACCTTTGTCGCTTGTATTGTTCCCTGTATACAGCAATGGCGCAACTCCCATTGTTCCCTTTGTTGGTTTCATTGTTCCCTATATACAGCAATGGCGCAACTCCCATTGTTACCTTTGTCGCTTGTATTGTTCCCTGTATACAGCAATGGCGCAACTCCCATTGTTACCTTTGTCGCTTGCATTGTTCCCTGTATACAGCAATGGCGCAGCTCCCATTGTTACCTTTGTCGCTTGCATTGTTCCCTGTATGCAACAATGGCACAACTCCCATTGTTACCTTTGTCGGTTGCATTGTTCCCATTGTGAATGCATTTGGCCTTCATTTGGATGATTTTGGATTCAAGCTACTAGTATATTATTGATTATCAAAAAACCCATTTGATTGGTACCTTTTCCACATTTTATTTTGCTTGATATCTAACAATACTCAAGAATCAAGAATTAAGAGTTACGTCTTAATTTGTTTGTATTTTTGCAATTTAACCAGATTCCTTTGCTTTATTTTATTTCATTTAGATCCTCTTCCATCAGCATTCATTAGAGTGACTCAGTTGTAACTTGCATTGTATTTATTCCAAGAGTTTAATTTTGTCAAATTTGCAATATTTTAGTGCCAGTTATGATATATTAAGATGTGCACTTGATAGTAATTTGCAAAAGTGCCTTTGGTATCAAAGCTAATTTGCAGAAGGGTTGGGTATCGGATTTCTCTCTATTCATAAAGGTATTCGGTTTATAGTATTGTTTTCATGATTTCAACATGATTATAGCTTTCTGCTGTCATCTTTAGTTTCATCCATAGTTTTTTGAAATTCTATATCTAGGTTAAGCAATATGGAGTATTTACTTAGAGAATGGTTGGATGGAGAGACGTTTGAAAAGGACCTTGATTTACCCAATCATGCTCAGAAGTGAAGACAGTTGTTCTGAAGTGTTTGAAGTTGAACCTCATAGGAGGAAAAGAAGTGTAGGTAAAAGATTGGTGAATCATATTAAACCTTGTTTTTTGTTACACCAAACATTCATTTCCATTCATGCTCATCACAATGATAGATTTGTATTATCATGTCTTTCTCAGATTGCTAATCGTGACTTTCTGGTTAGCAGAATATGGTGCTTATACTGCTAGAAGAATTTGTTCATTCATCAAAGAATGTTGTTTATACAAGGATAATTTTGACAACATCATGATTATTTGAATTACCCAAGCATCTATCACAAAGAAATTAACACTACTTACATTTATAGTCAATTGCTTACTACTGGAGAGCCACAGGATTGAAAGTATCACGTTTGTTAATGTCTTTGTTTCTTTATTAAACTCTTTATTAAATCTTATCACAGAAGTTCAACAAAATAATGATATTGATATAATGAAAGATATGACAAGTATTTCTTTTCAGCAGGTTATGATATATAGGGAGATTAGTTTTTGAATCACACCAAAGATCAGTGAGGGTTGCATACTGTTAACATAAAATTGTACAATACCACTACTGATACATGCAAAATGCAAAATGATACCAGTGGTATCGGTATCGTTTACAGCGAAACGGCAATTTTTTCTCGGCTTTGTTACGAGTTTCAATTGCTAAAAATGGCGGTTCATTTCCTCAATTCTCAATAGTTGAAGACTCAAGAATCAACAGTAGTTACAGAGAATTGAGGAACAGAACCAACGAACATTGACGCAGCCAATTTGCGCCACCAATTCCGATGCTACATCGGGTGGTGTTTCCCGCTGAATGCTATTCGAGACAGCGTGGGATTTTCCAGCTGTCTGGAACTCTTTCGGTCGGAATCAGTACTCAATACGTCGACTAGCCATGCATGTTGGCGCTAGTAAGTTACAACTTGTATATACAGTAATAAAGGATTGTTATCATAAACGAAAAAGTGCCTTTTCGCGCCGCTTTTCAACGAAATGGTTAAATACCTGTCTTTTTCCAAACGAATCTAGGTTCCCGAGTACCGGTATGCAACGCTAGTTTGAACACCCCTCAGGTCTATTTCAATCATGCAAGATTTTGTTTAGTTTGTCTAGGTAGTTGAAAGAGACAGTTATCAAAGCAACATTTATTTCAATTATATGTAATATTTAATTTAGTAATAATGCCTCTTGTGGTTTATCATTGCTTGATCAGAAAATGTGCCTCTGAGGATATGTCCAAAAAACCCTTACTAATCATCATGTAATACATGGTCAAACATCTCAATGTTAAGCATAACTTAATGGTCGCTATAATTTGTATCATTTTCTCTTTGTTTATTATTTACCTTTAGCCATCAACACTAAAGATGGCCAAGACACCTACTTTTTGAGAATTATCTTTCTAGTAGGTACAAAGGTAGAAGTATTTCAAGGTAAACTCTTTCGAGTAAAAGATACCAGTATCGATACTGTTATTTGCATCACTGATAGACCCTTTGTGTTCTCCTCTAGTGAAAAAATATGCTATGATAAGAAATATGAATGCGGTTTCCAGTTATTTGTTTTCAACTTGAAATAAAAGCGTTGTTTTGTTAACTCCTGTCTTCTGTTCTATTGTTACCCGGCACTGGTTCTGCTGTTTCTTTTTATAAATTTGATTTTGATTGAATTATTTTCAATGTATTTCTGATTAGTTTTTTAATTTTTCACATATATTGAGTGAGTATTGCATGTTACTTCTAATTTGTATTTCTTTCAGACACGTTTGTTTTAGGATTTAAAGCAGGAGTAAATTATAGCTAAATGATGACTAATTTCACAACTTAAAAGTTAGCTTTATGAGTGTTACAAATCATACTAGGCTAGCTCGAGTTCTTTTCTGTGTCACACTTTGATATTTGTTGTAAGGAGGATAGAAGTTTTGCTTTATAGTACACAAATAAGACCTTCCAATGTTTGGATATGCTTGGTATTTGCAAAGGGAATGAAGCAACTTTAACAAAAACCAAAATGCCAAGTGTGTGTGCGTCATGATCAAAACCAAATTCCTTCAAAAATAATGTGTGCATATGTGTCAATTTCAATATATATATATATCATTTATTGACTGTATAGTATACAAAATCAGGATATAATAACACAAAGATAAACTAAATAACAAAAAGAGAAAAAATAAACATATACAAATATACCGGGTACGTCATAGTCAAAAGGATTATTCTATCTCAAGATCTTAAAGGAAAGGTAACTCATACTGCCTTAATGTATCCCACAGAACAGTAAGGTGGCTCCAGATTAACCAATGCCTCTCTTATGATTGGCAATCTCTTTATAAATGTACGAAATAAATTCCAAAGCGATTAGCCAGATCTGTTCCATCTGGAAGTCAGTTAGTCCATGAATATTCCTTCCAAGCAGAATATAAAGCATATCAACATTACATCCATTGAGCTGAGGTAGAATATGAGCATCACATCTTTGTAATGACCATCTTGAAAATTCTTGATTTCTGAGTGATATGATGTGCCAGCAATGCAAAAGAACTGGTTGTTCCTCTGAATAACTGTTCTAGAACAACAAAAGGAAATTTTAACTCAGTTTAATTTACAAAGAGTACATGCTCATTGAATAACAACAAACGCAGACATTATATTTTAGTATAAATACTACACTATTTTATTGAAAAACCATTGAGATCAAATTGATGGACATCTGTAGATATCCACATGTAAATATCATTTGACCTCTGCAGAAATATTACTCAGATATCACCTTAAGAGAGGTGATCTAGAGAAAAGTCATACACACATACATATATACATGCAAACATGCATGCACAAAAATCCACTCCAACCTTGTGAAATAGAAATAAACATTTGTAAATAATGGGAAGTTTCAACACCTTCATTTCCACCTGTTACCTCTGAACCACACTAATTCCCACATCATTATCACCCCATACAGGGTAAGACCTGTAAGTAATAAAATGCACCTCCTAGTTACAGTCCCATATTAGCCGTCAATATCATATACAATGAACCAATTGAAGAAGCATTTTTTTCATCATCCATTTATTTCAACCTGTACGGATGAATAGGTTACTAATTTTGGACTAGAGAATTGAAAAGAAAATGGACAAAACTTGAGCAATGGTGTGTGTTCACCACAAATGAAATTGGAGGTACTATTCCAAGAAACCGGGTTCACTTTCCGAACATACACACATGACATAAAGATTTATGATTGTATGACCTGAACTGTTGCATGAATTAAAACTAGGCTTTGCAGCACTAAGCTGTCAGACCCCCATCAGCATTGTATTTCCCAACACACCTGCCTGGTGAGTTATTGAAGGTTATCATAATGTTCAAGATTTATATCAATTCAGTTTTTGAAATAGTGCGTCAAATTTATGGGATAATAACCTTTTTTAAAGGTTCTTCTATTCTGTTGCTACAATGAAGGGCAAGGGCAATGATAAATGTTAGAAAACCACACTGTGAGGTAAAACAATGCCAACAAATGATTATGGCAACATGCTGTACGCAAGTTCAAATCTGCAGCAAACGATCAACATGGAATATAATTGGATAGCTAAGACAGCATTGGCAATGTAAAGCTTTTTTGGAACAAATCACACAAAATGGCATTTTTCCATCCATGACATGTTTGATTTAAACGCTGTAGGAGTGACTAGCCGTATAATAGAATGGTAAAAGTGCAAGGCTTAAGTTTGGATAAGTTTTATTTAAGATTAAGTGGTGGAAGAAGAGGAAAAGTTAGAGTATACCTGAAATATTATTCCATTAATCAAGAGGTACTTTTGAGCACATTCTTCAATTGATGAATACATACATGGTTACTTTTTTCCAAATGTTTATGAGCATCATATATATGAAAAATGTATATATATTTCTCCAGGTAAACAGCCCCCTATCTTCGAATCATACATTTATCCAAACCAGAAAGTCAGTCCTGTGTACTTAGTGGAACTCAGTACAGTTAAGCAAATATCAGTCAACCCATGTGTTAACAAATTATGACACTGGAGCACAAATGAGGTAGCATAGACAATTAGACTGCTATATACCTTAGATATTAAGTATAAAGGGAATGCATAGCTCATTTAATACCTTTCCCCTCAAATACAATAAATACATGATTTTTTTTTATCAGTAATTGTCTTCTTGAGTTGCTACAAACCTGAACCGATGAATACAAATATCTATGTGTTCATCATAATAGGATACCATAAAAGATTTGTTGATTTTTATTCTAATAAGGTTCTTGAAAAAAGTTATTCAAAAACACACACATGTACAAATGAGTAGGTTCCACGCCTGAATAGTCATAACAAGTTTTCCTGACCAAACTCAAACAAACCTCAAGAAAGGTACATTTTATATGGAAGACCAAATACCTTTTGAAAAAATCAGCATAATTACATCATTAAAAGGTAGATGGAAACCTATTCTGAAAATCTTTTATCTCAGAATTACAATTCAAATATTTTTATTTATTAGGCATCAGCAACATCTTCTCATGTTATGGCTCACCAATATACCTACAATTTACGTTCCAATTAAGTTAGAAAATTAAAAAAATGCTATTCTATGCAGCCTAATTATTTTAGTGAAATGGTTCAACCATAAACAAATGACATCTTACACCAAAGAACCAGTCTTTAGCAAAATGAAAAACTATGGCAACAATAAAATGTACAGCATGTTAAATCATTCTGAAAATATAGATTCAAGAACATTTTTTTAAATCAGCAATATATTTACAAATAAAGTTAGCAAATATACAGAAAACAAAGTCCAATTCAATAAATAACAAAAACTGGAAGCACTTAAAACCACCAAAAGTTAGGTGAATCGTTCACATATCTTACAAAGCTTACTTAAACTAGTTTGATTAGAAAATAGGGAAGCATAAATTAGGATGTCAATCCAGTATTATATACATACATCCATAAACCAACTTGTAGTTTCCGTTTCTTTTAATGCACTAGAAATATCCAGTACATGCCAACTTCACCACTTGTAAAAACAATACCCATAGTAATGTATTTGTAGTTTTTTTAGACTACTACAATCCAGCCTGTTTCATCACTTAACGCTTCACATCTGGAATATACACATGGTCTGACAACTTTGAACATAACTAACTTATTTCAGTTCAATCAAAAATTGTCTGAAGAGGAATCGCTAAACCTAGAAGGAACAACAACTTTCAGTCAACTATTTCTCAATAAACTGCTTCATTATCTACCTATTTACATACAGGTCAGACCATGTGTACACTGCAGACATAAATGGGTTAACCCTTGTGCTGCTGGTGGCTAATTTTGCCGATACAAAATAACACCAAAACGCTTAAATATGACTGAAACCCTAGCTTATGGGTACTCATCTGAAAGCACTCAGTGAGAGCTTTCCAATGGATACCAACATGACAGGGTTTTGATGATTTACGAAAAATTTCACATCCTTGTGCTTTGGACGAAAGTAGCCTTAGCATTGGAAGGGTTAACTACAGAGGCATTTTTGGCCTTACCTCCATGTAAACACAATGAGCAATAATGTACCCCAAGGATTCCAAAACAAGTATATACAGCAAATGTAGGAAGAGGCAGCTGCAAACACAGGCTCCTTGCCTTGCATAATAGATTCAATTGCATGAAGACAGAATATAACACAGTTCAGAATTATATTGTCTTTTTGTTAAGGAAGCAACGTGTGGTGTGCACATCATTTACAATGATACTCTTTCCCCTAAAAAACTGGCTCCCTAAACTGCATGATTATTGTGTCCAGGTCTATTATTTCAATATCCAATAATTCACTACCTATTTGACTAGTATAAACCCTTACTTTTCAGGAGATTGCATTTATGATATTCACCAAATATACTTGTAAAGTATATTCTTGAACATCAATATATATATATATATATATATATATATATATATATATATATATATATATATATATATATATATATATATATTTATATATAATTTGGAAGTTCGTTTATTATCTTGATTTTTGCTGTGTTGAGGATAAATCGCCACAAGCTGGTTATAAGCGGTGAGTAAAAGCAGAGAAACTGCAGAAAACCTGACCCTAAGTTCCTCTTTCACAAGCCCTAGGCAGAATTTGAAAGCCAGGCAATGGTAAGATGCAGCAAGCAGTCAGTGGCAACACTTAGACAACTACATGCTAGAAAGGCTCAATCCATCAACTCTAGATATGCTGTTGTTATTATTAAACAAGAGGAAAGAATGAGGAATATTTCAAAGGAAATAATCTACTAAAATATGAAGAATGACTCATTCAAATATTTCTTTAAATGATATTTAGAATGTAAAGATTATTCGTATCAATTTCAGGTGGCCAATACATGTAGCACTTAAGGCTGAATGATTTTATCACTCTCCATGCACAATGAGAAAGGTAAACCAAAACGGATAGACAAATGGCAATTCTTGGTGTACTACGAGAGACTTTCTCTAGGACACAGTTTTTACAAGACTTTTTCAGAAAACAAGCATGTGGGATCACACAAAACCTATACAGATTCACGAACAACGGAAATGTGAAAATAAAACTCAAAATTCCTTGATGAATGATTGTAAGTGGCCACCATTCCTTCTTTTCGTTCATGACCACATTAAAATACGCTTTTCTTTTAGGATATGCATCTATTGCCAAGAAATGGACAAAATGCAAAATTACTGACAACAAAGAACATACTTATTCATTTGTTCGTTGTGTGGATTGAATGCTTTAGGTCAACTTTTCTCAACCTAAGCTTAGACACATCTAGCTGACACATCTTCTCAATTTTTTTAGTGATGTCAGGGATTTAATAAATATCAAAATATTATTGATTGACAAAAGATACAATGACGCTTACAAAGAACTTGAAGAGAATCAATTCTCCAGATCACGGTCTTCTCTGTCACATTTTACGTCAACTTTCTCTGTCTCATACAATATAACACCATAAAATACACACCTATCTTGATAGAAATGGAAATAAAGTGCATCAAATGCATATGCCTTTGCATTAAGGTAATGCAAAGGTAGCGGTATTAAGGTAGAAATAAAGTGCATCAAATGCATATGGCTTTGCATTAAGGTTTACTTTCAAAACAAATTAAGCACCTACTATTACAGCGACTTCTATGACTACTTTTACACCACAAAATTCAAAATATTTTCATTCTACTACTACTACTACTACTGCTGCAACTACTACTACTTCTACTACTACTACTACTACTATAACTACCAAATTTTGTGACTACTACTACTACTACTACTACTGCTACTACTACTACTACTACTACTACTACTACTACTACTACTACTACTACATACTGCTGCTGTGGATGCTCTAATTTTGATGCTATTGTTGTCATCACCTCAAGGTAACCTGATGTTCCTGGGCCCACCTATGAACAGTGTTTCACATTAAACCATCGACCTAAACATCAGCCAACAACACTTTAAGTGAGTTCTTTTAATATCCATTTACTGAAACTGCTAAACCCTCTGTATCAAAAGCTAATGAGCTAATATTGTGGTTGACCACAAAGCCATTTCTTTAACAAATACGATACCTAGACCAGTAAAAGAAAGCCTATAATTGAACATTTGAAAAGACCTCTGTCAAATTACAATTAGAAATCTTTAGTTCTATAGGTTTTCCACGGATGGCATTTACCCAGTCATCTTCACCATGTGCTCCCATAGAGCGTATTGATGTGACACAATTGCATCGAACCAAAATGCATAGTTTGAAAGATGATTACACCATGAAAATTTAGACTTCTAAAGATATGATGGTCTGAAGTAGTCATTGAATTTTCACTTGATTCTACTACTAGTGTACACAGAGCTTTTGACATGCTGGTGTGCGTACAACCACATAATAAAGCATGCTGTCATACCTAGCCTTCAAAGAAACCAACAAGAAATGCCTCTTTGAATGTATTATAAACTAATACTACAACCCTCGCATACATCAGCTTGTTGCTTAGACATTTCTGAGAGGCAGAAAGGCAACGGTACAGAAATATTTGAAGGAATTCAATTCATAAATAAGAAAAACATATTTCAGCTATTTTTTCTTACAATATTTTTTCCATTTTTGTCAAACTATCAGAACCTTGTGGACACCAAAGAATCTTGTGAATAAGCTTTCTTGCAACCTTAGCCTCTACACTGATAGGAATAAAATGGAATAAAGCTTATGACTTTATGCTACTGTCAATACAAAATGCTGTAAGGGTTTCCTCTTCTGTGCACAAAACTAATCCCCAACTTAAGAGAAATGAACATTGGTAAGTGCATTACTGAGATTAGTCTCTCATTAGAACTTACATTTTACATATTTCATGAAATTACACTTGCTTGAGGTACACTCTGCAGTTAAGACCAGGCCAACTATACCCATATACTCACACCCATACCATGAAGAGATGAGTAGGAACAGTATAGGACAATGTCATGGATTTGTAATAGTGATTTAAAATTTCACGAAAATGCTGAAATTTATTGACAGGAAGAATTTCAAAATCTGCATATGAAAGAGTATACTGCAAACAAGTGAACTGCCTTTGAAAACTAAAAACACAACTTCCACAAAGCAATGTTTAAATTTCACTTCTAAGTAGAAAGGTTTTCTTTCTACAAAGACCTTTACTCATTAATGCTCACAGCAGTAAAAAGCAGCCTGACAATATCTGTGAAATCTTTCTGGCTAAAATATATTTGGGAAAACATATGAAGGAGAGATGCTAGTCATAACAATACCAACAACTCTCTATCAAATATTCTGTAAAATAATTCTTATTTTTCCCCATTTACTGTCAAAGGTGTCACAGATTCAGACAAGAATTTCTGAGAGGATCTCTTAACCCTTCTAATGCTGAGGCTACTTTCGCCCAAACCACCTGAACCCTGTCATGTTGGTATTCATTGGAAAGCTCTCGCTGAGTACTCTCAGATGAGTACCCATTTGCCAGGGTTTCAGTCATTTATCAGGTTTTTTGCATCATTTTGTATTAGCCAAATTAGCCACCAGCAGCATAAGGGTTAAGCAAGAATAGTTTAAGGAAGTCATTCTCAGCATGTTTGACTGTTTTCATTTTCTAAATAGAACAGCATAATCCATTAGGCATAATCCATATGGGTGAGCATATGACATTTTTTATATTTCCAATCAATTTTCAGAAAAAATCCCTAGGAATGAGAAGTATTCCTCCACTTATGCCCTCGTCCTCCATGTTGAGCGTATCGTCTGGGAATTGTTGACTAGCACTAGTAGTATAGTTGACTGCTCCTGGTCCGCCTGATTTCTCTGTAGATCTACATCTCCCTCTCTACCCTCTTCTAGCTACTATAGTCTAAACGTTGAGCAAGGGTCACGGTATGCGGTCAGACTTCATGATCTTGCTTTCCTGGAACACATGACAAAAGGTGAGCTTTAGTCTAGAGAAATAATCAGATGTAGAACCTTGATGCAAAAAACAGTTCAATGAAACAGATTTTATTCAAGTTATCACTAAAACTAAATAAAAATCAAATTAAATCCCTTAATTTCAAGATTATGATAGACGGTTCTGTTCAATTGATGAAACATGCTTAAATATTTGTTAAAATCATAAGGAAAATTAACAATTCAAAAATGAAGCTTAAGATTTCTCTACAAATGCATTGCACAAAAATACCCTGAAAATTATAGCTTAACTTAAGCCAACTTAAGCCAGCTTTTCTCTGAATTCTATTGATGTGAAGCACTCAATAAACACTAAGATATAACAATAATATATAATATCATACATTTCTCTTCACTTTTTAATTTTTAATTTAGTTATAACGATTAAATACAAACAGCATTTTATACGTAAAGGCACCAGAATAGAAAATAAATCCACTAGACACTCTGGACTAGTACTCCCTCTAGTGGTCTTTGACTGAACTAAAACACTGAAGAGAGCTTGTGCAAGATTGCCACTCAACAAGAGTAGCACTGAAAATTTCAGCATGAAAATAATAAAAGTAAATGGGTCATCATGGGAATGAAATATGTGAACAACTAAAGCTTTGTTTGACTGATTACAAATAGATACCACTTACTTCATACTCGGCGTCTGTAAGTATTCCTACTACGGCTACTATCTGGTACTGTCATACTGATTACATGTAGATACCACTTACTTCATACTCGGCGTCTGTAAGTATTCCTACCACGGCTACTATCTGGTACAGTCATACTGATGACATATAGATACCACTTACTTCATACTCGGCGTCTGTAAGTATTCCTACCACGGCTAATATCTGGTACTGTCATACTGATGACATATAGATACCACTTACTTCATATTGGCGTCTGTAAGTATTCCTACTACAGCTACTATCTGGTACTGCCATACTGATTACATATAGATACCACTTACTTCATACTCGGCGTCTGTAAGTATTCCTACTACGACTACTATCTGGTACTGTCATACTGATTACATATAGATACCACTTACTTCATACTCGGCGTCTGTAAGTATTCCTACCACGGCTACTATCTGGTACTGTCATACTGATCACATATAGATACCACTTACCTCATACTCGGCGTCTGTAAGTATCCCTACTACGGCTACTATCTGGTACTGTCATACTGATTACATGTAGATACCACTTACTTCATACTCAGCGTCTGTAAGTATTCCTACCACGGCTACTATCTGGTACTGTCATACTGATTACATATAGATACCACTTACTTCATACTCGGCGTCTGTAAGTATTCCTACTACGGCTACTATCTGGTACTGTCATACCGATTACATGTAGATACCACTGACTTCATACTCGGCGTCTGTAAGTATTCCTACCACGGCTACTATCTGGTACTGTCATACTGATTACATATAGATACCACTTACTTCATACACGGCGTCTGTAAGTATTCCTACTACGGCTACTATCTGGTACTGTCATACTGATCACATATAGATACCACTTACTTCATACTCGGCGTCTGTAAGTATTCCTACTACGGCTACTATCTGGTACTGTCATACTGATGACATATAGATACCACTTACTTCATACTCGGCGTCTGTAAGTATTCCTACTACGGCTACTATCTGGTACTGTCGTACTGATTACATATAGATACCACTTACTTCATACTCGGCGTCTGTAAGTATCCCTACTACGGCTACTATCTGGTACTGTCATACTGATCACATATAGATACCACTTACATCATACTCGGCGTCTGTAAGTATTCCTACTACGACTACTATCTGGTACTGTCATACTGATTACATGTAGATACCACTTACTTCATACTCGGCGTCTGTAAGTATTCCTACTACGGCTACTATCTGGTACTGTCATACTGATGACATATAGATACCACTTACTTCATACTCAGCGTCTGTAAGTATTCCTACTACGGCTACTATCTGGTACTGTCATACTGATTACATATAGATACCACTTACTTCATACTCGGCGTCTGTAAGTATCCCTACTACGGCTACTATCTGGTACTGTCATACTGATTACATATAGATACCACTTACCTCATACTCGGCGTCTGTAAGTATTCCTACCACGGCTACTATCTGGTACAGTCATACTGATCACATATAGATACCACTTACTTCATACTCGGCGTCTGTAAGTGTTCCTACTACGGCTACTATCTGGTACTGTCATACTGATTACATATAGATACCACTCACTTCATACTCGGCGTCTGTAAGTATTCCTACTACGGCTACTATCTGGTACTGTCATACTGATTACATATAGATACCACTTACTTCATACTCGGCGTCTGTAAGTATTCCTACCACGGCTACTATCTGGTACTGTCATACTGATCACATATAGATACCACTTACTTCATACTCGGCGTCTGTAAGTGTTCCTACTACGGCTACTATCTGGTACTGTCATACTGATTACATATAGATACCACTTACTTCATACTCGGCGTCTGTAAGTATTCCTACTACGGCTACTATTTGGTACTGTCATACTGATGACATATAGATACCACTTACTTCATACTCGGCGTCCGTAAGTAGTCCTACCACGGCTACTATCTGGTACTGTCATACTGATGACATATAGATACCACTTACTTCATACTCGGCGTCTGTAAGTATTCCTACCACGGCTACTATCTGGTACTGTCATACTGATGACATATAGATACCACTTACTTCATACTCGGCATCTGTAAGTATTCCTACCACGGCTACTATCTGGTACTGTCATACTGATTACATATAGATACCACTTACTTCATACTCGGCGTCTGTAAGTATTCCTACTACGGCTACTATCTGGTACTGTCATACTGATGACATATAGATACCACTTACTTCATACTCGGCGTCTGTAAGTATTCCTACTACTACGGCTTCTATCTGGTACTGTCATACTGATTACATATAGATACCACTTACTTCATACTCGGCGTCTGTAAGTATTCCTACTACTACGGCTTCTATCTGGTACTGTCATACTGATTACATATAGATACCACTTACTTCATACTTGGCGTCTGTAAGTATTCCTACTACTACGGCTTCTATCTGGTACTGTCATACTGATTACATATAGATACCACTTACTTCATACTCGGCGTCTGTAAGTATTCCTACTACGGCTACTATCTGGTACTGTCATACTGATTACATATAGATACCACTTACTTCATACTCGGCGTCTGTAAGTATTCCTACTACGGCTACTATCTGGTACTGTCATACTGATTACATACAGATACCACTTACTTCATACACGGCGTCTGTAAGTATTCCTACCACGGCTACTATCTGGTACTGTCATACTGATTACATATAGATACCACTTACTTCATACTCGGCGTCTGTAAGTATTCCTACTATGGCTACTATCTGGTACTGTCATACTGATGACATATAGATACCACTTACTTCATACTCGGCGTCTGTAAGTATTCCTACCACGGCTACTATCTGGTACTGTCATACTGATGACATATAGATACCACTAACTTCATACTCGGCGTCTGTAAGTATTCCTACTACGGCTACTATCTGGTACTGTCATACTGATGACATAAAGATACCACTTACTATATACTCGGCGTCTGTAAGTATTCCTACTATGGCTACTATCTGGTACTGTCACACTGATTACATATAGATACCACTTACTTCATACTCGGCATCTGTAAGTATTCCTACTACGGCTACTATCTGGTACTGTCATACTGATCACATATAGATACCACTTACTTCATACTCGGCGTCTGTAAGTATTCCTACTACGGCTACTATCTGGTACTGTCATACTGATGACATATAGATACCACTTACTTCATACTCGGCGTCTGTAAGTATTCCTACTACGGCTACTATCTGGTACTGTCATACTGATTACATATAGATACCACTAACTTCATACTCGGCGTCTGTAAGTATTCCTACTACGGCTACTATCTGGTACTGTCATACTGATGACATATAGATACCACTAACTTCATACTCGGCGTCTGTAAGTATTCCTACTACGGCTACTATCTGGTACTGTCATACTGATGACATATAGATACCACTTACTTCATACTCGGCGTCTGTAAGTATTCCTACTATGGCTACTATCTGGTACTGTCATACTGATTACATATAGATACCACTTACTTCATACTCGGCGTCTGTAAGTATTCCTACTATGGCTACTATCTGGTACTGTCATACTGATTACATATAGATACCACTTACTTCATACTCGGCGTCTGTAAGTATTCCTACCACGGCTACTATCTGGTACTGTCATACTGATGACATATAGATACCACTAACTTCATACTCGGCGTCTGTAAGTATTCCTACTACGGCTACTATCTGGTACTGTCATACTGATGACATATAGATACCACTTACTATATACTCGGCGTCTGTAAGTATTCCTACTATGGCTACTATCTGGTACTGTCACACTGATTACATATAGATACCACTTACTTCATACTCGGCATCTGTAAGTATTCCTACTACGGCTACTATCTGGTACTGTCATACTGATCACATATAGATACCACTTACTTCATACTCGGCGTCTGTAAGTATTCCTACTACGGCTACTATCTGGTACTGTCATACTGATCACATATAGATACCACTTACTTCATACTCGGCGTCTGTAAGTATTCCTACTACGGCTACTATCTGGTACTGTCATACTGATCACATATAGATACCACTTACTTCATACTCGGCGTCTGTAAGTATTCCTACTACGGCTACTATATGGTACTGTCACACTGATTACATATAGATACCACTTACTTCATACTCGGCGTCTGTAAGTATTCCTACTATGGCTACTATCTGGTACTGTCACACTGATTACATATAGATACCACTTACTTCATACACGGCGTCTGTAAGTATTCCTACTACGGCTACTATCTGGTACTGTCATACTGATGACATATAGATACCACTTACTTCATACTCGGCGTCTGTAAGTATTCCTACTATGGCTACTATCTGGTACTGTCACACTGATTACATATAGATACCACTTACTTCATACACGGCGTCTGTAAGTATTCCTACTACGGCTACTATCTGGTACTGTCATACTGATGACATATAGATACCACTTACTTCATACTCGGCGTCTGTAAGTATTCCTACTACGGCTACTATCTGGTACTGTCATACTGATGACATATAGATACCACTTACTTCATACTCGGCGTCTGTAAGTATTCCTACCACGGCTACTATCTGGTACTGTCATACTGATGACATATAGATACCACTTACTTCATACTCGGCGTCTGTAAGTATTCCTACTATGGCTACTATCTGGTACTGTCATACTGATGACATATAGATACCACTTACTTCATACTCGGCGTCTGTAAGTATTCCTACTACGGCTACTATCTGGTACTGTCATACTGATGACATATAGATACCACTTACTTCATACTCGGCATCTGTAAGTATTCCTACTATGGCTACTATCTGGTACTGTCATACTGATGACATATAGATACCACTTACTTCATACTCGGCGTCTGTAAGTATCCCTACTACGGCTACTATCTGGTACTGTCATACTGATCACATATAGATACCACTTACTTCATACTCGGCGTCTGTAAGTATTCCTACTATGGCTACTATCTGGTACTGTCACACTGATCACTTATAGATACCACTTACTTCATACTCGGCGTCTGTAAGTATTCCTGCTACGGCTACTATCTGGTACTGTCATACTGATTACATATAGATACCACTTACTTCATACTCGGCATCTGTAAGTATTCCTACCACGGCTACTATCTGGTACTGTCATACTGATGACATATAGATACCACTTACTTCATACTCAGCGTCTGTAAGTATTCCTACTATGGCTACTATCTGGTACTGTCATACTGATGACATATAGATACCACTTACTTCATACTCGGCGTCCGTAAGTATTCCTACTACGGCTACTATCTGGTACTGTCATACTGATGACATATAGATACCACTTACTTCATACTCGGCGTCTGTAAGTATTCCTACTACGGCTACTATCTGGTACTGTCATACTGATTACATATAGATACCACTTACTTCATACTCGGCGTCTGTAAGTATTCCTACTACGGCTACTATCTGGTACTGTCATACTGATGACATATAGATACCACTTACTTCATACTCGGCGTCTGTAAGTATTCCTACTACGACTACTATCTGGTACTGTCATACTGATGACATATAGATACCACTTACTTCATACTCGGCGTCTGTAAGTATTCCTACTACGGCTACTATCTGGTACTGTCATACTGATGACATATAGATACCACTTACCTCATACTTGGCGTCTGTAAGTATTCCTACTACGGCTACTATCTGGTACTGTCATACTGATTACATATAGATACCACTTACTTCATACTCGGCGTCTGTAAGTATTCCTACTACTACGGCTTCTATCTGGTACTGTCATACTGATTACATATAGATACCACTTACTTCATACTCGGCGTCTGTAAGTATTCCTACTACGGCTACTATCTGGTACTGTCATACTGATTACATATAGATACCACTTACTTCATACTCGGCGTCTGTAAGTATTCCTACTACGGCTACTATCTGGTACTGTCATACTGATCACATATAGATACCACTTACTTCATACACGGCGTCTGTAAGTATTTCTACTACGGCTACTATCTGGTACTGTCATACTGATCACATATAGATACCACTTACTTCATACTCGGCGTCTGTAAGTATTCCTACTACGGCTACTATCTGGTACTGCTTGGCCTTCATGCTCTGCGGGCTGCGCCTGAGACTCCTCATCAGGTTATTATTGATTATGCCGTAGAACTGCTGCATATGTTTCCTGCTGTTGCTGGGATCAAAGATAAGTAGGCGTAGAGATTTGTCCTTCATTTCCTCCACTCCTATGATGGTCCTGCTGTGGCCTGTATATAGGAAGGGGGATAATTAGCAGAGAAGTACAGGCAGAGCTGTGTGTATACAGTAGCATATATTGAAGCCTCTGAAATGTGACATATTAGAACTAGTTATAAGTATTACCATAAAGTGTTCACATCTCAAAGACTTGTCCTTCATTTCTTCGATGGTTCTGCTGTGGCCTGCATGGAGGAAGGGGGGGAGGGGGGGGGGGAGAGAATAATTGTCATAATAATACATGGGCAGTTACATATGTATAGTGGGCTTAAAGTGAAACCTCTGAACTGTGAACATTTTGAGATTAGGGTGAAAGTTCATATATACTTTTCACATCTAAAAGACTTGTTCTTCATTTCCTTAACTCCTATGATGGTCCTGCTTTGCAATTAGCCTGTTTACAGGATGGAGGGAGAATAAATAGCAGAATGACACATATGCAGCTAGATACATAGCCATGTAGTAGCATAGAGTGAACCCTCTGAGACATGAACATCTCTGGACCGTAGTATGAGTGTTTACATAAAGGTTTTGCTTTCTAAGTCCACTACTCATATAATGGTCTTCCTTTGGTCTCTACATATAGAGGACAAGAAATAATTACCCAATTGAGTTTAGAAATATCAAGCAAGAGCTAAGAAGGTTGTTGGTACTCAATATGATATACATATTCATTTTAAAATGGCCACCATGTTCTTCAAATATAATATCATGTTCAAGTTACTTAAAAGGGGTTTGAAATTATAAAATAAATTGAGCTTTATTTTATAGGATTTCTATATCAATATATGAGCAGTCTTTTTACAACATAATGCATAACGTTTTCAGTTTGTTTCAAATTTAATTTTAGAATTTTTGCTTGCCAATTTACTTATGACAATGTGAATATTGGTAACATTAAAAGGCGCGATGTGAATCCTAAACTTGTAAATGACACTGGTAATCAAATGGATGTTTATTTCCATAGAGTGATATGGAGTTACTTAGCACTGCAAACATATTGAGTGCCAATATCTGTGCAAAATCATAGGATACTAGTCAATTTTAATGCACAATATCATATTTCACTTAATAAGTAATATCGACCCGACTTGGCCAATTATTACCCATATTTGCATATAGCTGGGGTAGATGGGTTTGCATTCTAGGATAGTCAGAGTAAAATACAGTAATATTCTCTGTAGAATATAGAGAGTATAGGGTAGATGTTAAGATATGAAGGATATCTCCATTTTTAAAGGTAATTTATCTAATTCCTGGATGTCTTGATATCACTTACCTTGGTGCTGTAAGTAAAGGGGAGGCTTGAAATCTACGTCTCCTTTATTGAAATAATCCCGCACCCACTCGAAGAGGCGAGGGTGAGTGCCGTCTGGTGCTGAGGGGTTGTGGAAATCAGCCAACTGGCACCTGAAACACACAAACAACAACTCATCACAGACTGTTTCTATACCTTACAACAGAGAAACACATCAACACACAAACAATGCATTATACAAATATGCCATGCCAGTGGGGGTAACATGATGGAATGTTTCCCCGAGGGAGGATGGTTTTCTCGAGGGCGGAGCCCGAGGGAAAACCATCCTCCCGAGGGGAGACATTCCATCATGTTACCCCCACTGGCATGGCATATTTGTTTTATCATACTGAACAAACCCCATTTGTAATTTAAACAAAGCAAGGTCACAGATGACTGGTGATTCACACATTCCCCGCTAGGTGTCGCTAGTGGCAACGGGCAACATGAAGCCCTCACTGATGGCATCAGGCAACATGATGATTGTTAACTGTTAAGTCAGCCAATCACTGCTTACGATCTTCAAGTGAGGTATGATAAAACAGATTGTTGCTATACCTTATATCAGAGAAACATTTCATCACAGCTTATTTCTATTATATACCTTACAACACATAACACTTTGTCACATGATCTCTTAAGAACTTCAAAACATTTTTTTAATTGCACAGTGTTAAATTGGCACATACAACACATAGTTCCTTAAGTTTTCCATATTTTCCCCAATATATATATATGTATATATATATATATATATATATATATATATATATATATATATATATATATATATATATATGTATATATATATAAATATATATATATATATATATATATATATATATATATGTATATATATATATATATATATATATATATATATATATATATATATATATATATATGTATATATATATATATATATATATATATATATATATATATATATATATATATATATATATATATATATAAGTAATATATAAAGTATATATAAATATATATAAAATATACATATATAATATATATATGTATATATATGCATATATATATATATATATATATATATATATGTATATATATATATATATATATATATATATATATATATATATATATATATATATATATATATATATATTTACATATACAATCGATAACTTTTATTATTTTTCTACTCACTTGATTCTTAGTGAAGACATAGTGGCGACTATTTCTGTGGCGCCGATCCACTTTGTGGTGTTTACCACCTTCCCTCCCAGCTGCTTGCAGCCCTCCAGGTCAAAACCCTTCTCCCACGCTGCCTCAATCAGACGCTGGATCTTAGGTATGGATGGTATCAATGGGCGACCTGGAACAAAAAATACAACAATAGACAATAGATACAACAATAGATACAACAATAGATACAACAATAGTTAAAATCCTTCTCCCACGCCGCCTCAATCAGACGCTGGATCTTAGGTATGGATGGTATCAATGGGCGACCTGGAACAAAAAATACAACAATAGACAATAGATACAACAATAGATACAACAATAGATACAACAATAGTTAAAATCCTTCTCCCACGCCGCCTCAATCAGACGCTGGATCTTAGGTATGGATGGTATCAATGGGCGACCTGGAACAAAAAATACAACAATAGACAATAGATACAACAATAGATACAACAATAGATACAACAATAGTTAAAATCCTTCTCCCACGCCGCCTCAATCAGACGCTGGATCTTAGGTATGGATGGTATCAATGGGCGACCTGGAACAAAAAATACAACAATAGACAATAGATACAACAATAGATACAACAATAGATACAACAATAGTTAAAATCCTTCTCCCACGCCGCCTCAATCAGATGCTGGATCTTAGGAATGGATGGTATCAGTGGGCGACCTGGAACAATAGATACAACAATAGACAATAGATACAACAATAGATACAACAATAGTTAAAATCCTTCTCCCACGCTGCCTCGATCAGACGCTGGATCTTAGGTATGGATGGTATCAGTGGGCGACCTGAAACAATAGATACAACAATAGACAATAGATACAACAATAGATACAACAATAGATACAACAATAGTTAAAATCCTTCTCCCACGCTGCCTCGATCAGACGCTGGATCTTAGGAATGGATGGTATCAGTGGGCGACCTGGAACAAAAGATACAACAATAGACAATAGATACAACAATAGATACAACAATAGATACAACAATAGTTAAAATCCTTCTCCCACGCTGCCTCGATCAGACGCTGGACCTTAGGTATGGATGGTATCAGTGGGCGACCTGAAACAATAGATACAACAATAGACAATAGATACAACAATAGATACAACAATAGATACAACAATAGTTAAAATCCTTCTCCCACGCTGCCTCGATCAGACGCTGGAGCTTAGGTATGGATGGTATCAGTGGGCGACCTGGAACAATAGATACAACAATAGACAATAGATACAACAATAGATACAACAATAGATACAACAATAGTTAAAATCCTTCTCCCACGCTGCCTCGATCAGACGCTGGATCTTAGGAATGGATGGTATCAGTGGGCGACCTGGAACAATAGATACAACAATAGACAATAGATACAACAATAGATACAACAATAGATACAACAATAGTTAAAATCCTTCTCCCACGCTGCCTCAATCAGACGCTGGATCTTAGGTATGGATGGTATCAGTGGGCGACCTGAAACAATAGATACAACAATAGATACAACAATAGTTAAAACCCTTCTCCCATGCTGCCTTGATCAGACGCTGGATCTTAGGTATGGATGGTATCAGTGGGCGACCTGGAACAATATATACAACAATAGATACAACAATAGATACAACAATAGATACAACAATAGTTAAAATCCTTCTCCCACGCCGCCTCAATCAGACGCTGGATCTTAGGTATGGATGGTATCAGTGGGCGACCTGGAACAATATATACAACAATAGATACAACAATAGATACAACAATAGATACAACAATAGTTTAAATCCTTCTCCCACGCCGCCTCAATCAGACGCTGGATCTTAGGTATGGATGGTATCAGTGGGCGACCTGGAACAATAGATACAACAATAGATACAACAATAGATACAACAATAGTTAAAATCCTTCTCCCACGCCGCCTCAATCAGACGCTGGATCTTAGGTATCAGTGGGCGACCTGGAACAATAGATACAACAAAAGATACAACAATAGATACAATAGAAACAAAAATAGTTAAAATCCTTCTCCCACGCCGCCTCAATCAGACGCTGGATCTTAGGTATGGATGGTATCAGTGGGCGACCTGGAACAATATATACAACAATAGATACAACAATAGATACAACAATAGATACAACAATAGTTAAAATCCTTCTCCCACGCTGCCTCAATCAGACGCTGGATCTTAGGTATCAGTGGGCGACCTGAAACAATAGATACAACAATAGATACAACAATAGTTAAAACCCTTCTCCCATGCTGCCTTGATCAGACGCTGGATCTTAAGGTATGGATGGTATCAGTGGGCGACCTGGAACAATAGATACAACAATAGATACAACAATAGATACAACAATAGATACAACAATAGTTAAAATCCTTCTCCCACGCCGCCTCAATCAGACGCTGGATATTAGGTATGGATGGTATCAGTGGGCGACCTGGAACAATAGATACAACAATAGATACAACAATAGATACAACAATAGATACAACAATAGTTAAAATCCTTCTCCCACGCCGCCTCAATCAGACGCTGGATCTTAGGTATGGATGGTATCAGTGGGCGACCTGGAACAATAGATACAACAATAGATACAACAATAGATACAACAATAGTTAAAATCCTTCTCCCACGCCGCCTCAATCAGACGCTGGATCTTAGGTATCAGTGGGCGACCTGGAACAATAGATACAACAAAAGATACAACAATAGATACAATAGAAACAAAAATAGTTAAAATCCTTCTCCCACGCCGCCTCAATCAGACGCTGGATCTTAGGTATGGATGGTATCAGTGGGCGACCTGGAACAATATATACAACAATAGATACAACAATAGATACAACAATAGATACAACAATAGTTAAAATCCTTCTCCCACGCTGCCTCAATCAGACGCTGGATCTTAGGTATGGATGGTATCAGTGGGCGACCTGAAACAATAGATACAACAATAGATACAACAATAGTTAAAACCCTTCTCCCATGCTGCCTTGATCAGACGCTGGATCTTAAGGTATGGATGGTATCAGTGGGCGACCTGGAACAATAGATACAACAATAGATACAACAATAGATACAACAATAGATACAACAATAGTTAAAATCCTTCTCCCACGCCGCCTCAATCAGACGCTGGATATTAGGTATGGATGGTATCAGTGGGCGACCTGGAACAATAGATACAACAATAGATACAACAATAGATACAACAATAGTTAAAATTCTTCTCCCACGCCGCCTCAATCAGACGCTGGATCTTAGGTATCAGTGGGCGACCTGGAACAATAGATACAACAAAAGATACAACAATAGATACAATAGAAACAAAAATAGTTAAAATCCTTCTCCCACGCCGCCTCAATCAGACGCTGGATCTTAGGTATGGATGGTATCAGTGGGCGACCTGGAACAATATATACAACAATAGATACAACAATAGATACAACAATAGATACAACAATAGTTAAAATCCTTCTCCCACGCCGCCTCAATCAGACGCTGGATCTTAGGTATGGATGGTATCAGTGGGTGACCTGGAACAATAGATACAACAATAGATACAACAATAGATACAACAATAGACACAACAATAGATACAACAATAGTTAAAATCCTTTTCCCACACCGCCTCAATCAGACGCTGGATCTAAGGTATCAGTGGGCGACCTGGAACAATAGATACAACAATAGATACAACAATAGATACAACAATAGTTAAAATCCTTTTCCCACACCGCCTCAATCAGACACTGGATCTAAGGTATGGATGGTATCAGTGGGTGACCTGGAACAATAGATACAACAATAGATACAACAATAGATACAACAATAGATACAACAATAGATACAACAATAGTTAAAACCCTTCTCCCACGCCGCCTCAATCAGACACTGGATCTTAGGAATGGATGGTATCAGTGGACGACCTGGAACAATAGACAAAACAATACTAAATACATTGATCATGGTGAGAAGATTGCAGTTCATGGCGATGCAAGAGCGCAGCCTTTGTGTATCTTACCATTAAATAACACCTGTTTAAAAGTGCGGTTCATGGCGAGTATCTTACCATCAAATAACACCTGTTCAAAGGTGCGGTTCATTGTGAGTATCTTACCATTAAATAACGCCTGTTCAAAGGTGAGGTTCATGGCGAGTACCTTACCATTTAATAACACCTGTTCAAAGGTGCAGTTCATGGCGAGTAACTTACCATTAAATAACACCTGTTCAAAGGTGCAGTTCATGGCGAGTATCTTACCATTAAATAACACCTGATCAAAGGTGCGGTTCATGGCGAGTATCTTACCATTAAATAACACCTGTTCAAAGGTGTGGTTCATGGCGAGTATCTTACCATTAAATAACACCTGTTCAAAGGTGCGGTTCATGGCAAGTATCTTACCATAAAATAACACCTGTTCGAAGGTGCGGTTCATGGCGAGTATCTTACCATTAAATAACACCTGTTCAAAGGTGCGTTCATGGCAAGTATCTTACCATTATATAACACTTGTTCAAAGGTGCAGTTCATGGCGAGTATCTTACCATTAAATAACACCTGTTCAAAGGTGCGGTTCATGGCAAGTATCTTACCATTAAATAACACCTTTCAAAGGTGCGGTTCATGGCAAGTATCTTACCATTAAATAACACCTGTTCAAAGGTGCGGTTCATGGCGAGTATCTTACCATTATATAACACCTGTTCAAAGGTGCGGTTCATGGCAAGTATCTTACCATTAAATAGCACCTGTTCAAAGGTGCGGTTCATGGCGAGTATCTTACCATTATATAACACCTGTTCAAAGGTGCGGTTCATGGCGAGTATCTTACCATTAAATAGCACCTGTTCGAAGGTGCGGTTCATGGCGAGTATCTTACCATTAAATAGCACCTGTTCGAAGGTGCAGTTCATTGCGAGTATCTTACTATTAAATAACACCTGTTCGAAGGTGCGGTTCATGGCGAGTATCTTACCATTAAATAACACCTGTTCGAAGGTGCGGTTCATGGCGAGTATCTTACCATTAAATAACACCTGTTCAAAGGTGCGGTTCATGGCTAGTATCTTACCATTAAATAACACCTGTTCGAAGGTGCGGTTCATGGCGAGTATCTCACCATTAAATAACACCTGTTCAAAGGTGCGGTTCATGGTGAGTATCTTACCATTAAATAACACCTGTTCAAAGGTGTGGTTAATGGCTAGTGTCTTACCATTAAATAACACCAGTTCAATGGTGCGGTTCATGGTGAGTATCTTACCATTATATAACACCTGTTCAAAGGTGCGGTTCATGGCAAGTATCTTACCATTATATAACACCTGTTCGAAGGTGTGGTTCATGGCCAGTATCTTACCCATTAAATAACACCTGTTCAAAGGTGCGGTTCATGGCAAGTATCTTACCATTATATAACACCTGTTCAAAGGTGCTGTTCATGGCAAGTATCTTACCATTAAATAACACCTGTTCAAAGGTGCGGTTCATGGCCAGTATCTTACCATTAAATAACACCTGTTCAAAGGTGCAGTTCATGGCAAGTATCTTACCATTAAATAACACCTGTTCAAAGGTGCGGTTCATGGTGAGTATCTCACCATTAAATAACACCTGTTCAAAGGTGCGGTTCATGGCAAGTACCTTACCATTTAATAACACCTGTTTAAAGGTGCGGTTCATGGCAAGTATCTCACCATTAAATAACACCTGTTCAAAGGTGCGGTTCATGGCAAGTATCTTACCATTATATAACACCTGTTCAAAGGTGCTGTTCATGGCAAGTATCTTACCATTAAATAACACCTGTTCAAAGGTGCGGTTCATGGCAAGTATCTTACCATTAAATAACACCTGTTCAAAGGTGCGGTTCATGGCAAGTATCTTACCATTATATAACACCTGTTCAAAGGTGCTGTTCATGGCAAGTATCTTACCATTAAATAACACCTGTTCAAAGGTGCGGTTCATGGCAAGTATCTTACCATTAAATAACACCTGTTCAAAGGTGCGGTTCATGGCGAGTATCTCACCATTAAATAACACCTGTTCAAAGGTGCGGTTCATGGCGAGTATCTCACCATTAAATAACACCTGTTCAAAGGTGCGGTTCATGGCAAGTACCTTACCATTTAATAACACCTGTTCAAAGGTGTGGTTCATGGCAAGTACCTTACCATTTAATAACACCTGTTCAAAGGTGCGGTTCATGGCGAGTATCTCACCATTAAATAAAACCTGTTCAAAGGTGCGGTTCATGGCAAGTATCTTACCATTAAATAGCACTTGTTCAAAGGTGCGGTTCATGGCCAGTATCTTACCATTAAATAACACCTGTTCAAAGGTGCGGTTCATAGAGGTATCTTACCATTAAATAACACATGTTCAAAGGTGCGGTTCATGGCCAGAATCTTACCATTAAATAACATCTGTTCAAAGGTGCGGTTCATGGCGAGTATCTTACCATTAAATAACACCTGTTCAAAGGTGCGGTTCATGGCAAGTATCTTACCATTAAATAACACCTGTTCAAAGGTGCGGTTCATAGAGGTATCTTACCATTAAATAACACCTGTTCAAAGGTGCGGTTCATGGCAAGTATCTTACCATTAAATAACACCTGTTCAAAGGTGCGGTTCATAGAGGTATCTTACCATTAAATAACACCTGTTCAAAGGTGCGGTTCATGGCCAGTATCTTACCATTAAATAACACCTGTTCAAAGGTGAGGTTCATGGCGAGTATCTTACCATTAAATAACACCTGTTCAAAGGTGCGGATCATGGCAAGTATCTTACCATTATATAACACCTGTTCAAAGGTGCGGTTCATGGCAAGTATCTTACCATTAAATAACACCTGTTTGAAGGTGCGGTTCATGGCAAGTATCTTACCATTAAATAACACCTGTTCAAAGGTGCGGTTCATGGCGAGTATCTTACCATTAAATAACACCTGTTCAAAGGTGCAGTTCATGGCAAGTATCTTACCATTAATTAACACCTGTTCAAAGGCGCGGTTCATGGCGAGTATCTTACCATTAAATAACACCTGTTCGAAGGTGCGGTTCATGGTGAGTATCTTACCATTAAATAACACCTGTTCAAAGGTGCCATTCATGGCAAGAATCTTACCATTAAATAACACCTGTTCAAAGGTGCGGTTCATGGCGAGTATATTACCATTAAATAACACCTGTTCAAAGGTGCCATTCATGGCAAGTATCTTACCATTGAATTACACCCGTTCAAAGGCGCGGTTCATGACGAGTATCTTACCATTAAATAACACCTGTTCAAAGGTGCGGTTCATGACGAGTATTTTACCATTAAATAACACCTGTTCAAAGGTGCGGTTCATGGTGAGTATCTTACCATTAAATAACACCTGTTCAAAGGTGCGGTTCATGGCGAGTATCTTACCATTAAATAACACCTGTTCAAAGGTGTGGTTCATGGCGAGTATCGTACCATTAAATAACACCTGTTCAAAGGCGCGGTTCATGGCGAGTATCTTACCATTAAATAACACCTGTTCAAAGGCGCGGTTCATGGCGACCTTCTCAAAGGTGCGGTTCATGGCGAGTATCTTACCATTAAATGACACCTGTTCAAAGGTGCGGTTCATGGCGAGTATCTTACCATTAAGTAACACCTGTTCAAAGGTGCGGTTCATGGCTAGTATCTTACCATTAAATAACACCTGTTCAAAGGTGCGGTTCATGGCAAGTTTCTTACATTAAATAACACCTGTTCTAAGGCGCGGTTCATGGCGAGTATCTTACCATTAAATAACACCTGTTAAAAGGTGCTGTTCATGGCGAGTATCTTACCATTAAATAAGACCTGTTCAAAGGTGCGGTTCATGGCGAGTATCTTACCATTAAATAACACCTGTTCAAAGGTGCGGTTTATGGGGAGTATCTTACATTAAATAACACCTGTTCAAAGGTGCGGTTCATGGCGAGTATCTTACATTAAATAACACCTGTTCAAAGGTGCGGTTTATGGGGAGTACCTTACCATTAAATAACACCTGTTCTAAGGCGCGGTTCATGGCGAGTATCTTACCATAAAATAACACCTGTTCAAAGGTGCGGTTCATGGGAAGTATCTTACCATTAAATAACACCTGTTTAAAGGTGCGGTTCATGGCGAGTATCTTACATTAAATAACACCTATTCAAAGGTGCGGTTCATGGCGAGTATCTCACCATTAAATAACACCTGTTCGAAGGTGCGATTCATGGCGAGTATCTTACATTAAATAACACCTGTTCAAAGGTGGGGTTCATGGCGAGTATCTTACCATTAAATAACACCTGTTCAAAGGTGCGGTTCATGGCGAGTATCTTACCATTAAATAACACCTGTTCAAAGGTGCGGTTCATGGCGAGTATCTTACATTAAATAACACCTGTTCTAAGGCGCAATTCATGGCGAGTATCTTACATTAAATAACACCTGTTCAAAGGTGCGGTTTATGGGGAGTACCTTACCATTAAATAACACCTGTTCTAAGGCGCGGTTCATGGTGAGTATCTTACCATTAAATAACACCTGTTCAAAGGTGCGGTTCATGGGAAGTATCTTATCATTAAATAACACCTGTTCAAAGGTGCGATTCATGGCGAGTATCTTACATTAAATAACACCTGTTCAAAGGTGCGGTTTATGGGGAGTACCTTACCATTAAATAAAACCTGTTCTAAGGCGCGGTTCATGGCGAGTATCTTACCATTAAATAACACCTGTTCAAAGGTGCGGTTCATGGCAAGTATCTTACCATTAAATAACACCTGTTCAAAGGTGCGGTTCATGGCGAGTATCTTACATTAAATAACACCTGTTCAAAGGTGCGGTTTATGGGGAGTACCTTACCATTAAATAACACCTGTTCTAAGGCGCGGTTCATGGTGAGTATCTTACCATTAAATAACACCTGTTCAAAGGTGCGGTTCATGGCAAGTATCTTACCATTAAATAACACCTGTTCAAAGGTGCGGTTCATGGCGAGTATCTTACATTAAATAACACCTGTTCAAAGGTGCGGTTTATGGGGAGTACCTTACCATTAAATAACACCTGTTCTAAGGCGCGGTTCATGGCGAGTATCTTACCATTAAATAACACCCGTTCAAAGGTGCGGTTCATGGCGAGTATCTTACCATTAAATAACAACTGTTCAAAGGTGCGGTTCATGGCGAGTATCTTACCATTAAATAGCACCTGCTCAAAGGTGCAGTTCATGGCGAGTATCTTACCATTAATTAACACCTGTTCAAAGGTGCGGTTCATGGCGAGTATCTTACCATTAAATAACACCTGTTCAAAGGTGCGGTTCATGGCGAGTATCTTACCATTAAATAGCACCTGTTCAAAGGTGCGGTTCATGGTGGGTATCTTACCATTAACCCTTGTCATGCTAGACCCCCATATGGGAGAACCTATCCCCTGGGACCAGGGATATTGTGGGTCTACCCACCAAATCAAAAGGATTTCATAAATTTCTATTACTGTTTCAATAATGTGCTTCTCAAACTGAAATAGAAACATAGTAAAAGGTAAAACATTGATATCTAGTATAATTCAATACCCCTTAATCGACCTATGTAGTTTTTATTTTGCTAAGTTCAAGGGTACCCAAAGACCGGATATATCCGGTGTTGGTCACACAGGCAAGATATGTAGCACCGGATATATCCGGTGTTAGCAAGAGCAGGGTTAAATAACACCTGTTCAAAGGTGCGGTTTATGGTGGGTATCTTACCATTAAATAACACCTGTTCAAAGGTGCGGTTCATGGCGAGGCAGGAGAGCAGCATCTGTAGGTTCCTGTAGCCGCAGCCCCAGCCCTTGTCGCCGTAGGACGCTGCATAGTGGTCGCAAGGCGAGCACAGCCAGTGGCGAGACAGGGTCGGGAGGGACGTGTTGTAGAAGGCCTTCAGGCGAGGAATCAGACCTGAAAGACACAAAAAGGGGAAAACATATTGAGTCTCTTATAACCACTTTTACATACATTCGTAATAGGGACTGTGGCCTGCTCCCTTCAGCCAATCACAGGCCTGAAAAATGTGTTCAGTGAACATCTCTGTGTGGGTGAGACAAAGACAGCTAACCATGTTCTTCAGGAAAAAAGAACACACTTTTCGAGGGCTGTGATTGGCTGAAGGGAGCAGGCCATGCTATAATACATATTATACCTATAAAGTATACTTAATAATCACTTGACATTCATTATCCTCCTATCAAAATCCTAATTATCACCTTGACATTTTCATCATGAGCATATCTGAGTTTAATTTACTATACCTGAGGAACATACTCAGGTGTGACAGGGAAGTGCACTCTCCCGGATATGAAATCTGGCCTTAATTGAAAGATGAGACCCAGTAGGCAATGAAGAAATACAATAGAAGATCCCTTTCACAAAGAAAAACAAAGATAGAGTGAATATATATATATATATATATATATATATATATATATATATATATATATATATATATATATATATATATATATATATATATATATATATATATATATATATATATATATTGCGATAGGCAGCAGATGGCCAATGAGAAGCGAAACATAAATTAAGTGGAGAAACTGGAGGAACTCATTAAGCTCTTGAAAGCCATTAACAGATAAAGCCTGCAGACATTATAGGTATTGCCAGCGATCAACAAAACCACTTGCCCGTTGCAAGTTGCAAGTAGGAGAAAAATACTCTAACTTGCCCCGCTTGGCAAGTAACGTTTTGGGCCTTGCAATATAACTAACCTTTAATAGAGTGGGAGTGCCTGTGGAGGCAAGTAAACTTTAGGGGCAGCTTGCTCTACTCGGCAAGTAATGTTTTGGAGATGTTGTTGCACCCTGATTGCTTTGGTATGTATTGGAGTACCATGAGCGGACAAACAAATATTGATGCATTTATTCATATTCAAACAGACATTGCCTAAAGGAGTTAATAATTCAAATTCTGAATAAGACAAAAGAACTGGCAACATGACTTCATGACAAAGCATCATTTGAAAAATATCTAAGGAGAGATATCATTAGATACTTTTTTAAACGGAACCAGAACAAAATCTTTGGGGTCATTAAGATTTCAAAAATTACAAAAGATATCTGCATATGTGTGATGTCTGCATACATTTTATTTATTGTATTCTTAGTCTTAAGACTTAATTCTCACATCAAACCCTTATCTTATCTCTAAAATCTAACCCTAATTCTAAGGTTGACTCACATCACACAATGTGAGGCCTAAGTCTAAGAACACTATACATGGCAATAAAATAAGATCAAAACTAAACTGATTCATGCAAAACACACTCATTTTACCCTAGTAGCAGAAAAAATCTGTCTGAAGGAACTTAAAATAATAGATGAGTTATTATAACTTGCTTGCATAGGAAAGAATCTTCAAGACCAAGGCAACTTTTAAAAGGCATTGGAACGAAGAATTTTCATAAAAAAAAACACATTCAATAACTATCCTTCGTAAATATTTTGTTAATTATTTTCAAAAAGCATAGTACAAGACAATAACATGAATGAGAGGGAATTACGATTTAGGAGCATAACAATCTACACATAAACCCTGCACCATGCTGAGTGCAAACATTATCAGTCTGGCCACCAGACAGGGAGGTAGCGGGTTGAAAGGACCTGTTGACAGCTTTAAGGCGCCCAGGAATAGTAGACCTGGGCCGCAGCTGCAATAAAGTGAGTCATAGTCTAGACAGCAGCATTCTAGCAGGTACCTGTAGGAAATACCTGCTTCAAACACCACCCACCAGACAGACACCTTAAACGACAAGCAACCCTGCAGGCCTGCACTCTCCCAGACTGAGCCAAGCACAGAAACTGATTGAATAACTTTCAAAGAGAATAACTGAATAAGGTACCAACATGTCTCATTAATAAAACAATAGGCTATTGTTCTAGTAAACCAGTTCCCTTGATTTTTTGTGTCATTGTTTACCTTCTGCAGGTGAATAATACAGTTACAGGGGACAGGAATAAGCACCAATAAAAGGAATCTAACAATATGGCAAAATTAAAGCTATTTTAGGTAAATGAAGTCCATTGATTAAAATGTGAAAACCTTTAAAAGTTGATCCAGCTTTGAGGAAACTTTATAGACTAGAATTTTTTAATGATGCAATCAGCAGAGAGACCTGCAATTTGAAAAATGAATCTCAATCATTTTTGGTATTAAGTATCCATGTCATTTATATGTGAATTCATGCTGATCCAACCAGAGCAGTGCAAGCGTAGATGTGGTTAAAAATCTCATCTCGGTATCATTCTGCAAACGTTACCTCTAAATCCCCCACTTCTGACCTAATCAGTAGGGTTTAACACAAGGGGGAGAAAAGAGGAAGACCCTTCACCTCAGGCTTTATAAAGCTATATTGCCAATCCATGTGTGAGAAATTACAGCCAAATGACAAGTTCCTCGGGAAATCCACATTCGTTTCTTCCCAATCATGCAGTAAACCACATCAATCTTCCCACCCCCTCAACAGAAAATAAACTGATCAACTTCAATCTGTGGCTAAGCAGATGGCCATAAATGATTGATTCAGAGCGTCTCAGAGGACCACATCTACAGAGGCAGAGCTGGGGAGCTTCAGAGCCATCAACTTCTAGAGGGTATTTCAACCCATTATTGCTTAGGAGTTCCTTTAGAAATTGTCGTCAGCATCCATCATACTTTTGATAATAAATTGGGCGTGAAGAAGTTTTTCACAAAATATTTGAAGGAGAGTTGTTTCTAATGTTCTGAATAACATTCCTTCTTCAAACATTTCCCCTTAATTGTTTTTATGTGCAAGATTTCATCAAAATTTTCAAGTTGGTTTTGGCAGCTGTGAGCGTGGATTGGTAGCATATTATGGATAATGGGAAGCGGGTTCATGCTGAACACATCTACCACACGGAGCCCTAGACTAAGTGTGGCTGCCTTAATAGCCTAGTGGTCTAGGGTATTGCAACACTGGACAGGTGAAGTGGGCAAGTGGCAACTTTGGCAAGATTCATTCCTCACTGCCATTGAAGCTTGTCTCCGCTTTCACTTTCTGAAGTTTCAATGTGTTGGCAACAGGAGCATTGACAGGTGATAGCAGGCAGTACTGTTTGAGGACACTTCTTGATCCATCAATATGGCGCATATTGATGACCCCCCTAGCGCTGATTGGACTTGACAGATGGGTGCAGCAACAGCAGAAACGGCAAAAAGTGCAACAGCATATCATGAGAAATGTTATTTCAGATTCCTACCTAGAGGCTTGATAACTTTGGCATATTGCAGTGCCATTTATTCTTATAAAAAGAAAGGGTGTGAAATAATGGTCCTTCCTACGGCAACATGTTCTTGACCATTTTATTACATTATTTTAACTTTATTTTTATTTGTTGTAATCCAAATTTGCCTCACTCTTTGACCTCGCAGTTGCTACGATACTGCACCTTAAAAAAACTCTAAAGTGAAAGGAGAAGCCCGGTTCTGGTCCAGGAGGCAGTGAGCTCATAGGTAGCTTAGCAGCGCCTTTCATCAGCAACCACCAGCAGCAGCGGAGGCAGTGTTTACAGTGTCAGTCTCTAATTCCTCCAATTAGGGAGTCCAGCGCTTGGCCTTTCTCCCGGGAGAGTGCTTAGAAAGGTCAGTCCTGTGAGTCAGACCCCCCTCTGGGCCCCTCCGGCAGCTCAGCAGATTAATCAGTTAACCCACCACAGCTCACTCACCTGTGGTGCAGGAACACCCCAGCTCACCACACTGGGGAGGAAAATATCTTCATTTTTACAGATAAGGTTCGCCTATCAAACTCATGGAGGTTAGGACTTCTCTGTCTATGTCTGTTTCTGTCTCTCTTATATGAAAATGATGCTTAAATGATATGTATGTATGTATATATATATATATGTATATATATATACATGTATATATATATCTATATATATATGTATATGTATATATATATATATATATATATATATATATATATATATATATATATATATATATATATATATATATATATAAATATATATATATATATATATATATATATATATATATATATATATATATATATATATATATATATATATATATATATATATATATATATATATAAGGCCACTCCAATTTAATTACTTGTCTTACGACCTTTTTTTGGAAAAAAAATCCTGTCAGACTCCAAAAAAAAAGAAAAAAAAGTCATCTTTGGTGCCTTACGGACGAAAGTGGTTTTGAAATTTTCTGTCAGACTCAAAAAAAAAAAGAAAAAAGTGCAAGTTTTAAGAATATTCTTTGTAAGTGTGATTCAATCTACTACAGGAAGCTATCATTGCTGTAGTAGAGCCTCAGACATGAGGAGGTATACCTCCCACCCTTCAGGTTACAGGAATTAATAGATTGATTGATTTTATTTAGTTGAGAATAGGCTGGTAGAAACATATCGCTACCAGTCCTAGTCGTCAGACTCTAAAAAAAATAAGACTGAGCACGTAAGACAAGTAAATAAATTGGAGTGGCCTAAATATATATATATATATATATATATATATATATATATATATATATATATATATATATATATATATATATATATATATATATATATATATATATATATCAGTGATTTTAACCATGTCTTGATATCATCACTACAGTGTTTGCAGCATACCCAGTGTTTATTCAGGGCTACATGACCTTTGTAAATGGACCTGTTATCCGATGAGTCTTACAAAAAGGCAGGGTAGCAGCATGGGTAGAATTCCACTAGCTGTCATCATCTCTGCTTCCAATCTCCCTCTCTGTATGTAGCTGTTGTATAATACTGGGCCAGACAGTGGGTTACCTAATGAGATAGAGTTCCTTGCATTTCCACTCTGTTTTATGAGACATATGCATCAATTTTTCATCACCCCCCCCCCCCCCCCCCCCTTCTACTGCAGATGGTACTATGGAAAATTCTGGCTGAGAGAGAGTGGTGGATTGCCCACATGGTATGTGTGAAGCCATAAAGCGTTGTGGGGATACCCATTCCACAGGATTTATTCATCAATACAATCACATGTGGTATGCATAGGAATGGCAGGATTATAACACTTGGCAATCACCACCATTCTCTCATATCAAACGCATGCTTTGCCATTTGTATTTTAAGGTTGCAGATGGGGGTATAAGAGTAGGTGGTTCATTCATGGGAAAGGTGGTTCATTTCCTGTTAAAAACAAAAACAAGTGACATATAAAAGTGACAACATGTAAAGTAAATAAATGGAGTATCATATATACATGAAATGAAAAGACAAAAAAAAAAAGAAGATATTTCAATCATAAAGTTTGAAACGTATGCCATGATGACACGAATAAACATCACAAGAAATTGCCAATTTATTGCACCTAGACTAGATACAATTGCATTTTGGATGTGCTAATATTCCTACCTAACCACTTTCCTGGCCTACTTTAGAATTTCTGGGCATTAAAAATCCATTGTATGCTTTTAATTGCCACGATGAAGCATTTGAAAAGTTCAGCTGCTGAACTATTCATGAGGGTTGACATAATATTGCAGAGTGGTGAGTGACACATCTGTATTAATACTGCATGGAGTGAACAGGTACATGCTACATGTCTGGCACCTTCCACTCTCTATTTCACCCACCAAAGACTGACATTGACAAATCAAATTTACTTGTGTGTTTTTTGATAAGTGACTTTTTTGGTATGGTTGTCCTACCCCAACTTTTATTTGTCTGAAAAAACATTAGTTAAAAGGTAAAATGTTATTGCTGATACACAATGAAGCTCACACATCTGTTAGAAAAGTATATGTCTATGGCTATATTTAGTGCCAGAAGAGGAACGTACCAGCAGTAATACTGTAATTAACATAACAAGGTCTCTTTCTGATATTTTCCTAAATTTGCCTTTATTACACAGATAATCCTTTAAGTATCTAGACAGGCCATTTTTCCCTGATACATGAATGAATGTGTTAAACCACTCATCCTCATTTTATCCTAACAAGGGATGACTTTTTGGGGATATCATTCTAGAGAAAGCATCTTTTCAAAACAAATTTAAGGGTAAAGATTTTCAGAATGCATCAATCTGCTCATCTTCAGATATTTTACAAGCTATGCTATATACACAAGTTATTTCAAATCAAGCACAGTAACCATGTGATACCTTCCAGTGAGAGCCCAGGGTGTGAAAGGGTTAATCATGTGGTAATTAGAAAGCTACATTTTTCACTCATCAATCTGCCTGTCAAGCCGTGCGAACAGCGTGACCTAGCACTCATTCTAGGTGTTTGGCCCATGGTTAGACGGGTCAGACATGATCCACAGCATGTACATCTTATTAAAACCATCACTGACTATACCTCATCATGTGCCCCCCTGCTGCCCTCTAGTGGTGAATAAGGGAACTACTGTGCAATCAGCGCGACCTGGCCCACATTTCGGGAATTCAGCTCATGGCACAACGAGTCAGACATGATCCACAACATGTACATCTTATTAAAACCATCACTGACTATACCTCATCATGTGCCCCCCTGCTGCCCTCTAGTGGTGAATAAGGGAACTACTGTGCAATCAGCGCGACCTGGCCCATATTCCGGGAATTCAGCCCATGGCATGACAAGTCACACATGATCCACAACATGTACATCTTATTAAAACCATCATTGACATTTACCTCATCATGCAGCTCCCTGCTGCCCCCTGGTGGTGAATGAGGGAACTACTGTGCTATCAGCATGACCTGGCCCATATTCTGGGTGTTTGGCCCATGGCACAACGAGTCAGACATGATCCACAACATGTACATCTTATTAAAACCATCACTGACATTCTGATTAGAGTATTAACCTGTTATGCCTGTAGTGGCCAAAAATGTCCAACCTACTTTGGAAAAATGTCCAAACAATTGCTTGGAAATAAAGTACAGGAGAAATGATGCTCAGAACCCAAACTAGCTCTTTCCTTTAAGTATATTGTAAACGTGTAATTAATTCGAAACTTATTTCAATGGAATCCTTGGTCTAGCAGGACCTTTCAAGGAATGTTCCATGCATGAAAATTCCCCCTGATTTTTTGTCTGGATGCTTTCAAACTTTTTAGAACAACTTGGGAATTCAACATAAATTGAGAATATGTGAAATATGCTGATAAGCGTTTCGTCTTCGATCACTTCCTTGATAAAGTTATAATACGAGCGTATCAAATTCATAAATTATGTTTTTTCCTATTTAAAGCTACCTTCTTCACATATTTCTGAAATAACTGGTGATCTGCTAGTCTATGAAGCCCTGCCCCCTTCCCCACTCAAAAAAAAATGTTCAAGTTATGTATGTCCCAAGTTCTCCTGAATAGTAGAAAATACAATATTGGTGTTCAAAAGAGAGCATTCACCTTATGCATGTGTTACCTGTAAAATATTTATACTGACAGGTGGTTATTTTATTGGGTTTACTATTATACTGACATATTCCGTGGATGACTGGAGCAGATTGATGCCTTTAAAAAAATATAATATGAAAGCTTTGATAAAGATACTTTTGAAAAAAACATGAATTCATAGAAACTTGTAGAAAAGTTGTTAAGCATATTTTGATTGAATTCTTCAAATTCTTTTCAAAAATACTTCTGTCAAGAACAATATGATTAAATAATCCAGACACTGATGGAAGCTATAAGGATTTAAGGTTTTAAGTGACTAGACTAAACATATCTAACTGCTTGCTTCTTCCAAATGTAGTTTTTTGACTCCACCAAGATTTGTTGCTCAAAATTCTATTTCAGTATTCTAGCACTGAACTCCCAGAAACTTTAGAAGCCCACAAATCTGCAAGGTTTTGGCAGGTTCAGAGTTTATGTGGCCTGTTAGTCAACAATTTCGGGTAAAACCTCAATATAATACCACACAAACACCCTGCTGGAAATAGCCCACCATTGCAGTGGTTCTGGGACACACTGCACTACTGTTAATCACTTAAAAAAAAGGCTAGTACGTTTCCTCGCAAACACATTCCCCATCCGTTTTGCCGAGAAAGCCGGCATAGGGGCTGGCCGGCACATGACAGCCGGCACATCACAATAAGCGTAGGTGGCATTCTGGGAGGCCGGGGAAATAAAACATCTACTAATGTGCGCTCCTCCATTACTGTCACCAGAAAAGTACCCGTACGCAACTACACAGAGACACAGCTTTTTCCCTGAGTGCAATAACCCTTCATGTAGGTTATTATTTAACCTTTTACTGGTGAAACCTTTTTTAAAACACATTTGTCCCTAAAGAGTTCCCCTGGAAATTCTGGGAAACTTCTGAAAATAATTATGGAATAAAGAGGACTTTGTAAAATATTTGATGGAGGGTTGTTGATTGAATTATAATTAACATAGCTCCAATTCCTACAAATTGACTTATAAATATCACCAAACAGTCATTATCTATTTTGGTTCTCTAAAGCATGAATGGTTTAGTGGATTTTCTTGACTTAAGATCATCTTTAATTTATCTTATCTTTAATAAGTGCACCTTTTTCAACATTGTGTCTTCTACTTATAAGAACATCTACAACCTATCACATTCAGTGTAAAATGTATGCACAATCATCTTAAATCATTTAGACAAATGTGTAAAACTAAATACCGAACATGTATGTGCTATAGGGCTGATTAAGTTCCTGATACTATAGCCTTCAGTGGGAACAATAATAAATAGAGAACACAAACTGACCACTATTGCAAAAACATCGCAGCACCACCTACGTTAGAGAAAAAGATTGTTGAGCTGTTGAAGTAGGCGGGACCCTACACAGAGGTTGCTAACCGCCCAGGGGTAATCTAGACGAGAAGTCTTAATCATATCTTCTCTGCCAAGCTCCCCTTTCAATTTGCCTCAAGTTGAGAAGGCAGACACTGAGTGAATTTGCCGATGAAGTATGTGCCTTGAAGCACTTATAGCTCTTAAGGAATCAACAACACTCTGTTAAGAAAACTGAGCTTTTAGGAGAACAAAACAACCCTTTTAGAAGTTTCATTTCATCATATCCAGACAACCTTATTACAAACAGACACAAAGGTTTGACAGCTAGGTGTCCTCCTTCTTGAATATCATCTGACTTGAGATGTCAATGACACAAATGCCACACTTGTAATATGATCTCACTCATATTAGCGTAATATCCAAAATGAAGAATAATGAGCGTGAAACTTGGCCCCACATGGCCTCAAATGCGAGAATTTGTTAAGGTTAAAGACGTAATCTAGAAACCTTTTATACCGCTATGTTAAAGGTGCCTGCGGAAATTATGCAATTTCAAAGATTGGACTTCAAATGAAGAGGATCAGTTAACACGCTTTGAGGGTTTCTTCAGTATCACACGATGATTCTCAGATAAGAGGGAAGGTGTTAGGTTCCAGGTATGTGAGATACCTCACATCCTATACCTACACAGAAATGTGGGCTGACTGCATGCTGCTTGGAACCTGAGTTTGATCATGCACCTGTACGTGTCATAGCACCTTCAATAAACATCCACTCCTACTTTAAAAAAACACACAAAAAATACTGACGCAAAAACCTAAAAGTTGGTTTTTGAAAGCAGTGACCTTTAACCCAATCATGTCTGGAGCTCTTGACATTTGTCGTCTGGACCTGTCAAACTTTTGAAAAACAACTTTGAAATTAGGCAATGACTCACAAAATATTTGAAGGAGAATTGTGGGTTGGGTTCTGATCAACATTTTTTCTTAAGATATTTCTAAAAAAAATTGTCTTTTTACATAAGTAAAATCATTATAACCAAGACATTTACGAGTGCTACTGGCATGAAAGGGATAAAAGTTGAACTATATATATATATATATATATATATATATATATATATATATATATATATATATATATATATATATATATATATATATATATATATATATATATATATATAATATATATATATATATATATTCACTTTTTACTATTTTGTGGTATGGTATTTAGGAACTCTTGTTCATAGACAGGTGGTCTCTCTCAACTACTAGTCTATTGAGTAGGCTTGAGTATAACATTTGAAATTAAATAAGAAAATGAAGAAATTTTTCTTCAATATTTCATATAACATTCCATCATACGTACTTTCAAATCTAATACCTTTTTATAAATTTACATTTTTGGAAAACACATTTCATGAGAATTTTCATGAAGTTTTTGTAACACTAAAGGTTTCTTGCCTAGCTCATTTCATACTGTTGATGTAATTAATTCCCTTGTGGACCAACAGGCAAACATTTATTTTGTAGCTGAAATAATTTTGTGGAAATCATGTAGGTATATAATTTATGCTGCAGGGAACATCAATTTTCTTTATATAACTAAATAAATCTGATGTATATTTGATTGATATAAGGTACTAACTTTATTACCCAGGTACAGTACTTACTATAATAACCCACATATACCATTCCTGGATCGGCAAGCTTTCAGATTCTTCTCTGGGTCAGACTGCTCTTTGCAATTACCTACATAAGTCTGAACCCAAAAATATGACTAATAAAAAGCATAAACAGTGTGTTTCTAGTAGAACTACTGATGCTGGAGATACTGAAGAAATGCAGGTGAGTGAAGCTTACATATAAAAAAGACATCTTCATGATTCTCTCTAATCTTTTATTTGCACATAAAGCTCTTAGCATGCAGGCAGCTGTGGCCTTAAAAACTGCCACAAAAAACAGGAAATGATGTGTTCTTTAAACAGGATCAGGCAACATGAGAGAGGGTACCTGCCGACTCAGGTATACACAGTTCTGTGTACGGTGCCACCGGTGCTACGTGGGAATTCACATAAACCATACAGCAGCCCACAAAGACTACACACAGCAGCCTGCTGAGAAAACAAGCAAATAGCCTCCATCAGCTGATTCCCAGTCTACCACGTAACATAATATATACCTAGGTACAAAAAAACAACCTATTTAACCTGTTCATGCTGAGAAGATTAGCAAGTAGACTCCATCAGCTGATTCCCAGTCTACCACGTAACATAATATATACCCTAGGTACAAAAAACCCTATTTAACCTGTTCATGCTGAGAAAATTAGCAAATAGTCTCCATCAGCTGATTCCCAGTCTACCACGTAACATAATACATACCTAGGTACAAAAAACCCTATTTAACCTGTTCATGCTGTAGCTGTCATAAGTGGGCGTTCTATTTTGGTGATCTTTTTTTAACCAACACACTTCTCAGTAACTATGAAAAAAAGATATATTGATAACAACTCAGCCCAGAAACCCTCCTTCAAATAATGAGTGAAATTACACTTTACAGTCAAAACGTTTCTTAAGTGTTTCATAAATCCATAAAACACTTAGCAATGGAAACCTTTAAACATGAATGAGCTAAACCATAACCATGCAGAAAGCAGCCAAAACAGTGCAACTATTATAGTGATGCCTTTCTGTGCATTGGAAACCTTGTTCAAACATTTTGGGAATATATATATATTTCATTCCCACATTATTTTCAAAGAAGTCATAGCTTGCAGGCAACGACTCAAAGATGAATTCTAAGAATGAGTAATACCACTGGTATGCTATGTTCTCACATCACATTCATAGGAATCTACAAGCTCTGACCACTGGTCAATTGTAGATCTGTGGTGCACCTTCACCACACGTCCACCACCTATGTGTATGTGTCACATCCTTACCATGGAGCAGGTTTAGTAAGTGGTGGTTACATGGCATGCAAGGTGGTAATTATGTGGTTGGTAGCTAGTGGTTCAATGGCAGTCCCTAGGCTATATCAGGCACTTATCCCAAACACACACTGATACCACAGAAAAATCTGCTTAAACTTCATACTAGACTTGAAATGGATCTATTTATTTTTGTAAGTGGGATAACCACCACTGGAAATCTCATCAAAACTAGCCCCAGAGTAAATTCTGTAGTTCATTCTTCTGGATCACTCTCTTTTAGTTTCTGGTTCTGCGAGACTGTTTATTTACATTACCAAACACATGCCTGGTATTTGAACTTTTTGTTAAAGTGACAAAAAGTGGCAGTGACATATTTGAGCATCACATTACCTTACACAGTCTAGGTCTCCTTACACATCTGGTGGTCTCCTACCAGAAAGTTAATGCCATTACTAGATGACCTTTAGAGGAATAATTGGTTGTTCTGCTTTTATGAGCAACAGCTTGGTAGTGCTGGGACTTTTCATACATACTATCCCCACAGGGGAAATATATAATGACCAAGCCACCAACTCTAAGTTTACCACACAGTAATATTCTAGCTAGTCCCCTGCCACCAAAATCATTCATACAGCAACCCTGGCAAAAAAAAACCATTCAGCAAATATTACTCAGTACGTACAAGTAAATTTCCCCTGGAGTGCTGAGTTTCTAAACTATGATGGTGCATATTTAGTCATAAATCCATACAAATGAATACACACACACATATATATAATTATATATATATATATATATATATATATATATATATATATATATATATATATATATATATATATATATATATATATATATATATTTATCATACCTCACTTGTAGATAAGCCGTGATTGGCTGACTTAACAGTGAACAATCATCATGTTGCCTGATGCCATCAGTGAGGGCTTCATGTTGCCCGTTGCCACTAGCGACACCTAGCGGGGAATGTGTGAATCACCAGTCATCTGTGACCTTGCTTTGTTTAAATTACAAATGGGGTTTGTTCAGTATGATAAAACAAATATGCCATGCCAGTGGGGGTAACATGATGGAATGTCTCCCCTCGGGAGGATGGTTTTCCCTCGGGCTCCGCCCTCGGGAAAACCATCCTCCCTCGGGGAAACATTCCATCATGTTACCCCCACTGGCATGGCATATTTGTATAATATATATATATATATATATATATATATATATATATATATATATATATATATATATATATATATATATATATATATATATATATATATAAACAAATATATATATTCATTCTTTTCTTGTATATTATTGTTGCTGGTGGTATTCCTATATGACACTCACAGCCATCCTCGTTATCCCGGTGGTTAGATAGCCATTACCTGTTCCCATGGTAACCTGCTTGATAAACATCATAAGCGCCTAGCAGAGGGCAGCGAAAGGGAACAGCAGCAGCGGAACCTATTGCTGATATCATATCATATATTGATGGCTATTTCCTTTCATATCTGATCAGGATGGCGACCCCATTTATCTTGCTTGGGGCGGCAATAATATTGCACTGAAGATCATGAAGCTGACACCTACCCGAGTCCCTCATATAGGATGCCAGGAAATAGATGTGTGAAAACATTTGTTATCCTTTCTAATGCTAAGGCTACTGTCCTCCAAAGCAAAAGGTTTCAAAGATTTTTGAAAACCATTTAAACCCTGTCAGGTTGGTATTCATAGGATAGCTCTTACTGAGTACTGTCAGATGAGTACCAATGTTCCAGAGTTTTTTTATTTGGGGGGGGGGGGGGGGAGAGAGAGAGGGTTGCATCACTTTTGTATTGGCTAAATTAGCCACAACCACTATAAGGGTTAAGACTGCTACAAGTCCACGTCTTTAATGAGAGGTCGCAAACTGTTATCCTTTGTCTTACACTACGACATAGAAGCATGACTATTTGTCCAATATACCAATGCTACACATAACATAGAAAAACATGAACTTTCATGAAGTTCTTGTCATCTCCTATTAATTGATTTCCGGCATTAATTGTATACTTGTATAGAAAAGAAGTGGAATTCAACATTTCGTCCTTCACTTTTGAAAGGGTACATTTTTTTCCTGTAACAATAAGCTACTCATGACCTCACCACCACATTATGACCGAGGTATCCTTCATGGGTCAAATTTGAATGCCGCACAATTCCAATACTAATTAATCCCCATATGGTGTAACCTGCAGAGGATTATCTTTAGAATGTAAAAAAAATCAACAACAGGTAAGTGTCACATTTAACAATGGCAGCAAAGAATGCAATTCCGGCAAATAGTGATTCGGTCTAGTCACCACCCATGAAATATTAATGAAAATCAATACATAACCTATTCGTTCTCAAAACATGCAGGAAGCTAGTATAGTATATAAAGTAGTGTTAATATTTCACATGACAAATTATCTCATGCTCTGCTGTGGTGCTTGATGCTGATTGGTCAATAGCTGTCAGACATATAGCCATTTCCACCTTGTGGGATACGGATGACAGGTGAATTTAAGCTATAACTCTCAAATGGTGTGTAACTAAAAATAGTATATGACAATAATAGAATAATATAGTATATGACTGTATTATAATACCAAAACCTTCTGTTTCAATAAAAAGTTAAAGTTTACTTGGCATTTTAAAATGCTTTAACTACTAGAGATTTTATGTCAGTGTGTGCAAGAGTAATAAAATGTCCTTGAATGGCTGATTTCCATCCAAGATAACTTTGTAAAAAGTAATAACTTCAGGGACATGAATATCAGTTTCATGCAGCAGGTGACTTATTTGGCCAATATAAAATAATGCAAAAATGCTGAAAAATGACTGAAACACATGCACATGGATACGCATCTTAGAGTACTCAGCGAGCACTTTCTAATGAACACCAATATGACAGGGTTTAGATGGTTTTCAAATATTCTTTGCGTTCTTGCGCTTTGGATGGAAGTAGCCATAGCATTGGAAGGTTTAATATAATTTTGTGATATATTAGCGTATGATTAGTTTGTTCCTTTGTGAACACAATCCTGTCAGAATGGGCAGCATCAACCATCTTGGGGGATTATATATGGATACTTCTTATGTTATATACCTTGGCATCCAATCTACAGTTCCATCTCTCAGCTTATAAGAGGAAATCCTTGTGACACAGACGCGTATTTGTTATTGCTTTTTCAGTCTGATCAGATATTCCTACAAGAATGGATACATGAAACCGACAATATGTTGCATATGCTAGCTGTGTCGTCCATTGATCCGTGATTCCTATCAGCATCTTGCTACATCCCTACTTATACCCCACTCAGCATGTCAATCACACAGAGAAAAACAGTTTGTAGACAAACCGTAACTCTATTCCTAGCCCCGGCTAAAGCGGAAATGACAATGCCCTTTTCCTGATGCAATTCAGGATAGTCAGCAGCTGGGCAAGTAGAGAGAGGAGAGTGAGGTGTAATCGGCAATAAACTGTGCCCTAGCCTGCCATCAGCGGAATTGCCTCTCCACAGGGGGTTTTATGTTCTTGATAACACGGAAGATAGCAGGGCTGGAGAGAACAGCGTCTTTGTGCAATCAGCAAGGCCATTGCCGGCCGATCCTACTTGTCATGCAGTAAACCAATTCACATCCCAAAACATGCGGGTGATCTAACTCATAAGCAAATATTTTGGCTGAGTTTTTGATAAAAAAAATCAAAGATATTGGTATACAAAATTCATCAGATTTGCTGTACAATTTTTGTCTGATTTTAGAATTGTCCTTGAGCTCTTTTCTACAGTTAGATATCCTAAGAGGCATCAGAAAGCAAGGCATGAATGGTGGTATTTCTTTACTCTTCTTGCTGCACACATGGCAATGATTTAGACTGACCCCTCCACACTGGGGCGAGCTACATGGGAGGAACGACGGCTAAAGAGGCAGATCGGCTGCTTCAGGTCTAGTCAGGCAAGAAGCAACAAAATGCAATAAACTATGTCTAACTAGTTTTATGGGAAAGCGATTTTTTGAAATTGAACTTGTTCAATTTTTGCCCAAATGTGGAGGAGGCATTAAAGAGATATTCTTCAGAATTCTGACAGATTAGCAGGCATAAATAGGTTGCTATTGAATATTATATTGATTTAGAGAAATACTTTCGAGAGATATCCTTTAGAGCGTTAAGAAAGGTAGGCATGACAACATTGGTATTATCAACAGTCTGGTAGGAAAGTTTTTTGCCATTTGATGATATATTGAAAACTCTGATACATACATATATGATATTGCTAGTTTTATTGCCACTAGATACTAAACTGTACATTCTGGTACATATAGATTATCTACACACGACCATGCTAGTTTTATTGCCACCCAATGCTAAACTATACACTCTCACTGGTACATACAGTTTATTCACACATGATATTGCTAGTTTATTGCAACTAAGTGTACATTCTGGTACAAACAGATTAAACATAAATAATGTTGCCAGTTTATTGCCACTAAGTGCTGATCTATACACTCTGGTACATACAGATTATTTACACACAATACTGAGCTGTAAGCCTGAATGGGTTAGACCACTTCAGCTAATACTGTACTCGTCTCGCCAGTACCCACTCATGGGTTAACCCATTCATGCCTGCTGCAGCAGAAAAAGCCAGACTACTTTGGGAATTAACTTCCTTATGAAAGAATATTCCTGAACACATTTGCAGGAGAAATGATAATTGGTTATGGAAACACAATACACAAATCCCCTTCTAATATTTTGCTATTTTTCTCAGTTTACACCACAAATATATTCTAACTTTCCACAGAGATGTATACACTTTTTACAGGGGTAACTACCAGCATGAATGCAGTCTCCTGCACAGCACCTTTATACTGAAAGATACCTGGCGGGAATAGAGGGTTAATACCTGTTGCCCATGAGGACCCTTGCATGTGGAGGGGCAAGGCTAATGATCCCTGATAAAGATGTAAGGCGGGAATAGGGGGTTAATACCTGTTGCCCATGAGGAGCCTTGCATGTGGAGGAGCAAGGCTAATGATCCCTGATAAAGATGTAAGGTGGGGATAGGGGGTTAATACCTGTTGCCCATGAGGAGCCTTGCATGTGGAGGAGCAAGGCTAATGATCCCTGATAAAGATGTAAGGTGGGGATAGGGGGTTAATACCTGTTGCCCATGAGGAGCCTTGCATGTGGAGGAGCAAGGCTAATGATCCCTGATAAAGATGTAAGGTGGGGATAGGGGGTTAATACCTGTTGCCCACGAGGAGCCTTGCATGTGGAGGAGCGAGGCTAATGATCCCTGATAAAGATGTAAGGTGGGAATAGAGGGTTAATACCTGTTGCCCACGAGGAGCCTCACACGAGGAGGAGTGAGGAGGGCAGGCAAGGCTAATGATCCCTGATAAAGATGTAAGGTGGGAATAGAGGGTTAATACCTGTTGCCCACGAGGAGCCTCACACGAGGAGGAGTGAGGAGGGCAGGCAAGGCTAATGATCCCTGATAAAGATGTAAGGTGGGAATAGAGGGTTAATACCTGTTGCCCACGAGGAGCCTCACACGAGGAGGAGTGAGGAGGGCAGGCAAGGCTAATGATCCCTGATAAAGATGTAAGGTGGGAATAGAGGGTTAATACCTGTTGCCCATGAGGAGCCTTGCATGTGGAGGAGCAAGGCTAATGATCCCTGATAAAGATGTAAGGTGGGAATAGAGGGTTAATACCTGTTGCCCACGAGGAGCCTTGCACGAGGAGGAGTGAGGAGGGCAGGCAAGGCTAATGATCCCTGATAAAGATGTAAGGTGGGAATAGAGGGTTAATACCTGTTGCCCACGAGGAGCCTTGCACGAGGAGGAGTGAGGAGGGCAGGCAAGGCTAATGATCCCTGATAAAGATGTAAGGTGGGGATAGGGGGTTAATACCTGTTGCCCATGAGGAGCCTTGCATGTGGAGGAGCGAGGCTAATGATCCCTGATAAAGATGTAAGGTGGGAATAGGGGGTTAATACCTGTTGCCCACGAGGAGCCTTGCATGTGGAGGAGCGAGGCTAATGATCCCTGATAAAGATGTAAGGTGGGAATAGGGGGTTAATACCTGTTGCCCATGAGGAGCCTTGCATGTGGAGGAGCAAGGCTAATGATCCCTGATAAAGATGTAAGGTGGGAATAGGGGGTTAATACCTGTTGCCCACGAGGAGCCTTGCATGTGGAGGAGCGAGGCTAATGATCCCTGATAAAGATGTAAGGTGGGGATAGGGGGTTAATACCTGTTGCCCACGAGGAGGAGCGAGGAGGAGCGAGGCTAATGATCCCTGATAAAGATGTAAGGTGGGAATAGGGGGTTAATACCTGTTGCCCATGAGGAGCCTTGCATGTGGAGGAGCAAGGCTAATGATCCCTGATAAAGATGTAAGGTGGGAATAGGGGGTTAATACCTGTTGCCCACGAGGAGCCTTGCACGAGGAGGAGTGAGGCTAATGATCCCTGATAAAGATGTAAGGTGGGAATAGGGGGTTAATACCTGTTGCCCATGAGGAGCCTTGCACGAGGAGGAGTGAGGCTAATGATCCCTGATAAAGATGTAAGGTGGGAATAGGGGGTTAATACCTGTTGCCCATGAGGAGCCTTGCATGTGGAGGAGCAAGGCTAATGATCCCTGATAAAGATGTAAGGTGGGAATAGGGGGTTAATACCTGTTGCCCATGAGGAGCCTTGCACGAGGAGGAGTGAGGCTAATGATCCCTGATAAAGATGTAAGGTGGGAATAGGGGGTTAATACCTGTTGCCCATGAGGAGCCTTGCACGAGGAGGAGTGAGGCTAATGATCCCTGATAAAGATGTAAGGTGGGAATAGGGGGTTAATACCTGTTGCCCATGAGGAGCCTTGCATGTGGAGGAGCGAGGCTAATGATCCCTGATAAAGATGTAAGGTGGGAATAGGGGGTTAATACCTGTTGCCCACGAGGAGCCTTGCATGTGGAGGAGCAAGGCTAATGATCCCTGATAAAGATGTAAGGTGGGAATAGGGGGTTAATACCTGTTGCCCATGAGGAGCCTTGCATGTGGAGGAGCAAGGCTAATGATCCCTGATAAAGATGTAAGGTGGGAATAGGGGGTTAATACCTGTTGCCCATGAGGAGCCTTGCATGTGGAGGAGCAAGGCTAATGATCCCTGATAAAGATGTAAGGTGGGAATAGGGGGTTAATACCTGTTGCCCATGAGGAGCCTTGCATGTGGAGGAGCAAGGCTAATGATCCCTGATAAAGATGTAAGGTGGGAATAGGGGGTTAATACCTGTTGCCCACGAGGAGCCTTGCATGTGGAGGAGCAAGGCTAATGATCCCTGATAAAGATGTAAGGTGGGAATAGGGGGTTAATACCTGTTGCCCATGAGGAGCCTTGCATGTGGAGGAGCAAGGCTAATGATCCCTGATAAAGATGTAAGGTGGGAATAGGGGGTTAATACCTGTTGCCCATGAGGAGCCTTGCATGTGGAGGAGCAAGGCTAATGATCCCTGATAAAGATGTAAGGTGGGAATAGGGGGTTAATACCTGTTGCCCACGAGGAGCCTCGCACGAGGAGGAGTGAGGAGGGCAGGCAGGGCTAATGATCCCTGATAAAGATGTAAGGTGGGAATAGGGGGTTAATACCTGTTGCCCACGAGGAGCCTTGCATGTGGAGGAGTGAGGCTAATGATCCCTGATAAAGATGTAAGGTGGGGATAGGGGGTTAATACCTGTTGCCCATGAGGAGCCTTGCATGTGGAGGAGCAAGGCTAATGATCCCTGATAAAGATGTAAGGTGGGAATAGGGGGTTAATACCTGTTGCCCATGAGGAGCCTTGCATGTGGAGGAGCAAGGCTAATGATCCCTGATAAAGATGTAAGGTGGGAATAGGGGGTTAATACCTGTTGCCCATGAGGAGCCTTGCATGTGGAGGAGCAAGGCTAATGATCCCTGATAAAGATGTAAGGTGGGAATAGAGGGTTAATACCTGTTGCCCACGAGGAGCCTTGCATGTGGAGGAGCGAGGCTAATGATCCCTGATAAAGATGTAAGGTGGGAATAGGGGGTTAATACCTGTTGCCCACGAGGAGCCTTGCATGTGGAGGAGCGAGGCTAATGATCCCTGATAAAGATGTAAGGTGGGAATAGGGGGTTAATACCTGTTGCCCACGAGGAGCCTCGCACGAGGAGGAGTGAGGAGGGCAGGCAGGGCTAATGATCCCTGATAAAGATGTAAGGTGGGAATAGAGGGTTAATACCTGTTGCCCACGAGGAGCCTTGCATGTGGAGGAGCGAGGCTAATGATCCCTGATAAAGATGTAAGGTGGGAATAGGGGGTTAATACCTGTTGCCCACGAGGAGCCTTGCATGTGGAGGAGCGAGGCTAATGATCCCTGATAAAGATGTAAGGTGGGAATAGGGGGTTAATACCTGTTGCCCATGAGGAGCCTTGCATGTGGAGGAGCAAGGCTAATGATCCCTGATAAAGATGTAAGGTGGGAATAGGGGGTTAATACCTGTTGCCCATGAGGAGCCTTGCATGTGGAGGAGCAAGGCTAATGATCCCTGATAAAGATGTAAGGTGGGAATAGGGGGTTAATACCTGTTGCCCACGAGGAGCCTTGCATGTGGAGGAGCGAGGCTAATGATCCCTGATAAAGATGTAAGGTGGGAATAGGGGGTTAATACCTGTTGCCCATGAGGAGCCTTGCATGTGGAGGAGCGAGGCTAATGATCCCTGATAAAGATGTAAGGTGGGAATAGGGGGTTAATACCTGTTGCCCACGAGGAGCCTTGCATGTGGAGGAGCAAGGCTAATGATCCCTGATAAAGATGTAAGGTGGGAATAGGGGGTTAATACCTGTTGCCCATGAGGAGCCTTGCATGTGGAGGAGCAAGGCTAATGATCCCTGATAAAGATGTAAGGTGGGAATAGGGGGTTAATACCTGTTGCCCATGAGGAGCCTTGCATGTGGAGGAGCAAGGCTAATGATCCCTGATAAAGATGTAAGGTGGGAATAGGGGGTTAATACCTGTTGCCCACGAGGAGCCTCGCACGAGGAGGAGTGAGGAGGGCAGGCAAGGCTAATGATCCCTGATAAAGATGTAAGGTGGGAATAGGGGGTTAATACCTGTTGCCCACGAGGAGCCTCACACGAGGAGGAGTGAGGAGGGCAGGCAGGGCTAATGATCCCTGATAAAGATGTAAGGTGGGAATAGGGGGTTAATACCTGTTGCCCATGAGGAGCCTTGCATGTGGAGGAGCAAGGCTAATGATCCCTGATAAAGATGTAAGGTGGGAATAGGGGGTTAATACCTGTTGCCCATGAGGAGCCTTGCATGTGGAGGAGCAAGGCTAATGATCCCTGATAAAGATGTAAGGTGGGAATAGAGGGTTAATACCTGTTGCCCACGAGGAGCCTTGCATGTGGAGGAGTGAGGCTAATGATCCCTGATAAAGATGTAAGGTGGGGATAGGGGGTTAATACCTGTTGCCCATGAGGAGCCTTGCATGTGGAGGAGCAAGGCTAATGATCCCTGATAAAGATGTAAGGTGGGAATAGGGGGTTAATACCTGTTGCCCATGAGGAGCCTTGCATGTGGAGGAGCAAGGCTAATGATCCCTGATAAAGATGTAAGGTGGGAATAGGGGGTTAATACCTGTTGCCCATGAGGAGCCTTGCATGTGGAGGAGCAAGGCTAATGATCCCTGATAAAGATGTAAGGTGGGAATAGAGGGTTAATACCTGTTGCCCACGAGGAGCCTTGCATGTGGAGGAGCGAGGCTAATGATCCCTGATAAAGATGTAAGGTGGGAATAGGGGGTTAATACCTGTTGCCCACGAGGAGCCTTGCATGTGGAGGAGCGAGGCTAATGATCCCTGATAAAGATGTAAGGTGGGAATAGGGGGTTAATACCTGTTGCCCACGAGGAGCCTCGCACGAGGAGGAGTGAGGAGGGCAGGCAGGGCTAATGATCCCTGATAAAGATGTAAGGTGGGAATAGAGGGTTAATACCTGTTGCCCACGAGGAGCCTTGCATGTGGAGGAGCGAGGCTAATGATCCCTGATAAAGATGTAAGGTGGGAATAGGGGGTTAATACCTGTTGCCCATGAGGAGCCTTGCATGTGGAGGAGCAAGGCTAATGATCCCTGATAAAGATGTAAGGTGGGAATAGGGGGTTAATACCTGTTGCCCACGAGGAGCCTCGCACGAGGAGGAGTGAGGAGGGCAGGCAGGGCTAATGATCCCTGATAAAGATGTAAGGTGGGAATAGAGGGTTAATACCTGTTGCCCACGAGGAGCCTTGCATGTGGAGGAGCGAGGCTAATGATCCCTGATAAAGATGTAAGGTGGGAATAGGGGGTTAATACCTGTTGCCCATGAGGAGCCTTGCATGTGGAGGAGCAAGGCTAATGATCCCTGATAAAGATGTAAGGTGGGAATAGAGGGTTAATACCTGTTGCCCACGAGGAGCCTTGCATGTGGAGGAGCGAGGCTAATGATCCCTGATAAAGATGTAAGGTGGGAATAGGGGGTTAATACCTGTTGCCCATGAGGAGCCTTGCATGTGGAGGAGCAAGGCTAATGATCCCTGATAAAGATGTAAGGTGGGAATAGAGGGTTAATACCTGTTGCCCACGAGGAGCCTTGCATGTGGAGGAGCGAGGCTAATGATCCCTGATAAAGATGTAAGGTGGGAATAGGGGGTTAATACCTGTTGCCCATGAGGAGCCTTGCATGTGGAGGAGCGAGGCTAATGATCCCTGATAAAGATGTAAGGTGGGAATAGGGGGTTAATACCTGTTGCCCACGAGGAGCCTTGCATGTGGAGGAGCGAGGCTAATGATCCCTGATAAAGATGTAAGGTGGGAATAGGGGGTTAATACCTGTTGCCCATGAGGAGCCTTGCATGTGGAGGAGCAAGGCTAATGATCCCTGATAAAGATGTAAGGTGGGAATAGAGGGTTAATACCTGTTGCCCATGAGGAGCCTTGCATGTGGAGGAGCGAGGCTAATGATCCCTGATAAAGATGTAAGGTGGGAATAGGGGGTTAATACCTGTTGCCCATGAGGAGCCTTGCATGTGGAGGAGCAAGGCTAATGATCCCTGATAAAGATGTAAGGTGGGGATAGGGGGTTAATACCTGTTGCCCATGAGGAGCCTTGCATGTGGAGGAGCAAGGCTAATGATCCCTGATAAAGATGTAAGGTGGGGATAGGGGGTTAATACCTGTTGCCCACGAGGAGCCTTGCATGTGGAGGAGCAAGGCTAATGATCCCTGATAAAGATGTAAGGTGGGAATAGAGGGTTAATACCTGTTGCCCATGAGGAGCCTTGCATGTGGAGGAGCAAGGCTAATGATCCCTGATAAAGATGTAAGGTGGGAATAGAGGGTTAATACCTGTTGCCCACGAGGAGCCTTGCATGTGGAGGAGCAAGGCTAATGATCCCTGATAAAGATGTAAGGTGGGAATAGGGGGTTAATACCTGTTGCCCATGAGGAGCCTTGCATGTGGAGGAGCAAGGCTAATGATCCCTGATAAAGATGTAAGGTGGGAATAGGGGGTTAATACCTGTTGCCCATGAGGAGCCTTGCATGTGGAGGAGCAAGGCTAATGATCCCTGATAAAGATGTAAGGTGGGAATAGGGGGTTAATACCTGTTGCCCATGAGGAGCCTTGCATGTGGAGGAGTGAGGCTAATGATCCCTGATAAAGATGTAAGGTGGGAATAGGGGGTTAATACCTGTTGCCCATGAGGAGCCTTGCATGTGGAGGAGCAAGGCTAATGATCCCTGATAAAGATGTAAGGTGGGAATAGGGGGTTAATACCTGTTGCCCACGAGGAGCCTTGCATGTGGAGGAGCGAGGCTAATGATCCCTGATAAAGATGTAAGGTGGGAATAGGGGGTTAATACCTGTTGCCCATGAGGAGCCTTGCATGTGGAGGAGCAAGGCTAATGATCCCTGATAAAGATGTAAGGTGGGAATAGGGGGTTAATACCTGTTGCCCATGAGGAGCCTTGCATGTGGAGGAGCAAGGCTAATGATCCCTGATAAAGATGTAAGGTGGGAATAGAGGGTTAATACCTGTTGCCCATGAGGAGCCTTGCATGTGGAGGAGCGAGGCTAATGATCCCTGATAAAGATGTAAGGTGGGGATAGGGGGTTAATACCTGTTGCCCACGAGGAGCCTTGCATGTGGAGGAGCAAGGCTAATGATCCCTGATAAAGATGTAAGGTGGGAATAGAGGGTTAATACCTGTTGCCCATGAGGAGCCTTGCATGTGGAGGAGTGAGGAGGGCAGGCAGGGCTAATGATCCCTGATAAAGATGTAAGGTGGGGATAGGGGGTTAATACCTGTTGCCCACGAGGAGCCTTGCATGTGGAGGAGCAAGGCTAATGATCCCTGATAAAGATGTAAGGTGGGAATAGAGGGTTAATACCTGTTGCCCACGAGGAGCCTTGCATGTGGAGGAGCAAGGCTAATGATCCCTGATAAAGATGTAAGGTGGGAATAGGGGGTTAATACCTGTTGCCCACGAGGAGCCTTGCATGTGGAGGAGCGAGGCTAATGATCCCTGATAAAGATGTAAGGTGGGAATAGGGGGTTAATACCTGTTGCCCATGAGGAGCCTTGCATGTGGAGGAGCGAGGCTAATGATCCCTGATAAAGATGTAAGGTGGGAATAGAGGGTTAATACCTGTTGCCCACGAGGAGCCTCACACGAGGAGGAGTGAGGAGGGCAGGCAGGGCTAATGATCCCTGATAAAGATGTAAGGTGGGAATAGAGGGTTAATACCTGTTGCCCACGAGGAGCCTTGCATGTGGAGGAGCGAGGCTAATGATCCCTGATAAAGATGTAAGGTGGGGATAGGGGGTTAATACCTGTTGCCCACGAGGAGGAGCGAGGAGGAGCGAGGCTAATGATCCCTGATAAAGATGTAAGGTGGGAATAGGGGGTTAATACCTGTTGCCCATGAGGAGCCTTGCATGTGGAGGAGCAAGGCTAATGATCCCTGATAAAGATGTAAGGTGGGAATAGGGGGTTAATACCTGTTGCCCACGAGGAGCCTTGCATGTGGAGGAGCAAGGCTAATGATCCCTGATAAAGATGTAAGGTGGGAATAGGGGGTTAATACCTGTTGCCCATGAGGAGCCTTGCATGTGGAGGAGCAAGGCTAATGATCCCTGATAAAGATGTAAGGTGGGAATAGGGGGTTAATACCTGTTGCCCATGAGGAGCCTTGCATGTGGAGGAGTGAGGCTAATGATCCCTGATAAAGATGTAAGGTGGGAATAGGGGGTTAATACCTGTTGCCCATGAGGAGCCTTGCATGTGGAGGAGTGAGGCTAATGATCCCTGATAAAGATGTAAGGTGGGAATAGGGGGTTAATACCTGTTGCCCATGAGGAGCCTTGCATGTGGAGGAGCAAGGCTAATGATCCCTGATAAAGATGTAAGGTGGGAATAGGGGGTTAATACCTGTTGCCCACGAGGAGCCTTGCATGTGGAGGAGCGAGGCTAATGATCCCTGATAAAGATGTAAGGTGGGGATAGGGGGTTAATACCTGTTGCCCATGAGGAGGAGCGAGGAGGAGCGAGGCTTATGATCCCTGATAAAGATGTAAGGTGGGGATAGGGGGTTAATACCTGTTGCCCACGAGGAGGAGCGAGGAGGAGCGAGGCTAATGATCCCTGATAAAGATGTAAGGTGGGGATAGGGGGTTAATACCTGTTGCCCACGAGGAGGAGCGAGGAGGAGCGAGGCTAATGATCCCTGATAAAGATGTAAGGTGGGAATAGGGGGTTAATACCTGTTGCCCACGAGGAGCCTTGCATGTGGAGGAGTGAGGCTAATGATCCCTGATAAAGATGTAAGGTGGGAATAGGGGGTTAATACCTGTTGCCCACGAGGAGCCTTGCATGTGGAGGAGCAAGGCTAATGATCCCTGATAAAGATGTAAGGAGATTCAACCTGATTAAACACCTTAGAGGATACGCTAATGGACTTAGGCTGCAGCAGCCTTCAAAGGGAAACCATACTGCACATCACTAGGGAGCTCCTTAAAGGGATGGCTATCAGATATAGAATTCTGGATGAAATCTTATACAATCAAAAGGAAATCCTAACCCCACATCTTCTGGGGCAATATGATATCAATGCAGAGACTATGATGGGGAGAGTTATCGGTATCCTGGTGGGAAAGAATAAATTAGACTGTCATTAAATCAGAGGAACCTCCGAGGAATTCCAAAGATGATTAATAATAAAACTGCAAAACTATCTTTCGATGAAGAATTGAAAACTCCTACGTTTTTAGGGAAGGATATCACTATTGTAATTGTATTGCTAAATTCATTTACCTTATCTGATAAAACTGTAAAACTATCTTTTGATGGTCTAGTGCCTTGCGATTGCAATAGTACTTAACCTGAGTAAAAATTGAATTCAATCAAAACTCAAGGCCATGCACTAACACAAGAGGTACCATTAATATTTTCCTTTATAAACCAAATTGCAGGATTTTATGACAGTTGAAAAGGTATCCTGCACCAAACTGTTAAATACAAAGATAATGCTTGAGCCATATGTGGCAATAGGCATATGATGTTAACCCTTCCAATACTAAGACTACATTCGTCCAAAGCACAAGGATGCAAAGGATTTTTTGTAAACCATCTAAACCATGTCATATTGGTATACATTGGATAGCTCTCACTGAGTACTCTCAGACGAGTACCCATATGCCAGAGTTTTTCATTCATTATTCAGCTTTTTTGCATCATTTTGTATTTTTGCAAAATCAGTCACCAGCAGCTTCCAGCATTAGGGTTAAGCTTTGATCTATTGTTGACCCCAGTATGACACAGTTACTACCCTGGATATTTAGCACTGCATGCTCCCAATTAAATACTGCATAGAAGAAATACATGCCAAGAATATATGATGCATTTTCACTTGTATAAAAAATAATGACGAGTCCCTGCATGTGTGCCCTGTCAGAATATGTGAGTTGTGTAAGTTTATGAACCCGTCAAAAAACTTGTGAAAAGCTGCGATGATAAGAAATCAATGGTGCTGTCTTGTGCTGGAGAGCTCCTGCTGACAACGTGATGTACAGCATGGAAAACATCCCCAGGATGGAAAAGTCCCAGTTTAACAGCTGTACTCGCAGGAAAAACAGCTGACTTTATCGCAAAAGCCATCTCTCATGTCCTGATTATCTAAACATGCAACGGCAGCAGCAGCAGCAGCAGCAATAACAGTGGCAGAAACTGCGCCACTAGCAGCAGTGGTTAGGGATATGAATGATCACACATGGAAATATAATAATAACAAAACATTATTATGGCAAATAGATCAATGAAAGTTGTTGTTCTGGTTGAAGACAACATTATTCAACATCAACTCTTAAAGAATTTAAAAATTATTACTCTGGTAAATAGTATTCAAAACTGTTAGACCATGCCTGCGCCCCCGAAGGAAATGGGTCAGAGGGACCAGGCCCAAATACATTCCAACAACCCCAAGTTAATAATACCTGTAAGACATGAACGCCTTCTAGATGTAAACACCAACATAGATGACCCATGCTATTAACAGGTGCAATATCTGTACATCCAAAAAGTGAGCACCCCAGGATGCGAATATTTTCCAAGATGAGAACACTTCCAAGATGTGAACACTTCATAGTGCGAACATCTATTCTCCTCATCCTATCATTTCCTATGATTGCAAAAATCTCTAAGATGGGACATTATCTGCTGTTACCTACTGAAAGTGTCATCTGCAAGATACATCACACAACATTCTAATAAAGTGTGAATTTGCAAAATATATATAATGAGAAGTTGTCAGTTGAGGTCTAACTAAAATCTATCGTTCCAATAATTTGCAGTGCCATCTTTTGTTAGAAAGTTACCGCCAGTAAAGTCTGGCTTTTTGGGGACTAGCAGCTAGGAGTCACTGGTCCAAGAGGAAGCATGAGTTGGCCACGTGCCTGCCACACCAGGGAAGAGGAGGAGGAGGAGGAGGAGGAAGAGGAGGGAAAGTTGGTCGATGAACTGATAAGGACAAAAACAAGCCAGTCAACAGCTGATCAGCTAACCACATGCCACACAGCGCACAGCCGGAGCAGGGCCGCACAAGTGGAATGTAAAAGCCATTTCAATTTGTTTCCTAGTGACAGGGAAAATAAACCAACAGTGGTTGAGTAACCCTCTCCTTCCTGCAGCATAACAAAAGTCTATTTTGGTGAGAAAATTTCACTCTAAGTATTTTTGGCATATGATAGAATAAAAACAATTCTACTTCAAATGTTTTGCAAATTAATGATTTTTCTCTGTAAGTATAAGAATAATAAGAGGATGAAAAGGTTGAACCCATTGGTGCTCAGAAAGACAAGCTTAGTTGGAGTAATACATATTAAACAGGCTTTATTTGTCCCATGGTGCAGGGTTCGACATAAGTACTAGCCCGTTTGCCGCCCCGGCAAGTGAATTTTTGAAAAAAAGGGCTGTCGGGGGAGGGGGACACATTGAGCAGGGATAAGGCTAGAATCAGCTACTCTGATCCTAGCTTTTCCTGGTCTAATTGGTGAGGATCCGTGTCGCGATTGATGTACAGGTTTGAGATTCTGCGAGCTGCAAGCCTCGACCTCTTAAAGGGGGCTGTCTCTTCTATCCATTGATCTCCTGCCCTGAGAAAGAACAGACTAATGCTATTTATAGTCTCCAGCCCAGTTCTGTAATATTTCCACAGCGTCCCCACCCCCCCCCCCCCCCCCCCCCCCCGCAAGATTCCCTTAACATTATACATTAATAAACATGCCTATTCTAGGCGTTTCCAAATAGAGGCAATATCTCACCCTGGTCTCCCCTCTGCTTCACCTCTCAGACAGTGGGTGGATAATAAACTTGTCTTCTGCCCATTAACCCTTTAAATGCTGAGCTACTTTCATCCTAAGCACAAGGATGCAAAGAATTTTGAAAACCTTCTTAACCCAGTCATGTTGGTATTCATTGGATAGCTTTCACTGAGTACTCTCAGATGAGTACCCATATGACAGGGTTTCAGTCATTTCTCAGCTTAATGTGTCATTTCGTATTGGCCAAATAAGCTTACAGCATCATACAGGTTAACTGGTTCACGCTCAAACTCACCTAGATGCTACGATACTTATGAAAGTAACTTGATAAAAAAGCTCAATTCACAAAGCATTTGAAGGAAAGTGGATTATTATCTCAGGTAAATATGCTTAACAAAATCATGTATGGAACAGCCTGCTTATTCTAATGAGAACTTACCCATCAACACATTATTCCAGAAATCTTGGGCGAGGAATATTAAACAGAACTCAACTTAACGTATCTTTAAGATGATTTCAAATGTTTTGATTTACAACATAACAATTTTCCAAAGTATCATTGATACTCTTTCCAATAAGAGCTTTAGGCAAGGATGGATTGACCATTCATGCTTAAGATTCCCCTGAAATTGTCGTCTTGATCTATGATACTTTTGACAATAACTTGGAAATAAATAAAGTATGCTTAAAAAAAAAGAGTTGTTGGTAGTGTTCTTACTAATATTTCTCATGAAATATTTCTCATATAATGCTTTCACAAGAATGATTTTACCAACATTGTCAGTCAGTTTTTGGCTGCTGTGGGCATTAATGGGTCAAGCATAAGGGTTGAGCTGGGGCTTCCCCCTCATTGTTCCACAGACATGCTGGGCAGCCTGAACAATTCCATGCATGCTTTATATCTTCAGGGAATGCACATCTAGATCTCAACATAGAAGAGAAATATTAATTCCCTCAGACCGTTGGCGGGCGGCCAAAATCACTATGATCCCCCCTCTCATACACAGTGCTGCAGGTCTGGGATATTGGACAGTTACAGTGCCTGCCATGTGGCACGGTCATAAATTGATACATATTGGTAATATCCCATAAGCATTATGTGCTGCACTGGATGACCCCCTGCTACATCTCTGTGAGTGCATATCTCTGAGTTCACTATATGTAGATTCACTATACATGGCACACACAAACGGAATTGCATTTTGCTCAGGGGAGAATCCAGAAAACTTCTGCCAATAGGGCGTAACAATAAAAACAAAAATTCCCAAAACCCGTGCCAATAATTCAAAACACTTGAAGGAGGACTGGATCATAGAGGAGGTGATACAAATTTCATTCAAAATACTAGCTAGGTTAATATAACTGAGAGGTTATGAAATTCCATGCATAGGGCTGCACACCGGAAACCGGTTTCAGACCGTAACCGATCATTAGGCTGCCTAATGATAATGATAACCGTCCCAAAATAAACCGGTTTGAAAAACCGCTAAAGCAGCTATGAGGAAACTGCCTTACCTTACTGTTGACATCGCTCCGAGCACTTCCTAAGCCGTGATTCAATGAAACAACGGCTCGGCATTGGCATCAATACTTTCGTATTTAACTCTTAATGGATAATTCATTCAAATTTAATATTCTATGGCAAAATAAAACTCATAATAATCAAATATACGATTCTGTTTTATTCAAAGGTTTTGAATACGAAAGTTTGGCTATTTTTCAGAAGTTCGTCCCACGCGGTATCGTTAAAAAACCGTTAAAAAAACCGTATCGTTTCAAAGTTATCAGTATCATATCAAATCGTTAATTCTAAACGGTGTGCAGCCCTATCCATGCATCTGAAGCTCTGTGAGCATGAAAGGATTTAAAACATGCAAAACGTGAATCTAAATAAAGATTATTATTATGTTCTAATTCATTCTTGATACATGTCAAGGGTATCAACTCTTTGTGAGAAATTGGCACATTTTCAGAAATTCCTAATCACAACACTTAGATATCCTGATGTGTTGTTGGTGTCACACCCAGATAGCCATTACCCATGCTTGCTGAGGAGGCCCTGTGCTACACACCGGTCATCAGGGAACACCAATTATTGCTCTTATTGCACTATTCTTTGTGTATCCTGATGTGTTTTCTGGTGTCACACCCAGATACCCTGTGATGCTGGCTGAGGTGGCCCTGTGCAGCTACATGCTGCTAGTCAGGGAACACCAATTATTGCTCTCATTGCCCTGTTCAGTGGTTGTGGTTACATCCTGTGAACTTTACACCCTCTCTCTCACCTACTGTCTGCCCTGTGTAACCACCCCCCTCCTACCAGTGTGCAGTGTGCACATGTCAAGGTATGTAATAAGTGAAAAATACTGTCTGGCACTACTTCATCTAAGGCCAGACTTATTTCATTCATTATTTAGATCAAATAGATGAAGAAAGTAATGAATAATTAGTCAAGCGCCAACATAAGTACTTTCCTGCTTGCCCTGGCAGCAAATGAATTTTTGAAAAAAAAGGGCTTTCAGGCAAGTATATTTCAGTTTGCACATGCCAAAATGGGCAAGCTGATTTTCTGTACACTACACATTTAAATATAGAAAATGGCACAAAAATCCAGAAATATGCAAACAACGCAACAAAATTAAAAAGAAAATGGTTTTCAAATCATTAAACCCATGATAAAAAATACATGCAACTCTAGCATGTGTTATAACTTATTTTGGGCAAGCCAAAAACTAAGTCAGGTAAGTAAAATCATTTACTACTTGCCCAGCATGGTAAATT
>OZ012684.1:1348053-1360553 GCA_963942565.1 Maea johnstoni | reverse complement strand
CATATCAATACTTGACTTTTAAGCATTTTCCCCCCAAAAAGCTTTGGGCAGAAAGACATCATGAGATCTTATATGGTCTTTGTTAGAAGGATGACTGGTTCAGGAAAGAAAACCATTCTGTGCCGTAACAGGGAGAGGCGGGACTGCCATGCAACCTATCAGAGGTTAGCCTGCACAAAGTCTGGCACATCAAGAAATATCTAAATAACAAAGCAATATAGGGAGAAATATTTGAAAGAAAGTTGCCATAACTGATAAGTTTAACAATTTGGCTTCATTTCTTTTCAACTGCTACTCTATTTAATAATGTTGTACAAAGTTGTCAAACAATCGCTTTCCTCCAAATGCTAACAGGCCGAACTGCACTTGACAAGAGGTTGTCTGTGCTGGCTAGCATAAATGAAAATCCCATTAAGTTGTTCTTTATTTGGACTTGCTTTGTTCATTTTGACATTTGTTGGGATGAACAATCTTAAAGGCATGTCAGCATGTCTTATTAGAAAAGTGCCAATCTTATGATTAGCGGTGCAGCAGCAGCAGCAGCAGCGGCAGCAGTAGACACCAGGAAGAAGCATCAGGTGCCAGATGCATCAGTTGCCAGTAAAAGGGCAGGGCTGTCAAAAAGATGACAAATGGAGGGGAGCCCATTTATTGTGCTAAGTCCACTATTAACTCTCCTCCCCTGGACCCTAAACTCATCTGACGCAAAAAAGATATATAAAAAATTGTTAGGAATTCAATGAAATATCTGAATGAAAGTCAAGTGTTATCTCTAAAAGAATAATCCTACTTCAAATATTCTTGTAATTTTGTGTTTATTTTTGGGATATAACAAATGATGTCAGAGCATTTGCGTGTTTTGGGTATGAATAGGTTAATAATGCTGTTGACTGTCTGGTGGGGTAATATAAAACATGACAATCAGCAAACAAAGCAAGTGACAGTGACTCCATCCTCCATTACTCTGCGATGGCAGGCCGTGATGGCAGACAGGCAGGGAGAAGTGACAAGAAAAGTACAACTCGTGCATAAACGCGAGTAGGCGGCCACTGGCCACTGACTGGCAGCAGGAAGTAGATGATCAAATATTAATTCCCTTTCACTAGCTTCCTTTTCCTGCCACTTAAGGGTTTATCTCAACAAATAGCCAATAAATAACAAGAAAAAGACAACTCATGGTTTAACAGAGGTGAGTGACCATTTGCTTCGGGCTTGCGGAAGTAGATAGACATCATTTTTCTGTTTAATCATGGCCATAAACTAGAGACTAAAACATCTATGGGTAAAGATCCGTCAAACTTTGATCACTGGAAACTTACTCACATGTGCCAGATGGGAGGCGAATAGGGATGGGGACCGGGGACCGGTTCATATGTGATACCGGCCTGAGCATTGCGGTTAACCAGTCAAAAACCGGACCTCTCTCTACACGGTTCGGTTTTCTATGCACGCACAGGGTTCCTGGAGGCGTAATAAAACTGTCAGCACTTACCTCCTCGCTGGCCTCACAATGTCTGCCAAGCGCTACGATCAAACAGCCATTTCAAAATCTCTCAAGTCTGGTACCCTGCCGACTTTCACTATGCTCAGAAGCCTTCTGAGCATAGAGAAAGTGGCCAGGGAGCTAGTATATAGGAACTTTCCAGAACTTTCCAGTTCAGGCAAGTTCAGCCACGCATTCCATTGCGTAGTTTCGTATCCAAGAAATGTCATTAATAAACCGTTTAGGAAACCGTGATAAAACCGAACCGTACTAGAAGCAAAACCGAGAACCGAACCGAACAGTAGAATTCTCAACGATCCCCATCCCTAGAGGCGAATCATCGTAGCCCTGCGTAATGTTAGACCTGCTGCATTAGTTTGTGTCTTTCACACTTATTTACATTTGCACATCTTTTTGGAGGCCATTTAAAAAATTCCCAAACAGGTACTTGAATTGCATGTTTCCGCAAAAACACTTTATTATATTCTGACCTTTCAGGTGGCCTTTTCACATTTTACTTTTGAGCAAGCCACTACCAATATTCCTAGGTGGGTCACCTCACCGTATATTTCAGCATAGACCTAGTGTCTTTTGCATTCCTGTGCCCTTTATCATAGTAATTTCTACAGACCATGCAATATCAACACATCAACTAAGGTGCTTTTTTCATTTGTGAAGGCCATATTGAATAATACATATTTAACAATGTTATATTTGTGACAATTCCCTCCATTACAGACTTCTGCGTAATGCGAGAGGAATATTGATTTCCATAAATGTTGTATTTTGGTTCACTGATGTGAATGTTCTTGGGATTTCCTTATATTTTCATAGAATGACAATGTAGAAAGAAATCTGCCTGATCTGCCGGATCTGAGCTGAGGGCACAGGATCCCAGTGGCAGCAGGTCATGTGACTCCCATCAATGGCTGATGGTGAAATGACCTTAACCTTTTCATGCCATAAGATCTCTCTGTTAAGTGACATCTGGATCTATGTTACTATTGAAAAGAACTAAGGAATTAAGATTTCATTCACAAAGTATTTCAATGATATTTGTTGGTCTGATCAACCTTTTTTGCTTCAAACATTTTCCATATATGGTTTTGGTCAATGAAATATAGCTGAAATGGGCAGATGTTTTGGGCGCTACAGGCATAAATGGGTTAATCAAAAACAAACTGCAACTTTGTTATTTCCATTTGAAAAATCTCACACTAAAACGGCCTAATTGCAGGACATACCACCTGTTATGACTACTGTTTTCAAAAGGCATGCTCATAATCATCGTTAAACGTTCTATTTGAAACAAACAACAAAACAAGATATCTCAACGTAACCGACCTAGTTCCAGTTGCCAAGATCGGCCCAGGGTTCCAGGCACGTCATATTTAACCTATTCATGACTGAAGTTCCGCACAATAAGAATCATCTGGATCTATGACATTTTTGAAAATAACTTATGAATGAATAATTATCTTACAAAATATATGAAGTCAAGTTGTTGGCTTTGATCTGATTAACATTTCTTCATCAAATATTTTCTTAAACTGCCTTTGGTGAGAAAAATATCACCACTATTGTCAGGCCTTTCTTGACTGCTTCAGGCATGAATTGGTTAATGAATGATAAGCTTCATAATAAACACATCCTCTTCATAAAAACCTGCCACCTCTGCTGATCTATGGCCTTGACCTTGCTGACTGGCTACCTAATAACCTCAGGCACAATAGGATGATGTCATGACCTACTGACCCCGATCTGACAGCCAGACACTCATATTACTACCATGAAAACAATACTAACCTGATTTTGATTCAAAACATGCACACATACACATGTGAAAGGTTGGGAGCCATTCCAATTACGAAGATGGTTTCTTCAGTGCAATCCATTTTCATGTTTAAATAATTCGTATTTATAACTTTGGGAGGAGCCTAAATATCAAGCTAGGCTTATTCAGTCCCTCAGCAAGGATGTAAAAGGTAAATTCAAAAGCTTACAGTGTGAAAAGTGTTTTCTAGTACACTGCCAAGTCTTGGCAGATCAGATGACGCTAGCCCACAATGCACCTTTCCCTTGTAATCAGAGAACAATACATGGCTGAATGATTATTTCAATTAGTAAGGGATTAGCTTTTACCTGCTGATATACACTGGATAAAAGGGAGCAGACTGACCTACTTGCTGAGAAAAAGATGGAGGATTTTTCAAAGTCAGCAAAATCAGTAGCTAATCAGTAGATTTCTTCAAATCAGGTGATCAATCAGTAGACAGCATTTTTGGGGTCTGAAATCAGTAGACTACTGCTCAAAACAGTAGAGTTGACAGGTATGCCAAGAGAAACAACCTATAGTTTATGAGATAGTCAAGAACACAAAACTCCTTATGTCCAGAGATGAACAATGGCTAAAAGCTACAAGGCAAATATGTATGTGTGTGTGCATATATATTATTAGTTATCTCAGTTGTTAAATAATCATACAGCTGACTTCTCGCAGAAATCTGGCCGTATTCCCTTTTCACAGTGGGAAAAACATTTGTACTGTAGATTCACGAAAGATTGTGTATAGTAATTTTTGCAGATCTACAGAAAATCGATTTTTGCGTTCTTGAACTTTGCAAATTGGCCGCAACTTGGAGTGCCAGCTATACACTTAAAGTGGCAGCACTAATTATTGCAAATTTTAATTTTGTGTCTGAGAATAAATGCTAAAAAAGCAAAAATTAAACTTCTGCCAGAGCAATCAGTAGTTACAAAACTACATACCTCTGCTTAAAAGCAGAGAATTTTTTTTTACTCACTTATGAAAATTCCTAAGTGAGTAAAAAAAGAAATTCTCTGACTGTGCATTTGTGCATTCTCAAGGAATGAGGTTGAGAATAACCAGAAAATTTGAGTTTTTGCCAGAGATAAGTAATTACCAAACTACATACCTCTGCTTTTCCTAAGTGAGAGAAAATAAATAAGGGAATTTGTGCATTCTCAAGTAATGTGGTTGAGAACAACCAACATTTTTGAGTTTTTGCTGATCTTTAGAAATATTTTAGGGGTCTCTTGATCTGGCTTGACTTCCATCAATCAAGGGGCTGCAGTAACAGCTAGCTGATGATTAGATATTCACTGAGGCACTCTTTAGGTACCGTACTCTCCTCAGTTAATTCCCGCTGGGCGATGTGCTCAAGGTTACCCCAGCAGGCACTGTGAGGGCTCGTCTGATAGATGTACTGACATGTTTGATGACGACTATTCCCCAACAAGTGGCTGCTGCTGCTGCTGCTGTGATGGAGGGTGTTTTCCCTACGCCCGCCGCCGAGTCATCAAGGTCCCTCGTTCATCCTGATGGCTGACCCACATGCCCACGGAAATGTATCTTTCTGTCACTTCTGCCACCGCTTAACATGATTATCAGAGGCTACGGGTGCCAGACTCCCTACATTAGTCCTAATTCCCCTTCTAACCGTCAATTAGCTGAAGCCAAAACAAGGCTCCAAATTTACCATTTTTCACCTGATAATGAATTACTAGGATGTTGAGGCCAACATTAGTCCATTATCCTCCCTCTAACTGTCAATAGTACCTGCAGCCAAAACAAGGCTCCAAATTCACTATTTCTCACCTGATAATGAATTACCAGGATGCTGAGGACAACATCAGTCTCCCTAATTCATTGCAACATTAGTCCATATTCCTCCCTATAAGAGTCAATTAGCTGATGCCAAAACAAGGCGTAAAATTATATATTTCTCACCTGATAATGAATTACTAGGGTGTTGGGGACAACATCAGACTCCCAACATTAGTCCATATTCCTCCCTCTAACAGTAAATTTCCTGCACTCAAAACAAGACGTGAAATCATGCGTTTCTCACCTTCTAATGAATAACTAGGATGTTGGGGACAACATCAGATTACCAACAAAAGTCCTAATTCTCTCATGTGACAGTCAATTTCCAGCACTCAAAACAAGGCATGAAATCATATATTTCTCACCTTCTAATGAATAACTAGGATGTTGAGGTAAACATCAGATTCCCAAAATTAGTCATATTTCTCTCTTCGAACAACCAATTACAGGCATCCAAAGCAAAGCTGTGAATTTTTCCCATGTCTCACATGCAGACAAATTAATTATATGTTGACTTTAAAATCCACATGATATTTCATAATGAGATAATTAATTGGAAAAGTTTGAAATGCTTCGGCATAATCTGAGGTCTCTTTAACGTTCTCATGAGAAATTATCACCATAAACCATTAGTGGTGATTAATGGATATTTGGGAATACTTAGTTTAGTGTTAGTTAGAAAGGAGTATTGAATAATGAGGGAAAATTGCGTCCCTAGAGTGAGAAAAGTCCAGGTCTGATGTGCAGTCAATGCCCTGACTCCAGCTTGGAGAGAGAGAGAGTAAAGGGAATATGTAGAGGAGTTGGAATGGCCTGCAGTTCCTATTCTAGCTGCCCCCCAGACTTGAGAGTGGGGGTAAAGGGAATATCTAGAGCAGTTGCACTGCGGGTCCCAGGAAATAGCCATTGCTTGATTCAGTCTTGCACGCGGCTTATCCCTATAAATCCTTGCCCCGGGCTGTTTGTCCGTTTGACCAGAGAACATGAGTGGAATGGGCGTGAGCAACTCCTGATGGCTTTCCCCTGAATAATGGCCTGTAAGCAGGCATTTTCCTTTCTCCTGCCCGTGGTTAGCACACCAGCCATGAACCCAGGCCCCAGCATGCTTCATCGGCTATAAAGCTGAATATTAAATGGCTTTCAGAGCGACCCTCAGGCCGGCAACAAGTGCGTGCAGAGCTCCAATGAAACAGCTCATCCCAACCGTTACATCACATACTACACCGGCACCACTGCACTTATTAACTCCAGCCAGCACTTCCAATTACAGCTGACTACAATGAGGATATCAGCAAATAGGAAAGTCTCCCTTGCCAGCATTATCTCAAGTAGACATTTGAAATATACCGTATATGGTTTCCTATCATATATGGTTTTCCTAAAATATAATCATTGATTGTATGGACCTACTTTCTGACAAGGTGTTACCCTATATTCAAAGTTTGGAAGTAGAAAAACAAAAATAACCTTCAAAACAAATTATCCCAAAATAAATATCATAATTGCTGGCAATTTCATATAGAAACCATCCCTGGATATTTGGAAAGATAGTGCAGATAGATTCTTCAGACATAGTGAATCTATTATGGACAAACCCATGTGAAGCTCAGTCAAGAAACATCATAAGTATGGACTAAAAGGCCACCTTTAGCATTGAACAGCTCCTAGGAAATTTTATGGAGATTTCAAATAACATGTTTTTGAAAATCAGTAATGATTTCTTTGGGGTGTTCTTGTGATACTACATGTGTCCTACATGTGAGGTAAACCCTTGTTGTCCAAACTTTCCAAGTCCAAAAGGCCTTCTATTGACAGACGCATATGAAAATTAATTTATTCTATGTCACGAAAATCCAATCAGTTCTATGGGATATCATTAAAAACAGCACTGAAAATGTGAAAGGATTTCATGGAGCAGTTCTTGTGATATTTTGCAGACAAGCTTAGTCCTTGTTATAAAACTTGAAGAAAACCATCATCAACTAACCTAATCACCTAATAAATAAGAAATCCTCAAATATTCTTGAAGATAAATCCAAAGACACCAAGATATGAGTCAGTCCATGGGAATGGCAAACAAAAGCAGGTTTGGACATACAAATAAGATTTTCTAAAGTGGTTTCTGAGAACCAGTATTGCGAATCATTTCGCTTTGTTTTAAATTTGGCTGAAAACATCCCACCTCCCTTTTTTAGAAGAGCCCCCTTTTGTGCAATCCTGTTTGCGCCCCACTGTGCATGCAACAGTTAGCCTGTAGTAGTGGAGTACACCCCGCGACCACGCCAGCCAGAAAACAGCAGGATTTGTGGCCTAACCTAATTGACAGTCTCCCTGTTAATGGGCAAGTTTTATGCCCTCAACTCTTGGGCCTTGATTTAATCTTATTGCCATTTCTGTCAGTGGATTAACAGCTCTGATTTTGGGGTGTGCTTGGCATGGCAAGGAGTTCCAGCACGTGCCAACATCAGCCCACACTTTACACTAGCTACTAGACAATCAACTCATGGCATTGTGCCTTCCTCTGTGTGGACCTCTATCTTTTACTTCATGTTAGGTTATTAATATCTTAAGGTCAACATTGGTCATTTAATCGGTGTTAGAAGGTGTTATATGACTAATTCTTTCATTTTACAGGCAAATTCATTAATGAAAAGGCATTAATCACGTGCATAGTGGTTTCAATTGATTTAGGTATATTTGTATACAGAATACAGAATACTTGGTTATTAAATGTTTTTTTTTATAACAAACTCATCAAAGGTCAATTTACTTAAGTGGCTTCATTACATTTCATAACTAGGCCAGTTTAGTAGAACAAACATTCATTCCTATCTTGTCTTGTAAGGCTACATGGGTTAATATTTCACTGTATGGTGGACATTCACTATTCTTTCAATCTTAGTCGTATCGGGGGTAGTTTGGTACCAAATGTTTATCATTGGGTAAACACTTTTCTTGTAGTTTTATAGAAGAAAAAGAAACGTGCTAGACTAAATTGATACTTGTGCTACTACTAGGGTTGGGAATCGGTTGCAATTTCATGATCGATAATCAGTTACAGCCAACCGATCGATTATCGATCATAATCAGTTCATCGCACTTTTGCAGTAATTGGGTACTAGAGGTCTAGAGCCTAATAATAAGTCATAGTCTATGACAATTAGTTGCTATTAGCACCTACCTTAACTTTGTTTTGAAGTGTTTTTGGGGCTTAGTTTCATAACAAGAAAGCTAAAAACATGTCTGTTATTTAGTTCTATATTTTGCCACTAGGTGTCACCTCTTCCGATTATTATCGATTGCCAGTTTTGTAATCGATTAATCAGAATCAGAGAGGTAAACGATTGATTATCGATTATAATCGATGATCATCCCAACACTAGCTACTACCACCGATAAGGTTACAAGGGTTGTTATTTTACTGTTTTTTTCAATCTCAGTAGTATGGCAAATGTCCAGCAAATGCCTTACGCTGGGTCAACAGTTTTGCAGTCGCCTGGAAGGAATAAGTGAAGTAGGTGCTTGGCGCGTGTGCCGCTACCACGGCCGCCGGCTAGCAGCAAGGGTCACAATGGCGGGATGAATACATAACACAATGGCGCACATTCATCACGCAATGACAGGCTCATTGGACGCCCGACACAGCACCAGCAATTGATTGAGCAATAATTCATGGGCAACGCTGACCTGCCGCAGAAAGAGGGACAAGTCATTATCAAAAAGCTTGTCGAGGATATTGCCGGGCGGTCAGAGGGTGCCCGTACATGGGGGTCACAGGATTTACAGCTTCGCGCCACTTACGCCCTACGCACAGTCCAGGAATCGCCTGTTTGCGAGCAGCGAAACAGCCTTTTCACCCACAGAGGTGAGAGCACATCAATTGTTCCACGAGAGATTTCCATCTATTTGTCCCCTGCGATTCCCTTCATTTCTCAAGACCTTGAACCTCCACATCAATCGCTGCTGCACAGTTCAATCAATCTCTCCTCCCATGACTTCTGCGCCAATCCAGCATGGGAGAACTCCATCAACCAGCACACAGCGAGAGTGCGCACATTTCTGACAACTTTCAATGTAACTCATCAAAAAGAGTTATGCTTAAAAACATTTCAAGAGGGATTATTAAACCCAAAAAGAGAAAAATGTTTCAGTCAAATCTTTCTCAAAATCTTTCTTTGTTATTGAGATAATTCTAGATTATTGAACCTTGCATATGTATTCCAGATGTGAGCAGGTTAAGAAAGCCTAAATAACCCTGTAACTAGCTCCATTGCAGAACTATTATCCACCAATGAAGCATGGGGGTATTGTTACTGTATACTACTCGAGCAACAAGAGATTTGTGAGACACTCAATCAATATCATATCCTGCTCTCACAGATACAGGGTTTTGGCATCAGCATCAATAAATAAAACCCCAGATTAGATGGTTGACTAATGATATGTCATCCATATTGTTACTGATACCAAAACACACTATTTAGTTACCATCAATCTTGATGTAATAGAGAGTAAGAATACCCATACAGCTGATCTATAGCCATGGGTAAAAAAATTGCAACAAAAAAAAATAAACCTTTCCATACATTCCCCAAGTGTAAAGTTATCTAAAGCATTAAGGTGAAGTTTGGGAAATTAACAAAAATAATGCTTGAACAAAAAAATATTTTTATTCCAATCCATATAGTTCCTTCAATTTATAACCACCTATATTCAAGATGACTACCCTTTTCATACCAATGCACGTGCATGAGTAGTTCCATTATATATTTTGTATATACCACATAGCAATGGGAAGCTGTGAGTTTACTTTTGATCTAGTATTACTAGTTAAAGTAGTAATGATATGATTTTTCCGATATTTCAATATAGATATGTTGATTCATTTTGATATATCGATACACTCTGACTGAATGACAGCCGTAAACTTTTGGCCCTCACTATCACTGGACCCATTGTGTTTCTGGCCCTCACTATCACTGGACCCATTGTGTTGCCTTAATAATGAAACATGAAATCCATCGCGTCGTTATCTAGCTTAATTCATTAATATCTAAAATTTACACATGGTGTGACACATATCTTGATAGCAGAGCAAAAGTTTGGAACAAAATTGACTGAAATATGTTGCTCCTATTTGACTGAACAATCCCACTTTAAATATTCTTAAAATGCTTTTTCCCATTGAAAAGTTCTATTCAGAGATATAATTTTGCACTACAGATGTAAATGCATATATCAAATTGTCAGATTACTTTTCCTTTTTGCACATGCCTACAGCGCACCACACCTGGCTTCCTATCCATCACCCCCCCCCCCCCCCCCCCCGCCATCCTTGCAATGAACACTGATAACAACCTTTATTAGGAGAGATTTGAGCCGTAAAATGATTGCCGTCAAACAGTCCTTAGCATGAGTAGAGGCTAAACTTATACATGTTCAAACTGATGAAAAGATTGGGAAATGTTTAGCCAATTTCTGTTTCCGGCGCCTCCCCCTCCTCTGCCGCCATCAGAGCAAATTTGTGGTTGCTCATCTGTCTGGGAAGCCGCTCCGCCAAGCATGAGGGTAAATAGAGAATCTGCAGGCAAATGGGATTAGGCGAGTCCCTGAGGAAATAACCAGCTTCCTTTAGAACAACTAGAATAAACTCACATCTCCATCGGCATCGAGTGCCTAGCTGAGTGCGCTAGCATGCAATCAAAGGAGTTTCAGCAAAGCACCAAGTATGTGCATATTCTCTCTACCCCCCCCCCCCCCCCACAACAATTTCATAGCTACATTGGCATCAAGTGCTTAAGTGGAATGAAAAACAGTCAAGAAGCTTCAGCTTCAAGGGCAATTCCCCACTCTCGCAGAATAAACTCTATATATATACCTACATCAGTACAGGGCTCGACATTGGTGCTTGCCCCGTTGCCCCGGGCAAGTAGAATTTGTAAATTATAGCTGTGGGGCAAGTGAAAACTGCATCTTGCTTGCCCCACTGGGAAAGTGCATTTTGTATATTTCAGGTTTACTTTTGAGAATGTGTGCAAGTTTCATGGTCTGCCATCCAAGCTTGTCCTAGAAAATATGCTTTCACATGCCAGAACCATGTTCTACTTGGTTTTAAATGAAATATTATAAAATTATAATATACAATTTTTTAAGGGCAAGTGAAAGTTGGGAGTAGGGCAAGTGAAAATTGAATCTCACTTGCCCTACGGGGCAAGTCGCTGCAAAAGTTAACGTCGTACCCTGCAGTATCAAGTGCTGAAATGTGATAGTAGACAAAGGGTTGCATACGCTACCCCCACCCCCCCCCCCTTCCAGAATAAAGTGTACATCCACATCAAGTGCTGAATTGGATTGCAGTGAAAGAATTTCAGCAAATCATCAAGGGGCTGCCCCCCCCCCCCCCCCCCCCCCCTTCCATCTATATCTATATCAGCCTGAAGTGCCTGCGAGCGGTAGTATGCAGGCAAGAAGTTTCAGCAAAGTATTGAAAGCCTCCACCCTCCCAAGAATAATAGCACATTAACATCTTCTTCAGGAGCACAAATGCAAATGCAAAGTTTCAATGGTTAGTAACTTTTAAATCAGTATGGGAGCATGGACAATTACATGTACTAACTGGTATCAGATATTGTGCCTTTTACACCTATAATATCCAAATGAAGACAACTAAGATTGATCTATGGTGTAAAATCACATGACCTAACAATCAAAGCAATTCAACAGGACTAGCAACAATGTATCCATGTATCCAAGAACCTGAAGAAGTTAAATGATATAAAAATGCCTCTTCTAAATGTTGCATTAATGCATTTTGAAGCCAATGGCAACTTTTAGGCAATTTCTAAGCATTGTGTGAATGCAATAAATCCCCTTATCAAACCAGTGCAATAGGAGATCAGGAAATGTTGATATTGATATGACAATGCTTCTAGATGCTTTCCAAGGGTATCATAAAGCCCGGTGCAGAACTGCTCCTCCTGATTGAGCCAGAGATGATGAGGTAAATGCACTGGTGCCCAGACAGTTAAAGGTGAATGCGTGGTTGAGTCAGGTAGTTGGTATTTATGCCTCGCAGCCAGTCACAGTGGATGCAATATGATAAGGAAATGAAAGAGGCCAGCTATCAGCAAGTCGTTTACAGCTTGCTCTGCCACATGGTGAACTCATCATCAGCTCCAGGGAACAGGATTTGGGAAAGTGGTGAGAGAAGCATGAGCTAAATGTCTGCAGAGTTGAATGAACCACTGTGTATCCACACTAGTACAGTAAAGACACTCAATTCCAGGGTGCAACATAGGTTCCAAAACATATTACTTGCTGAGCAGGGCAAGCTGCCCCTAAAGTTTACTTGCAGGCACTTACACTTGCCCTGCCATTCTGTTAAACAAA
>OZ012684.1:1286885-1347853 GCA_963942565.1 Maea johnstoni | reverse complement strand
ACCAGGACAGTGATAAACATATGCAATGTATTAGATAAGCTACAAAGAGACCTATGTCCAAAAACCAGGACAGTGACCAACCTATGAAGAGTATTTGATAAACTACAAAGAGACCGCAAATCCACAAATCTAGGTCCAGCAACCAGGACAGTGATGATCCTTATATTACTACAATTATGTGGTCAACTTCAAAGAGACTGCTAATCTATAGAGTCATCATGACAGGAATTATTATGTATTCCTATGGAAAAGGCACAGATACATCTCCAAACATTTGCAAATATTGCACTTTTGGAATGTATGTTGGCATCACATAGAGCTAACAATTCTACATTGTGATGAGAAAGGTACAGGATTTAGGAAGTCATCACATTTTCTTTTTTAAGGCTCAATTTGAGTGGTTGATATAGGAATAATTATATATCAAGTAGTTGATATAGGTTTATTGATATATTGAGCAGTTAGACACATTAAATCAATGGTATTCAAAGGTCTGCCCCAGGGCCTATAGTTCAGTGGCCTAAGCACTGCACCAATACTGCTCGCTCTCGTTCACCACTGCTGAATGTGCCTGGTTAAAAAAAGGCTCAAGGCATGTGAGAAAGTTGCTAGTGACTTGTGGTTGATTGGTGATATACTTCAGTTTCATCCAATGGCTGTTCATAATTGTAGCTCTAATATAGCAGAAAGGTTAAGATAAAATGAAAAAGATTCCAGTGTCGAGTGAAAACAATTCTTTTCACAAGTTCATGATTTCTGTCAAATATTACTCACCCTCATTGGATGTAATTTAAGGGTTTCTTGGCATCGTTGCTATCAAATGTATATACATACATTACAATACATTCCTTGGTACAAGAGGTGTAGCCTTCTTTTAATCTCCCTTCTAATTAGCACTGTATATTTGTGTGTATCGCCCATTATAGCAGGTCCCCTTGATCTCCGTCATCAAACAACCCAAATTCTCATTACAGACGTCCCAAATCTAATCAGAGCTGGTGTTTCTATGGCGATGTTGACATCACTATGGCGAGGGACTCTCCACGAGGGAGGGGTTTTACGGTGAGAAATGGCGTTGTTTTGGAGTATGGAGCGATGCAGTTGTAGGAATCACCCCCTAGTGGCTGCTGATCTGTTTAACAGCCCGCCTTCCCTTACACCTGCTTCCTGTTATTGAATGTCAGCCGCGCACTAATGCCAAACACGGGCAACAGGGTCCATCTCGGAACGGAAAGTCACTTTTTATGGCACTTAGTGAAAAAAGACATCCTTGACATTGCACATAAAGGGATTAATCTGAGAATAGGTGTGTAATTCAGAACATCTAAAGGAGTTCATGAAAAAAGACATCCTTGACCTAATGTGTAACCTAATTAGGCTTGCTCAGCCCAAAATGGCATAACTATTTTGTTGGTAAATCCCTAAGAATATTATCTTTAGAACAATCCTTAAGTATGATAGATCAAAAAAAATCCAAAGTGAGCGCCTAGCACAGAATAGGTGTGCAATCAAGAACAGTTAAAATCCTCTGAGAAAGCTCTACCATTTTGAAATTCAAAGGAAAGGATTGGATAAAGTCATCTTTGAAAGTAGGCAAGAACCTTTTAAATCTAAGGGTCTACCCTGATGGCCGAGTGGTCTGACTACTAGATGTCTCGCAACACTGCCCAGATCCAAAACCCTGTTGTGGTATGTGAGAAAGTTGCTAAGGTTTGGGCAGTGGTTTTTGCCAGGTAATCCAGTTTCCTCCGAAGATACAACTGATCTGGCATGACTAGGCTATTTAGTGGTATCCGTCAGAAAAAGTGAGGAAAATCAGAATTTAGAAATTCCTCTTCAACTGCTGAACAGGTAAGACATTTAAAATGCTTGGTGAATTACCACTATTGAAATACACACAACCCGTCTTCGAATAGCAGAGTAGTTCTCAACATGCAAGTAGTAAAATAAATCAGTGCTTTCACCAGAAAAAACAAACAGGTCAACACATTTCCTTGGACCATGTACACATCATGGTTGAGTGGTCACTAGCACAACATGGTTGAAAGTGGAATAATAAAGTATCCCTGTCAACAGCAAGCCTGGGTCACCATGCAATGGGGGTTTCTTCACACAGTCGCAGACAATGACAAACTACTGGCTCACTGTCTCTGGCAGACCATGCAGGGACAGTGAGGATATTCAAAGCTGAGGTGTATGGCATAGCCATAGCAATGGCATAGATGGAAAAAAACAGTCACAAAAGCGTCTCCCCAGACCATGCACAAAATAAGTTGTCTTTAAATGATTCAATACATAGTCCAAGCAAGAAGAACGATAAAATAGTGGTGCCCCAGGAAAAACCAGGTTGCCAATAACTTTCCTCAGACCATGAACAAATCAAGATAAATGGCCTTTAAATATCTATAGTTAGGGACAATAACCCAGCACTGACTGACAGCCCTGGTGGAGGAAGAGCTCACATTTCAAATGGTTATTTCATTGTATTATAATAGGCATGCAGTTCATGCACCAAGAAATCTCCTTTAGAATTGCTAATTCAAAATATAAAAATTGAAATTTCTTTAAAATTCAGTTTTTTGAAAAAAAAAAGGAAATCCATGTGAATTGCGAGCCAAGTTCACTATCGGTGTTTCCTGGTACCATATCAAACATTGAGAAACTGCTTGCTGGGTGTCTGTCTGTCTGTGGGGGTCCCTGCAGGGGGGAGTGAGGTGTCAGGCATGGCTGCACCAGGTGGATACCATTCTTTATCTGTCCACCTCTCAGCTGTTCACAATTAGCTCACGTAGTAAACACTCTACTTTATCTTCATACCACTAGCGTGAGTAAATACTGAGAACATATAACACGTCTCGTATAAAAAAAACTCTATAACAGATTGCTTCTCTCTGTGCTACTGTGAAACCTCTGAAATGTGAATGCTCCCATACCAGTGCAACAGTATTCACATTTGGTGTTTGTATCCCATAGCTCTTCCAAGAGAAAGTTAATTTACAACAGGAGTTCATCTTCTGAATGTGTTACATCATTGCATTCGGCATGCATTTCTCGCATCAAAAATTTACTCAAGGATCTTCCTTTTTTGTGAAATTAATTATTCATACTTAGTCACCATAATCATTAATTCACATCAATCATCCTTCCATGCCTCAAATACATGGTAGTAAATAGTAAATCAACATCAACAATCTCTTTCATATCTAATCCTATATCCATACACATTCACACCTGCAATGGGTCAATCATACTTATGCAAAACTTATTTTCATATACTTTTTTGAGTTGTCTTTCTAAGTTAATATCTTGAGTATCCTATCATTAGGATGGTGCTGACAGGTATGATTCAATGCATGAATGAGTAAAGACTATAGCATAACAGTATGTCACCATATGCTTTATTGGTAGGATTTATTCCAACATTTCGTCCCTCCAAGGATGCCTTTATCAGCATCAACATCCAATATAAATATTACATTTAACTATACATTGTACTCAATTAACATCCTACATTTGAAGAAAATTTAGAAAAGTATGCTTATAACCTATCATTGGTTAGAAGTTGAGGTATATGCCATCTGGATCCATGATAGTTTTGAAAATAACTTAGGATTCAGACAAAGCTTTGTTATTTGGAATCTAATAAACTATTTTGCTTCAGATATTTTTCAGAAGATGCTTTTGACAAAGAGATAATTTAGCAAAATAGTCTTAATATATTTTACATAAAGTAGCTTACAGATGACAGTGTTATGAAAACTCACAAGTGAGGTGCAAAGATGCAAGCAGTGTAATTAATCATGCGTAAGAAATATTACATTATTTCTAAAATAGGCCAATAATGGGCAAGCCAAGGAAGCCATAACTTATAGTGAAAGGATCTAATTGCAGACCATCTGCACTGTCTATTTACATGCTATAGGTATGTGGAAAGGAGTTATGAAGGCATATGAGGTTAAGAAGGACATAACTGGGCAGGCGACCAGATAACCAGAATGATGATAACAGACCATCAGTGTTGTCTATTTCAATGCTATAGGTACATAAGGGTAAGCCTAAGAAAGGAGTTATGAAGGCATATGAGGTTAAGAAGGACATAACTGGGCAGGCTACCAGAATGATGATAACAGACCATCAGTGCTGTCCATTAATATGCCACAGACAGGTATGGGTAAAACTAAAAAGGATGTATAAGTGCAAACAAGGTTAAGTCCGGACATAACTGGGCAGGCTACCAGAATAATGATAAGAGACAAACTGATGTCTATTTCCATGCTACAGACAGGTATAGGTATAGGTTAAGCTATGACAGAATGTATAAGGGCAAACAAGGTTAAGAAGGACATAACTGGGCAGGCAACCAGAATGATGATAGGAGACAAACCGGGAGTATTTAACCATAAAATGATGGAAGTTTAAAAATACAGTCAATATGGGATTACAAATAAACAAATTTTTCAAAAGGCTAATGTTGTCATATGGAGGGGCCTGCAGATGTAACTAATACCAAGGTGGATCTTAAATGAAAGTTTCATTCAGAAAATATTTCACTGTTTTGTTCACTGGTGGTTTTCATGACCCTCAATTAAGCTGCTGTTAGTTATAAACTGCAGGACAAGCTTCTTAACATTTTAACTCAGTAGAAATACTCAGTTTCCTTAAGAACTGATATCAACTAAGTCAGAATAATTATTGTTGGTTTTTCAAAACAAATCTGGATAGATAAACCTGGTCCACTCATTGTCACTATCACGGTATGATGATTATAGCACTCAGGAATTCAACATTTGTTCTATCCCAATGTCCCTACCATGTCTCTTTCCGCAAAAGTGTACAAAGAACAGCATTTTAAAAAGCATATTTGAATAAGAAATAGTTCATGCACCAAGAAATCTCCTTTGTGTCTGTCTGTCTCTCTCTCTCTCTCTCCTCTCTCTCTCTCTCTCTCTCTCTCTCTCTCTCTCTCTCTCTCTCTCTCTCTCTCTCTCTCTCTCTCTCTCTCTCTCTCTCTCTCTCTCTCTGTGTCTGTCTGTCTCTCTCTCTCTCCGTCCGTCCGTCCGTCCGTCCGTCTCTCTCTCTCTCTCTCTCTCTCTCTCTCTCTCTCTCTCTCTCTCTCTCTCTCTCTCTCTCTCTCTCTCTCTCTCTCTCTCTTTCTCTCTCACACACACACACACATATGATGGATTATACAGGCTTCTTGACACTATTGCTATCAATTGAATATAAGTGTGTATCAGATATATTTCCTGGTGAATGTAGTGCGTATTTGCAGGCGGATGACTATTTCCTGAGGAGGCAGAAGAAACCAGGCGCCGTCTAAATCATGAGAGCAGGTGGCGTTGAGAATATTGAGAAATGCTACCTCCTCAGAGAGACACACTGGTAAACAGGTCTGTCGATTTATCTCTCTTCCTTTGTAACCCTTCCCTTGCTGACAAATCAGGGGCCTCTACCTGAAAGCAGCTTTCTGGAGAGAAATCTTAAACAAGGCTTGGTTTATACTCTTCCCATTCAATCTTCAGTTGTATTTCAATTAAAGCTTTCAATCATGAAGCTCTTTTGTCCCTTAATCACTCATTTAGTCACAGCTAGAAGTTTTAAATATTCAGTCTTTACAAAATGTCCATTTTTCTTTATCCCAACAAAGAATTTCCTGGGTCATCAAAATCTGGACATTATTGCCTTCGACAGTAAACCTGTTCATAAAGCAGCAGTGTGTAATTTATTTGATATAGTAGAACAGATTTAGAGTTTGTCTAGGTATTGGTAAGATATCTTCCATCCTTATATATATACTGAATAATGCTGAATAACATCACTGCAGAGATAATTATTAGTATCAAATTCAATATAATAGCTTGTTTCCTGACACATTTATTTAAATTTGGTGCAGTGTAGATAATGGTAAGATTTAATCTGTGCTCATAGATTAAGAGTTAACTTTCGATCTTCTCTATGAAGATTTAGATTCACAATTAGTAAGATAACATCTGTATTCACAGTCATTGTATCTATATAAATTAAAAATTGGTGACATTTTTTCTGTATACTAGTATATGATAAAATACATTGACTCTATTTGCCACAGTCACTAGTTATTAATTATTATATAAACCAAACCAAATTTATCTGGGCATTCCAGGAAAACCCTGGTATTTTCCTTGTATTATTCTATATAGGGTATTTCCAGGATCATTTGGTAAGGGATAAGAAAGAAAAGCAGAAGTATGAGCGTCACAGAAAGGAAGGACTTTTATGAAAGACACCACTTAGTGCCTGCTGGTGCTCTAACGAGGACCAATATCAGCTCTCAGCCAATGGCATGCAGGCAGCAAGTCTCACTGTATTGGCACTCTGTAATAAGGGGACCCTCTGCTCATCCTATTGCATCACTGGTAAATCTCAGGCACTCTTCATATCAGGGTCTTAGCCAGAATTTAGAAACTGGGTGCCTAAAATTGGCAATTGCAAAATTTTTGGGCATCCAAATTTTTAAGGGGGAACACAATATACTCATATTTCTACCATATACTTGTACATGTATACATTTATCAAAATAAGGCATGATATCCTCATACAATGTCATGGGAAATACATGGTGATAAGATAATTCAATTATACGCTTGAGATTATCATTTCAAGAAATTCCCCACAAAAAAATCTGGGTGTCCTGAGGGGTGCTTTTTAAGGGTTTGGGTGTCCAAAAAGACACCCAGACGCCCTGCTGGCTTAAAGAACATGCTTCATATCCTTTCATTTCCTACTACCTAGACTGTTTCATCAACCTAGAGAACCATCACCCGTTTACTAAATGTATGTGTATATGCTATATCTGTCTTATTAAAGTAGTTTGTCTGGATCAAACCAAATACCCACTGACAGGATGAATAACCAAAGGTTCATCCACCTATGGTACCATTGCCTGTTTACTTGTATGTGTATATGCTATATGTCTTTTGCAGTTTGTCTGGATCAAACCTAGTACCCGCTGACAGGATAAATGACTAAAGGTTCATCCACCTAAGGAACCATTGCCTGTTTACTTGCACATTTCTATAAACTATATCTGTCTTATGTAGATTGTTTTGATCAGACCTAGCACCCACTGACAGGAAAGATAACTAACTAAAGGTTCATCCACCTAGGGAACCTACACTTGTTTACTGGTACCATAACCTGGTACCGTATAGCGTTTCTCTGCTATATTTGTTTTAAATCCCAATCCCTGGTAATATTCAAGGACGTAGGCATCATCATGCATCCTGTCCCATCCTAACAGCTGAGCAGTACTCGTTCAGCTTATTTTCTCCTTGTCAGTTTTCTGATTCATCTTCCGCACCCGAGTGGGTTTGATGTTGACTCTCTCACGCTACTAGCCTTGATGCCTGATTTGCAGAGCTGCAGGATAGACAATCTGATATCCCAGATCCAGCGCTGCAGGCTTTGGGGCTACTCTCTATGAAGGACTCTTCTTGCTGTGGGAGGACTGCCTCTTATCTCAGAGTAGGGTAACATATCTGCAGCTTCAATATTTCATAGAAGGCACTACCGTACAAAAGGCTAATGGAGTTTTATAGACAGAGTTCTGCATCTTTTCTGCCATTTTGATTTGCATATACATGTATACGGTATCACGGTATAATTCCACAAACAAAATTGAAATAAATAAATCATTTGCAGTCTAAATACAACTTTTATATTTTTGAACATAGGTTTTAACACGCAAATGCATCTTTTTTTAAATGTTGCCTATCTATAACTTCAGTACAAGAAGATGAACCAAATTAACCACAAGATGAATAGCGACATATTTTGACACCAATAACATATTTGGTACAATTGTTAAATGGTATATATACAAGTTGTGTATGTTGGTGTTTTCCCTGTTATGGTCACATCAGGTCTCAGATGATAGATGCCAACAATAAGGTGGCAATGATATAGCTGGTCATTTGCCAGCTGATATCACTTCAAATACTTATTCTTAAGAGAGGAGTTTAGCTAAATACTCAATCAACGCCACTTCTTGGCCAGAGTGGGAGGTTTTTCCTCTTGTGATGGCCTCAGAGCTGACACAACCCCTATTTGTAAATAATAGGGTGTTGTACAATTAACTCACCCAGCTGCTGGTCACCTTCTCGCTGTTATTACCTCATATGCTTGCTGCCTCAAAGTGGAAAGCTCAGCCAAGAGCAGTAACAGGGAATGAATATAAACATGTATATATATATATATATATATATATATATATATATATATATATATATATATATATATATATATATATATATATATATATATATATATACATATACATATATATATTACCTTACTTGCTTATTTTATAACTTTGAAGGGCAAAGACTGGTCAACTCTGAGCTCAAACAATAGTTGCCTATTTGTAAACAATAGTAATAGCTTACTAGTCACCTTTGAACTATTTATAACTCATATGCTGGCTTCCAGGTGGAAAGTTCAACAAGAAGCTATACCAGGACATGGCACCGGACATCAGAAATACCTCTATTACATAATACATACATGTATACCATAGTGGTGTTTATTCAAAACAATTCAGGGGCAAGAAAAGTAGGTACAGAAATCAGTAGATACTGTGATTAAAGGGTTGTTAGTAGCTTTTTCATCTTCTTATCAAATCAGAGCTAACAGCCAGCTAATTACACCCTGACTTATAACAATAATATAAAATAGAACTTCACTAGCACCTTCTAGCTGTCATCACCTAAACAGGGGCCTGCCCTGATGGTCGAGTGGTCTAGGGCATTGCCACTGTCTACTCGCTATCTCTTAAAACTGGGGCCTGCCCTGATGGTCGAGTGGTCTGTCTGCTTGCTATCTCTTACCCCTAGGGCCTGCCCTGATGGTGGAGTGGTCTAGGGCATTGCCACTGACTGCCGACTGTCTCTTACCATCTTACCATTGGTGGCCTGCCCTGAGGGCCAAGTAGTCTGAGGCATTGCCAATAACTACTTGCTGCCTCTGATGTCTGTCTGGGTTGGAGGCATGTGAGAAAGTTGCTAGTGACTTGGGGTTAGGTAGTGGTTTTCATTGGGTACTCCAGTTTCCTCTACCATTCCACTTACAACTGATAAGTAACATCCAATTTAGCCTAAATAAGGCAGGAAAAGAGACAATAATCAAAATTCCAAATCCAATTCCAAATGCATTGCCACAAATGCTTTCTTTCAAGTGAAAGGTTTTGTAAGTTGAGTTGACTCAGCACTTACATCTGGCACCAAACACACTTCCACTACTTAAATACCTACACTGGTTGTAAACAATACAAACGACTTTCTGGCCACCTTCTCACTGTTATCACCTTATTTGCCAGCTCCCAAGTGGATAGTTCAGCCAAGGGTCATAACAGGACATGACATATGTATTCTTTACAGTGCATATATTTCAGGTCAACAAATAAATATACCATAATAGCAATGGTTACAGGAGTAAAGAGCTATGCACACATATGGGAAGTTATGCCTATCCAATTTGACACCATGACATTGCTTGATGTGAGCATTGCCTTAAAATGAACTAAAGCAAAATGAGTGTGTCATGAAAAAATCAACCATACAATCTTATCACAAAAAAAAATCATTTACAAAATACCTTTTTTCTTTTATCCGTATGAGTAGATGATTTATCCTCAACTCACTAAAACATGTAACGTCTTAAAAATGCCCTGACTATTTTGAAAACACCTTTGTGACCATAGAATTCTACAGAAATATTTGAAAGAAACATTCTACTCAGAAACCAACCGTAAACTCTCCTTTAAATATTTTGTCAGCTTATGCTTAGTTCCCAAATTGCTTTAAAGAGTATCATAAACTAAGACAACACTTATTTTAAGTATATCTCTTGCCACTACGGACGGAGGGACCACTTGAGTGATCTCACCAGAGTTATTTCAACCATTCAAGCCTCAAAATATTCTTTACACTGTGCCACCTGGACAAGAATAACTTTCGAAAATGAAAAAGGAATTGAGAATAAATTCATAAAAAATATTTGAAGGAGAGTTTTTGAATTGGCTTCTAATTACTTCTCACCTTTCAATATTCAACAAGAACAACCACTGACAATTAGATATTTCAAAAAAATTCAGGACGTTTTAGGAGTAATAGGCATGAATGGGCTCAATATTTCACATACTGAATACACCTGGGATGTTATATATCATAGTGATGACTTATCAACCTTGCACCCAGAGCCCTAGTAGTCCTGCAGAGTATGTGTGTAGACAGACAGATCAATTCACCCTCAGGCGCCAGCCCTCATAAATTCTACATGACATTGCCGCCACCACCACGGCCCACTGCTGCTGCCACCACTACGCTACGGCCCATCTCCGCCAGACAGGTGCTCCACCAACCTAGCACTAGGCCTAGCAATTCACTACGTGCTTCTTTATATATTATACAAACTCAAAACTACCCTAATTTAGTTCTGAAACTGCTCACCAGGTGGTCACAATGAGATATCTGGCAAACAGTGGTAATGCCTTAGACAACTCAGCTATTGGGTCATGACCTGCCACAACACAAATGACTTTTATGAGGTAATTATACATGTACCCAAAAATATGCATCCTTCCTGAGTTGCATGATATATTTCTAAAAGTTGCACCATATTTTGTGAAGTTGAATTAATATATTTTTGGCATGCCATAGTTCGCCCCTATTAGAGGCCAAACTCATGTGGCGTGTCTCAATAATAAAACTTCATATCATTATGTTTGAGGTACTAGGTTCTATTCCTTATGAGTGGAAAATCAAAGAGTTTCTATGCTTTACCCAATTTCAACCACAGTTTGCATAAAGTCAGACAACACTGATAATATTCTAAATAATCTAAAGATCAATTGTTAAGATAGGAACAACTTGCAGTGAAATACATTTCTTGACCTATTGAATTGCTTTCAAGATGCCTCCACATAAGCCAGACCATGTGTATGTTCCAGATGGGAAAGGGTTAAAGCAATATGGCAATTTATGTACACGGCAATTTCCTCTCATCCATGGCCATTAGATACATTAGATAGAGTACATGTTAAAAGAAACAAGCTCGCTCCATTTTCTTCCATATTCTCCCATCAAATTAATTTGAAGTCAAGTGCAGACTGCTTGAAGCTAGCGGCCTTTGCACATCACGCACCAGGGTAATAAAGATCTCAGATTACGGGCAATGGTGGTATATGGTGATAGGCTACATAACTGACCAATCAGGAGAGCTATAAACCTTCAGGCCCTTTGACTTTCGTCCAACTCCTCAGTGCCGCAGAGGAGCTGTAAACCACACATAAAATTGTCTTATGGGCAAGATATTCCCTCTCAGGGGTGGACTGACACAGGAATACAAGATACTTTAGCTGAGAGGGTCTTGTGTTTAAACAAGATTATTTTTTCACATTTTCAGTCCTCTTTTTCAAGAAAATGCACATGACTAAAAATTTTCAATTCTATAAATCATATGAGATGTAGTCAAAGTTATCAACTGAATCAAATTATAGGATTGTAATAGACCTTCCTTTATCATGATTATTGGTTTCAGTGCTATTTGAAAAGTCTAAACCATATTCTCTTTCTCAAAAAACTATAAACTTTTGCATTAGGAAAGATATGCATACTTAAGTTGAGTTGTGACAGAACAACTGACTTAAACAACTGGCTTGAATTCCTCTGCGGCTCCCTCAAATTTATGCAGGGAGCCCAAATATGTACTGGTTTCTATACACAACATTAACACCGTAAGGTAGATTTTGAAGATTGGGCTCCCTGGATCAAATCTTAATTGCGAGCCCTGAACACATACGGCAATAGCCCGATAACAAAGCAATAGTTTGAGAAATATCTGACTTACAATTGCTCCTGTTTGAAGAACAAACCCTCTTCAAAAATAACATTATTTGTTGATATATGTTCAAAGATGCCAAATACTTTATGCCCTCCAGATGCAAATGGGTTAACCCATACATGTCAGTGCACCCCCAAAGATGACTGACTGTTATGATGACATCCTTCCACCAAAGAGATTTTGGAAAAAATCTAGAAACAAATTCTTACCCAGAACTCAATCTAAACGTCTCAACCATTCAGAAATCTGAACCTTGAAATATAGGTCCTTATTTACTTCCACGAAAGTAACATAGATCCAGTGACATATTTCAAATTGAGAATTTTAAGCATAAGTCAATTAAGGCATACTTCCCATGCTACAGAATCAGTATTATATAGGAAAACTCCTTCAATTCCCAGCATGCTGCTACAATCAGACCTCACTTAATTAGCACTGCCTCATAGAATATCTACACTATACTGATAGGAAATTGTAATTGATGAAGGGTTATATGTTTAAGTGAACCACAGCCTCAATAATTGATTTGTAAATTATAGGAAGAGAAATTTAATTTTTTTCTTCTCCATTCATTACCCTAATATTTTCAGTGGATCTGCTCTAAGCACTGTATTAATATGGCTATTCATATTAATGGCTTCAAATCAATGTATAATGACCTACTGCAGAAAATCTGATAGTCAGTGCATTAATTAATTAGCTTTGTTTATTCTAAGACAACACTTCTATTTGTATAATGCAGCTGTCAATTATGGTGTAATGTATACCCCACTAAGAATTCCATCAGCATCTCTATAGGATATTTGATGATAAGATTTAAGAGGCAGTGCTGCAGTGTGAGCAATAAATATGTTATTATCCTGTTTTACCATAGTTCACCTTTAAGTACATCTATAAATGCAATCAACTCACTTCATAGCCCGCAGGGTTAGAAAGTCAAATATTCTTATGGACACACTGGCTTTCTTGCGGCCCAGGGCAAAGGAACAAGTACTTTTACAGGATGATACGTAGTCAAAATAGTTCAATAGGTTGGAAAGACATGACCTCAATGAAAACTAATTGCAATTGTTATAAGTGATCTAACACTAGAATGTTCTTAGCATAGAGGTGAAAATGTAGTCTGGATTTATGAAACCTTTAAAAAAATCATTTAGGGATTCTCAAAATATATGAAGGGAAGTTTTTTGGTTGGGTTCTGATTAACAATTCTCAATGAACTATTCTATAAAACATGCTTTATTAGATAAATATTCCCAGTATGTACAGTGAGGCTTTTTAGCCGCTGTAGGCACGTATTGGTTTAATCCTTGCAGCAGGGTTTCCAATCCTATCATTCTTGTCAACCTTGTATTCTGCAGCATCCTGGAGCACACACAGAAGGCAGGAAGGACGCAGAGATAAGGGGGTAAAAATAAGTCACAAAATATGGGAAAACACCTACTCAAGGCTGGAAATAATGAAAATATATTTTTGTGTTGTTTTGGGTCAAACCACCAGCCAAACGCTAGCCAAAAAATATACCTAGCTTTTCCAAATAGCTCCAGTAGCAAGATCAGACTAGTAAGTTAGATCAAATAAGCCTATAACCATAGAAATGATTTATATATCTATTCCTATATTTACCTTTTCATATTCTCCTGATAATAAAAATATAATTTATTATTTTTAATAAAATAGTTTGTTAAGTCTCACCTTCAGGCAAGCCAGATGTACATGTACTTAGGGTTAAGATGCCTCTGAATATTACTTCAGAATCAAACAAATCCACAGAATATTTGAAGAACATAAGGGTTCCACAGACAGACATGAATGAGTTCTTATGCAACCAAGTTGCAATTTGCTTCTTACTGGGGAAACTTAAAAATCAGACAAAAAGTTGGTTCCATCACCATGTACAACTTTTGACCTTCACGCCAATTCTTTGACCTTAAACACCAACTCCATGACGTTTATTTTCATTTTTTGACACTCCTACTCATTCTCCAACCGTAACAACCCTGCTTTGACCAACACACCTTTAGTTGTTTTTGATCTCTAGAGTACCACCAGTTCTGCCCATCATCCTCATATTTGTATTCCTTGTCATCCAGTAACCACTCATTAACGCCCCTCTCTGACCGCCATGCTGACATAACACACCTGCTTTATTGTACTCTGACCTTTAGTGATGGGCACTATTGTCACTATTGTGTCCTCATCACCTAGACATCAGGAGGAGGAGGAGGCAGCAATGCAATACAGGATAAGCAGAGGGGTTAATGGTTGCAATATGTCTCCAGAATCAGCAATTGTGCTAACTATTCTCTAGAAGAATCAAGTTCAAAGAACAAAGTCATATCTACCCACCTTTTAAGGTAGCTAATAAGAATATTTTTTTGATATAGGGTCATTTTGAGATAATGGAATAAGCAGTCGCTTAAATGGTTTGAATGTTTGACTCTACTGAATCAGCAACAAGTCTACTGACAAGTCAATGGTCTGCAAGAACCAAGCACAGTGGACACAGTAGTCCTATGTACCACCTATTAACCAAGGTTATATATATATATATATATATATATATATATATATATATATATATATATATATATATATATATATATATATATATATATATATATATATATGTGTGTGTAATCGATCATCGGCCGTTCAGATGAACCGATGATCGATCTTGAAAATTGTGACTGATTCCGAACACTAGTGTGTATAAGGTTCTTTGCCCTTTAACTAACTTCCAGTCTACAGTCCAAGCACTGACAATAATCTAATGCCTCTGCCCTAAATAATCTAATGGTCCCGCCTGGTCCCCTAAACCTTGTGGGTTGAGAGAGGTTGCCCCCAGCTTACAAGGTGGCTGTAAGTCTCAATTGCTGTTGCCACTGTAGCCATTGTGTGTGGGGGGTTGAGTGCAGGGTTCACTGGTGGATGGTGGAGGAGGGCCACTAACCATATATTATGGATGAGCAGATCAGCTCCTGGGAGAGCCGCTAAATGGCACCGTTATACCGCCACTCAATTCTCAATATTCTCATGCAAGCCTCGCCAAGCGGCATAAACTCCTCCTCAAATTGCACCTTAATTCACTGAGGCTGCTGGTGGACACTTAAGCCGAATGAAGGGGCAGTCTCGGCCCGCCTCTCCTAACCATCCATCTATATTAGGGCAAATCAAGGGTGAAAAACAACCTTAACCCCTTGGACTCTCGAGCAGGGTCTTGGCCAGGACTTGAAAAGTTAGAGGTTGACTCAAGATATGGAGACATCAACAAGTCAGGAGATCAAGGCAGGTCTACTCCCACAGTATTTCAATAATGGATTCATGTTAGTCTATCAGGGTTTATAACCCAAACAGGAGATCAAGGAAGGTCTACTCCTACAGTATTTTGATATTTGGATCCATGTAGGTCTATCAGGGTTTAACCCAAACAGGAGATCAGGGAAGGTCTACTCCTAAATTATGTAAATATTAGATTCATTTTGGTCTATCAGGGTTTAACCAAAACAGGAGATCAGGGAAGGTCTACTCCTAAAGTATGTAAATATTAGATTCATTTTGGTCTATCAGGGTTTTACCCAAATAGGAGATCAGGGAAGGTCTACTCTTACAGTGTGTTGATATTGGATCCATGTAGACCCTTTCAGAATTTAACCCATTAATGCCCAGGTGATCTGTCTGACCACTCTTGAGACTTCTCAGAAATATTGGCAAATCCTCACTAGTACTGAAAGAAAAACTTTCTCTTAGATAAGGATGCACACCTCTCCTCCTTTTTTGAAATTCGTCTCCATTTTCATGTTATTTCCTTAAGATTCACCATGATTTTCAAGATACCTGCATTTACTATGATGGTGAGTAGTGTATTTCTAGCATGAATGGTTTAATTCAGCTCTCAGGACCACCACTCTATTGATGCAGACACTCTCCCATCGGTGTTAGGATTAGAACCACAAGGACTAGATTCTTTCAGCCCTATTTGACTGTAAGTGCATTATTCTTTCTTACAATAGCTTTTGTTCATTCCACTGAATTCATACTAAAAGTGAAGTAGACTGAGATCTTTGAATTATTTTCCAAACTATTCAAATCTTGATGAATTGAAGAAACACCAACACTCCCAATATTTATTTTGGGGTCTATGGGCACCAATATGGAACCACATTAAAAACATCTAAAGAAAAAATTAAGGTGGATGAAAATTATTATATGTCAAAACATGAAATATTACTGTTACAACAATGTATATTTATTATGACAGATGGCATGTTGCTTCACTCTGCCCCTGTGAATATTGATACTGCATGAAAAATGAAAATAAAAACCAGGCACCTCTCCATGTGGGATTGGTGTTAAAATTTAAAAAAACACTCCCAATATTCATTAAATGATAAATCTACTAAGTCAAAAAAATGGAAACAACTTAGGCCTTTATGAAAAATACAGATCAGATCAGTATAAGGTTGAAGGGTTAACCACAAAGATCCCTCCATATCTTATTCTATAAGGATAAAGGAATCTTCTACTCCATACGTCAGAGTAGGTATTGGGTTAGTTTGGCAGATACAGCGGTTATTTCCTCAGAGACACCTCCTAACGTGGTGAAATGAAAATAATTGGAGGCTAGATATCCATGTTCGGGGCCAGAATATCGATGACCAATCAGGTTGGCCACCAAGAGAGGGCCGATCATTTCTCAACCTTATCCACCCACCGGCAAAATTAGAATCATGATTGTGATTAAGACCTCGATCAACTTGACCCCCAAGACAGTTCCATCTGTCACATTCCAATAACGCCAATTTGATTGCCATTAATGACAGATGAGCTGGGCATAGGTTCTGACAGTGCTGTCATAGTGCATTGCCTCCAGTGCCACTCTGACAAGGAAATCCTACAAGACTGCCAGTTTTAAAGTGTAAGGCTCCTGCATTCTGTACAGGGAAGATGGAACTTAAGACAATATATTGAAAACTAAAGTGGCCGAACCTCATTAAGGTGGCCCAAACTTGTGGAAGGTGAGGAACTTATTAGATATTGATTACAACTCACTTGGTCCTAACTGATAAAAATATTAAGGAGAAAATAATAATTTGAATATTCCGCACAACTATAAAGTAGCTGGCTAGCCAGTAATAATAATAATAATAATAATAATAATAATAATAATAATAATAATAATAATAATAATAATAATAATAATAATAATAATAAATAAATAAAACAATAAAATAGAAAAAACAATAATAATAATAATAATAATAATAATAATAATAATAATAATAATAATAATAATAATAATAATGATAATAATAATCTTTATTTCACAAGGGTTACAACACAGTCAAATACAAGATTTGATTTTTGCTGTGGCCCTCAGATTTAAGCATTAAACCTTTCACGCTTCAGTGAAAAGTGAGAGAGGAGATTTAAGTACAGAGAAAATGAAAGACTTTGCCTAAGTCACTGGTAACTAACCACATACATAAGGCTGGGTAGTTGGGAGGAATTGTTAAACCCTTTGGTTGTTCAACCTTATAAGAACAATGCAACACAGTTTTTAGTTCAAGATACGATGAGACCAGAGTTTTTGATATACTGTTAGTAGAGTGTCTAGGCCTTATATGAGTTAAACCATTTATCGGAATATTTGCTGGATCCTTTCATAGCATAGATGTGGACTTTGATACCTTTGTGTGCTAATGGCATCCCTCTCTTCCACTGAAGAGGTGGATTATGGGTGGAAAAGGGTGTATTTTCACGTCTCCATGTCAGGCAGGGATGAAGGGAGATCCTATGGAGCAGTACAAAAGAGCATCTAATCCTGTCTACTAGCCAGCAGCCAGCACCAGTAATACCCTCCTCTGCCTCCCACGGCTCCTTCATGAACCATCCTGCCAATCATACGTGATCCCCGACTGCTCACGCGCCTAGAGATCACCTTCACATGCTAAAAAGCTCTCCAGAATTCCCACACATTGTCAACATAGCATGGCTATATGTAAGAGTTGTTACAAGTGAAGGAGTCAAGTCCTCTCTGAAACAGTGTGTGCAAAGATGAACATGGAAGCATACCAGTTGTATGTATTAAGGGTATCCAAGCCATCAAATCCAGGTCAGGGCTTGTGAGAAAGTTGCCACCGGCTTGGGGGTAAGGCAACTGTTTTTTCCAGGTTTTTTCCACCACTTACAACTAATTGGCCTGTCACGTATTAGCGACAATATGGCAGAAAAGGTGACTCAAAACAAAATTTCAAATTCCTTCCAAGCCACCCATTAGAGAAAAGTGTTTCCATTACAGCCACTCTATGGGAAGAATAAGGATTACTGATGTGTTGACATGAAGCCCAGACAGGACTTACAATATGGCCATGACAGGTTATTGGTCAGGTCTACTTCCCTCAATGCTTGAAAAAGGATATTCTTTCCACCATCACTCACCTCTCTCAGACAGAGAATTGCAAGCTGGAGCAGTTAGTGTTATGGTTTTTTCAACGATTATTCCACAAGAGCCCATGCCAGTAAATGGATATTTTTGAGCAGACTTAGAGTTTGCTTTGGGAATACTTCTTCCGAGGGTTCTCATCAAATGATCAAATTACCCGCAAAGAGATGTTATAAGCTATGACCAGTCTCTGCTGGGCAAAAACAACATACACTTGTGGGGATCAATCTTAGCACAAAATCTGATAAAACTAGAACCTTGCAGACGCAATGCATCCTTTAGTGTGTTTCCACCAAAATAAGTTCATTTGAACTAAAATAAAGAACGACTCTGGTGATGGGTAAAATATATATGTTCTGGCAATGGCAGATGAATGAGAAGTCATTGGGAACCGAGAAATTAGGTGGAAAATAAAAACAAGTATTTTTAAAACACTTGGTTCCAAAACATTTAAAACTCTTTTATGAAGGTTTAAGTTCATAGAATTCCGAAATTAAATGTTATTCCTACACTAGCTGAAAGGTAGAAATTCTATGTATCATGAAAAGACTAGAAACAGAAAGTAGTTTAGGTAAAAAGATTCTCTTGGAATATGTGAAGCTGCCGTACATACACCAATTACCTAACACACCAAATTCATATTTATATATCGGACATGCTTACTTAGATGAACACAACTTTCATGAATATTAAAACTCCATTCATTCTCAACGAAATACTGGTGCCTTTGGTTCTAAAAATAAACTCAACAGACTAAGCGTTGCTATGGCTACACAAAACAAGCATGACCTAATACCAACAAATCTTCATTGTGCCTAAGAAGTGGGACTTGAACCCCCACCTAATTTTAGCACATTCTCCCTCTCATAATTCTTTATTGCCTGCTTCCCTGCTAGGCCCTATCTTCTTCGCTGTGTCAGCAGTATTCTACAAATCACAATTTCTAGGTGGCCCAGGTCAGTGCTCACTCACCCTTGAGGCCTGAACATATAAATACTGTACATACCTACAACAGTTTACTGCACAATACAAATCAGGGTTCATAAAAGATCAAGGTGAAAAAGAAAACACTGCATCTTTGACAGAAATTGCCAGGCCTTGCAAGGAGTTTACGTCCACATTTGACCAGGGTTAAGAATTGCCCAACTAAAACAGAGTTCAATTTTGTCCAATGCATGTACATGTTTGTGATGGGAGGTTGTCTAAATATTGATATGAAATTGGCTCAGGCAAACAGCATATTTGGTCCAATGACCAACTCTCTATGAACTCTTTGTGTGATTAACCTACGAGTATGATGAACCCAGTAGATTCAACACATGTAGCAATGGATAATGAGATTAAATGGACTAACACTTAAAACATCTGGAAACTGGGGAAATTACACATGTAGATGAGAAATATAATAGGTTTTACATTCATTTTGTAAATAATGACTGCACCCATCAGGACAACATACTATCAGACAATGGGGTAATGTTGCCATAAGGGATTGGGCTACTCAAAACCATACAATATTATGACCACTTACATTTTAAATGTCATATCTCACTATTTCCTAGTTCGGTCTCCTGATAAAATCTGTTACTGAACATTTTCAAAAGTTTAGAGTTTAGCAACAATAAAAATCAAGGAATCTGCATGTTCAAAGAGTGCAATTCAATCAGTATGAGAATTGACACAAAATCTTTTTGAGTGGTAATTTTCTTTCTTACAACCCAATTTCTACAATTTTGCATGTGAAAATGTTGTGTTCCTTACCTTTAGTGCATGAATGTCCGTCATCGACCCCACTAATGCTGGCCTGCTGTAACTCTGTTTTCCTGTTGTAGTAATCCGAAATGCTCATTTGGCCATTTGTTACAGCCCGCTCCATATTCTTTTCACTTTGTTTATTAAAATCACTTTTACTGTTCATTCCATACATAGTCTGAAATGGGGGTGAAAAATGTAAAAATGTATAAGGTAGTGAAATGAATAATTTAATTGTATGCCCTAAAGACTAAAGTGCAAAATAATTCTCTAGTATATATATACAATGTAATGTGACATGTGACATTCACGCTAAACACCTAAAAACTTTTGCTGTTTACAGCTTTAGGTAAATCAATAAGCTGCTTAAACATTTTAAAAGCAAAACTGTAAGCTGTATACAGGTCTACAATTAAGTGATGCTATTGTAATACTTGAGGCTGTATCACTGTCAACACCAGAAGCAGATGTGCTATTGATTCCTGAGTACATTTAAAATTGATAGATCACAAATTTATATTTTTCTAGACTTCCTAAAAACAGGGTTCTTCATCAACCTTATCAACACATTTTACATCAAAGAGTGCATACCTGTAGTTTCTCAAACTCCCTCTGTTCTTGGAGCTTCTGTGCTGCCTTTTCTCTTCGCTCAATTTCCTGAGCCATTAGGTGGTCCCCACTTCCTTCAGTGACTTGAAAAATAGAAAAACAGGAAAAACGTATTAGAAAACATGTAGGGTAATGAAAATAGGCTTAATTTGTTTTTATCAATATATAGAGAAACAGATCAAAAATCTTCAGAACTTAACCTGGGCATTTAGTTCTGGAGAGATTTGCTTAACAAGGGTTGTCTGGATCTATGCTTCTGACAATAACTTTGGAAATAGGCAAAGATTGGGAAAATATTTGACGGAGAGTTGAAACAAAGATTGTGTCTTTGGTAGATTAGCTTATTTGGTTGTTCAAGACATTTGATAATTAATTGCAAAAGGAGTTACATACATTTATGCATATAAATGCTTTCAACTAATCATATTTGAAAATTTACTTTTATTTATTCAATTATTTGAGACACAAGTTGCTTATAAGCAAATGTGTCATAAATGGCTTACCTGGAGTTTGTTCAGCTGAGAAGTGACCATCCACATGAGCAGTAAGACTAGTGGTGTCTGCATATTCCATGCCACATATAGGACAGTAATGCATAGACTCGTTATTAAGATCTTCTCGAGATATATGTTTCCTGACTTGAGGGTTATCTGGACTAAGGATGTCAACATGTTTAGAGTTGACATGCAATTCTAAGGCAGTGGTGCTTTCTGTCGGTGCACCACATATAGGACATTCATATTTAGAACTACTAGGCTTGGCAGTGTCCATAGTAATCACATTGTTTTCATTATCTGTGGTAACTGCCATGTTCCGAGGACGTGAAGGGCTTAATATATCTAAATGTTGAATGTTCACATGACGAGTAATTTCTCCTGGTGATGTTGTATCCCACTCACACAACGGACATTTCAGTAGATTAAGATTTCCTAGATCCATTTCTTCCTCCTGTCTGATATTATTGTTGCCATTTACTTTGGGCTTAGATAGAACAGTTGGTGTAGGGTTCGTATCACTTGAATCATGCCCATTAATCTGAATAGTTACACCTGAAGTATTATCATTCACAACTGGCTTGGATTTACTAGGACTGGCAGGTGTTACATCTAGAAAGAGTTTTGCTCTTTTTCTAGTCTGCTCTTCGTCACCAGGACTGATCTTATGCACAGGTTTGAGACAATCACTGGCCTTCGTAGTGTGTGACACTGGTCCAGCCAAGTCGGTATCTGTTCCATTTGTACAGACTTTAACATCCTGTGGGTTATCTATTTCAGCGTGGCCATTAGTCACAGTGTCTAGATCCATCGGGACAGGATTAATGCCGTTGCATTCATTCACTGGCGAAAGATAATCCAAATGCTCTGCATTGATATGCCAATTCATCTCCTCTGCAGTGGTTCCTTCCAGGTCACAGAATGGGCAGGTAATATCACTTTCCACATGCTCGATCAGGACGTGAGACTTCATGTCGGCCTCGTTCAGTCCATCCTGGCCACATATCTCACAGGTGTAGAGCTGGACATGCACACCAGTACCCCCTTCTGCCATCTTGCCTGCCTCTGGATATCACAGTCTACCTAGTTTCAAGAAAAAACAAAATGTCATTATGCACTAGTGTATAAAAAACATATATTTACAGAATAAATCCAAACACATGTCCCTACCTTTTTACCAAGTTTGTTGGATCAAACATGTATATTTAAATAATCTTTTGTTTTTTATCGGTAAGCTGCATACTCGCTTCATTTCAGTTTTGAATGAAATATTTTTTGGAAGGCTGAAGTTTCTAGGTGAAAAACAGTCACTTAATCTTAGTTCCACAGTCCAAGCCGTGCACAGTTGGTTGTCATTTTTCTCCACACGTACCTGTATTATTCATTTGGAATCATTGCAAGATTTTTTGGAGATATTTTCTCTGTGCATCTATCTTATCAGAACCAAAGCAGGGGTGTCAGAAGATACAGCAATAGCCAATAACTCTGTAGGTACAGTGGTAAGTCGTGACAGAACTTGCAAGTTGTGACACTCATGCTAGTGTTAACCTGTGTGGGCTGTGGATGGAGGCTAAGACTAGAATCATGGGATGATAATCTAAATGATCATCAACCTTACTTACCGCTTCCTACCATAGGATTACAGCAGATGCACTGGGAAACAGGCATTCTGAGTAGACCGCCATTCAACATACGATGAGTAAACCACACCTCCGATGGTTATTAATGTTGCTATTCACAAGCAGACATTTTATCGACCGACTCAGATCTTCAACACGTTGGTTTACAAATCCCAGGGGGAAATTATCAGGAGGTTGAGAAAGGATTTCTCACATTTTAAGCAATGATGGACATTAACATTTAGCAAAATGAGTCAAACATGTCATTATCTAAAGATATGCATAGTTTTGTTTGGATGATAAAACACCAGTAACTGATAAACAGAAAAAAATTACCTGACACTTCCCACTTTCTCATTCCATGACAGCCATGATGACTGATTAAATATGCGCGCGCATAATGACATCATGGTTAACCAATAGACGAGGAGTTTACAGGTGCCCTTTTGAGTTGACCAATGAAAGCTCACAAAAGATAAATAGAGAGAAACGTGACTTTAATTCGACCTCGACCTTTGACCTTGATGTGTCCCGGGTCATGAAATTCACGTTAGTTAGTTTTGCACGTCTTTGAAGAGTTAGTTGTTATTTCGCCGTTGTTGTGTGCACATTTAATGGAACGACCGTCTCTCTAATTGAAGCGACACTGTTTATCGTTAGGACAAGAATTCATTCAGACAAAATGGCCAAATTTCTTGCACAGAGGCTTTGCAGTGCGGCTCTCCGTTGCCAGGCCCAGGGACGTCTTGGCGTGAGGGAAAGTCGTGTTTTTGGAGCAGTTTCACAGAGAACAGCTGATTTCCACAACAGTCCCCGACTTCTTCAAGAGACGTCAGCGAACACTATTCCGCAGAAAGGTACCCCCCTTTTTCTCTCAACGAGCATTCGAACTCGTCAGCAAGTATCTGGATTTGGTACAGCAGCACCCGTCTCCTGTTTAACCGTTGTCTCAAGTGTTACATTGTAACATTACATCTTCATCCTAAATATGGAACAAAGTATCTTTTCTGTTCCCTGGCGCAGTTGACAGTTTATCAAGGAGAATTGTGACATAGTATCACAATCAAAACTGTATCACAATCAAAACTATCACAATCAACTGTTTTTAACTGTACAGAGTGCAGAACAGACTGTCTCTGGCTGTCAATGTGACAGTGACACAAGTTTCAGTGTCAGACTGTTTACCAGTCCAGAGGATATCAGCCTGGAATTTAGATACAGAATTCCCAAAATTGACAATAAAAAACTAAACAATTGCAGTCAGGTCGACAGGTGAATATCCTTGTGAAATTAATGTCAGTCACAATTGCGGATTGCAGAAAGCCTTGTCTGCATTTAGAAATCATTGTTCGCCACAAGAGCCGATGACTTCATGTTGAGCCCTGCGGGGAGGCCCCTGCCTTAAAACAATCTTCTATATAGCTATCAATAATCATTACCCTACCTCCCCCTGTCATGCTAGCTGTTGGTATTTTTACCAGCTGACTATGTAGAAATGTAGGTGACACTGGCAGGCCTCGATTGAATTTACGGCTTAACTCTCACACCGAACTGCGATAGACCTTCACATTTTCAGGCAGTAGCTGATTTGGCTCCTATGAATTAAATTTTAGGAGTACCTAAATAAGTGCTGTGTGTGGGAAACAGTGTGCCCGAGGTATACTGTCCACAGTGTCCAGGATAGGGGGTCTGGGGGCTTGCTCTCCCAGTAAATTTTGAGAAATATGTGCTCTGAGATGCATTCTGGGGCACTATTAGGTAAACTTAATAAACTAAGGGGAGATTTTTAAAATACATAAAACATAAAAATACTTTCTTAAAGTGCCCCAGTTGATACTTGATAGTAATTGATATATCCATTCACAAGCTTTGCTCCTATGATTTAACATCTTGTTACAGAATCACATGTTCAGTGGCAAATTCCCCTGAACAGCCATTAAGGTTGATCCTGTCCACCGGGTGCATGGGGTAAAAACACTGTACCTGTACCTGGCTTCCAATGTGGCAACAATGAGCATTCATATATTTCTTATCTAAAAAAAGAAGGTACTCCGTGTCTATATTGCAACTGGCATACACTGTCAGATACAGCCATGTATATACTTTTAATTGGTGCGCCAGATACCAGACCTAGTTCCTCATCCAGGGAAGAGAAGTGACTGTGTCAAATAAAGTTATTCTGGTATGTTGTTTCTGCTGTTCGCTGCATAAAAGCTGTCCCATCTTGTTATTTCAGCCATAGCCTGCAAAAGTATGGCCTGTAAAAAAATCCTTTTCTTTTTATGATAAGACCACTCGGTGTTCATTTATCAATGATGACAATCAGTACAGTGAAAACTTTTGGACTTGCGATGTCTAGTAATTTAAATTTGGAAATTATGTCACTGAGTGTAATGAAAAGTGACTCAGATTCTGGAATTTTATTAAATGGTTGGCTTTGAAGGTTTGAATAGTCAAATGCAAGGCAAATATATGTGCACTTGGTTTGATTTGAGTTTGTAGGTAACTAACACTTTGTGGGAGCATTGTGGATATACATGTAGACAAAAATTGTACCTTAGACTGGGGTAGCATGCTGGATGTGATCACTAGATCATATAGAATGCAATGTACCCATCGTGCAATGAAGTCCTATATAACTCATTTCCTACAAATATGTAATCACTAATCATAGTAAATCATACATTTATCAAATATAAAGTAAAACAAAGTTCAAAATTTTATGAGGTCACCTGGCCAGATCTACAAATGACTTTATTTTAGTGATTTGAGCAAGCCTTGAATGAGGGTAGCTTAGGATGTTTATCTACCTGTCCACTGCAGCTAGTCATATAAATCTCCATCCCAGCCAGTTTTGTTACCTTCCAAATTCCTGTCCTCCTAAACCTCACCACCTGCATGTCAAATGCCACGTCAGTTATTATTGTCCTGGACTGGCATAGTGGCATGCCTAGAGTTTAGTGTATTGAGTCAAGCTTTTTTTTCATTCTGGTTAGTGACAGTGGTCCAAGTGTAGCAGCGTAAGTACTACAAATAAAGCTGAAGTTTGTTTATAAGGCCATGGGTTTTAAATTCTGTTCATTGCTATATTGTTATATTTAACAAAAAAATGTTAAAACCTCTTGACTGATGAAGATGAATAAGTAAAAAGTTAAAGATTTGTTTTCAGGTTTGGAAAACAATTCAGGGTGCAACATAGGTTACAAAGCATTATTCGCTTCCACTTGCCCCGCCACTCTGTTAAACAAAGGTTGTATTGGACTTTGCCCAAAACATTACTTACCGAGCGCCGCGCGGGGCAAGTCAGGGTCTCGTTCAGCTTGCCCCATTGCAATTTTTTTGTCAAATTCACTTGCAATGGGGCAAGTGGTTATGTTGCACAGGTTTGGATCTGATAAAAGAAACACTTGGATTTATTGGACAGTACAACCAGACAATAATGCTTTCCTAGATTTGCAAAGTTCAATCATATTCTAACATAGTGACCTGATATGACCCGATATCAGTGACTTGGTACATGGATTTGGTTATTGTTGCAGCAAACAGCTGATCACACATGTTTTAAGAGCTGTATGGGTGTCAGATGGGGGCACGTGGTCTGTGGGTTGCTGGGGCCTGGTGAGGTGTTTATCACGGTGTCTGGAAAAGTGCCACTGTTGTGCTCTGACTCTGCTCGGCACCAGTGTCAGATATCGACCCCGCCTGAACTCCCAGGCACGCCTTCACCGACAGCTATATAACCGAAAACATATGATTTGACACACCAGTCATTCTGACCTAATTAACTCTACATACATGGTCTTTGGAATAGAAACCCTATCCATCAGGACCAGATCTGGGCTACCAGCTGATCAGGCACCAGTCGCAGTCAGCGCTGGCTCATACAGCATTTGAAAATTGTCAATTGGTCCTTTGAATTTTTCTTTCATAAAAAAGTGATATTTTGATTTTTATTTGGGTCTTACGGAAGTTATGGTAAAAATTATTTAAAAAAAACTAATACAACCATAAGTCCTACACTTGTTAGGCCTGTATGCGCCGCTTACACATTTAATACTAAGTGGCTGCTTAGTGGGAACCTATTGCTTTAAAACTTAGACAAAGTGTGACCAAGGGGTCTGCTTTATAGCAAAGTGTGGCCAAGACGCCTGCTTAGCAAAGTGTGGCCAAGTTGCCTGCTTAGCAGAAGAGTGGCCAAGTTGCTTGCTTAGCAAAGTGTGGTCAAGTTGCCTGCTTAGCAAAGTGTGGCCAAGTTGCCTGCTTAGCAGAAGAGTGGCCAAGTTGCTTGCTTAGCAAAGTGTGGCCAAGTTGCTTGCTTAGCAGAAGAGTGGCCAAGTTGCTTGCTTAGGAAAGTGTGGTCAAGTTGCTTGCTTAGCAAAGTGTGGTCAAGTTGCCTGCTTAGCAAAGTGTGGTCAAGTTGCCTGCTTAGCAGAAGAGTGGCCAAGTTGCCTGCTTAGCAAAGTGTGGCCAAGTTGCCTGCTTAGCAGAAGTGTGGCCAAGTTGCCTGCTTAGCAGAAGTGTGGCCACGGTGACTGCTAAGCAAAGTGTGGTCAGAGTTGCCTGCTTAGCAGAAGTGTGGCCAAGACACCTGCTTAGCAAAGTGTGGCCAAGTTGCCTGCTTAGCAAAGTGTGGCCAAGGTGCCTGCTTAGCAAAGTGTGGCCAAGTTGCCTGCTTGGTAAAGTGTGGTCAGAGTTGCCTGCTTGGCAAAGTGTGGTCAGAGTTGCCTGCTTAGCAAAGTGTGGCCAAGGTGCCTGCTTGGCAAAGTGTGGCCAAGTTGCCTGCTTAGCAAAGTGTGGTCAAGTTGCCTGCTTAGCAAAGTGTGGCCAAGGCGCCCGCTTAGCAAAGTGTGGTCAAGTTGCCTGCTTAGCAAAGTGTGGCCAAGGTGCCCACTTAGCAAAGTGTGGCCAAGGTGCCCACTTAGCAAAGTATGGCCAAGGTGCCTGCTTAGCAAAGTATGGCCAAGGTGCCCACTTAGCAAAGTGTGGCCAAGTTGCCCGCTTAGCAAAGTGTGGCCAAGGTGCCCACTTAGCAAAGTGTGGCCAAGGTGCCCACTTAGCAAAGTGTGGCCAAGTTGCCTGCTTGGCAAAGTGTGGTCAGAGTTGCCTGCTTGGCAAAGTGTGGCCAAGTTGCCTGCTTAGCAAAGTGTGGCCAAGTTGCCTGCTTAGCAAAGTGTGGCCAAGTTGCCTGCTTAGCAAAGTGTGGCCAAGGTGCCCACTTAGCAAAGTGTGGCCAAGTTGCCTGCTTAGCAAAGTGTGGCCAAGTTGCCTGCTTAGCAAAGTGTGGTCAGAGTTGCCTGCTTGGCAAAGTGTGGTCAGAGTTGCCTGCTTAGCAAAGTGTGGCCAAGTTGCCTGCTTGGCAAAGTGTGGCCAAGTTGCCTGCTTAGCAAAGAGTGGCCAAGTTGCCTGCTAGGAAAAGTGTGGCCAAGTTGCCTGCTTAGCAAAGTGGGGCCAAGTTGCCTGCTTAACAAAGTGTGGCCAAGTTGCCTGCTTAACAAAGTGTGGCCAAGTTGCCTGCTTAACAAAGTGTGGCCAAGTTGCCTGCTAGGAAAAGTGTGGCCAAGTTGCCTGCTTAGCAAAGTGTGGCCAAGTTGCCTGCTTAACAAAGTGTGGCCAAGTTGCCTGCTTAACAAAGTGTGGTCAAGTTGCCTGCTAGGAAAAGTGTGGCCAAGGTGCCTGCTTAGCAAAGTGTGGCCAAGTTGCCTGCTTAACAAAGTGTGGCCAAGTTGCCTGCTAGGAAAAGTGTGGCCAAGTTGCCTGCTTAACAAAGTGTGGCCAAGTTGCCTGCTTAGCAAAGTGTGGTCAAGTTGCCTGCTTAGCAAAGTGTGGCCAAGTTGCCTGCTTAGCAAAGTGTGACCAAGGTGCCTGCTTAGCAAAGTGTGGCCAAGTTGCCTGCTTAGCAAAGTGTGGCCAAGGTGCCTGCTTAGCAAAGTGTGGTCAGAGTTGCCTGCTTAGCAAAGTGTGGCCAAGACACCTGCTTAGCAAAGTGTGACCAAGTTGCCTGCTTAGCAAAGTGTGGCCAAGTTGCCTGCTTAGCAAAGTGTGGCCAAGTTGCCTGCTTAGCAAAGTGTGACCAAGTTACCTGCTTAGCAAAGTGTGGCCAAGTTGCCTGCTTAGCAAAGTGTGGCCAAGGTACCTGCTTAGCAAAGTGTGGCCAAGTTGCCTGCTTAGCAAAGTGTGGTCAATGTGTCCGCTTAGCAAAGTGTGGCCAAGTTGCCTGCTTAGCAAAGTGTGGCCAATGTGTCCGCTTAGCAAAGTGTGGCCAAGTTGCCTGCTTAGAAAAGTGTGGCCAAGAAGCCTGCTTAGCAAAGTGTGGCCAAGTTGCCTGCTTAGCAAAGTGTGACCAAGTTGCCTGCTTAGAAAAGTGTGGCTAAGTTGCCTGCTTAGAAAAGTGTGGCCAAGTTGCCTGTAGGGCTGTACACCGGTACCAGCACCGTACCGAATACCGCTTCGCAAAATACCGGTAAATACCGTTTCAGATTTTAACGGTATGCTTATCGGTATTTTGCAAAACAATTAACACAACCAAAGCAGGCACTTGGCGGCCCACTTGGCTAAGTGCTTGACACACATAGATAGGAGTTACATACTTACAGAACTTGTTTGCTTCGAAGGTGCACTATATAGCGAGGCGAGTGCCGTGTCGCTGCCTTGTGCACGGTGTTCATTGTGATTGTTATCGCCACCGCGTAGTGGCGCTGCATATACTACAGCGCCACTACGCGGTGGGGATAGCAATCACAATAAGAACTGTGCATATGTCAGCAGCGATGTCGTGCTCGCTTCGCTATATATAGCGTGCCTTCAAAGTAAACAAGTTCGGCCGGCACCTGTATTGTAAGTACATATACTACAACTTTTCATGTGATGTTATCAGCATGCTTGGCAGATATTGATATGTTGTCTATATATGTCTGGAACTAGGCTAAGTGCGTACTTAGCATAGTTCAAAAGTCAAGACTTCTAGATACCGATAGCAGTACCGTTAAAATACCGTATCGTTTCGTTGGTACCGGTTATGGTACCGTACCGCTTCACCCTTAGCGGTATGCAGCCCTAGTTGCCTGCTTAGCAAAGTGTGGCCAAGTTGCCTGCTTAGAAAAGTGTGGCCAAGTTGCCTGCTTAGCAAAGTGTGACCAAGGTGCCTGCTTAGCAAAGTGTGGCCAAGTTGCCTGCTTAGCAAAGTGTGGCCAAGTTGCCTGCTTAGCAAAGTGTGGCCAAGTTGCCTGCTTAGCAAAGTGTGGCCAAGTTGCCTGCTTAGCAAAGTGTGGCCAAGTTGCCTGCTTAGCAAAGTGTGGCCAAGTTGCCTGCTTAGCAAAGTGTGGCCAAGTTGCCTGCTTAGCAAAGTGTGACCAAGTTGCCTGCTTAGAAAAGTGTGGCCAAGTTGCCTGCTTAGCAAAGTGTGGCCAAGTTGCCTGCTTAGCAAAGTGTGGCCAAGTTGCCTGCTTGGCAAAGTGTGGTCAGAGTTGCCTGCTTAGAAAAGTGTGGCCAGGTTGCCTGCTTAGCAAAGTGTGGCCAAGTTGCCTGCTTAGCAAAGTGTGGTCAAGGTGCCTGCTTAGCAAAGTGTGGCCAAGTTGCCTGCTTGGCAAAGTGTGGCCAAGTTGCCTGCTTAGAAAAGTGTGGCCAAGTTGCCTGCTTAGCAAAGTGTGGCCAAGTTGCCTGCTTGGCAAAGTGTGGTCAGAGTTGCCTGCTTAGCAAAGTGTGGCCAAGTTGCCTGCTTGGCAAAGTGTGGTCAGAGTTGCCTGCTTAGCAAAGTGTGGCCAAGTTGCCTGCTTAGAAAAGTGTGGCCAAGTTGCCTGCTTAAAAAAGTGTGGCCAAGTTGCCTGCTTGGTAAAACTTGTATCATATGCAGAGGAGTTGCTCAGGCTTGACTCCCCTAAGCAGTACTGAATACAGTCCCTAATTTAGCAACTGGACCAGCGACAGGTGACCTGCAGCACTGGTCATTGGCCAGGGCACAAACATCACACCTTGGATAGTACACATGAATCTCTCCATTCATTAAGGTCGAAATCTTGGAGAGACGATATTCTGCGAACAAAACTTATTACAACTTTCTTGATAAAGTACTTCAATTTTTTACAGTTTTTGTGATAAATATCTAGAATCTAGAGATGTAGGAAACATAACCCCATATAAAGTTGGAGAAATGTAATCAACCATAAATTTTAGTACTATAAGTTACAACCTGCTCCCTTCCTAAAGGTTTTTATGTTTGAAAGTGATGGTAATGAAATGTATGAGGAATGTTAAACTTTCGTTCAACTTTCCCTGTTGAAAAGTTACATAGACGGTTTACGGGTTTAGTATTTTTTATGTTAAAGTTGTGTGTTTTTAATGGTCCCCAACTAAGTATGTCTGCAATATTTGTCACCAGCACTTTAAAATAGGGTAAAGTGTGTTCTTCGTATACCTTGAGGTTTATATTGATAGGTTTGTGTAGGAAATTTCTGTAAGAAGTACTAATCTCTTTCATCATTTAATTGGTTTAATTGGTCCAATTTTACACACAAGGCTTTCTTTGTTCGCCAGGTAGCCATTCTGTGTTTAGTCAGATAGAAACTCTTTAGGAGCTCAGATAAAAAAAGACATTTCTTCACAGATTATGAAAGACTTACAAGTTAACAGCCACACTGCAGTCACTCAAGCATGATACTGGCATTTCTACCATTTACTCAGTTATAAGCAGTCATGGTGATTTGTATGGTGTGTTTACACAGACATGTATTCATTTTGGTAGTAGATGATGCTCAGTGCTTAAACATGCATGCGGTGTGTCTATAATTACATTCTGGTTTCAATAGAGTCTTACTCAACCAGGGCCAGACATCCTGTGTCGCAGAGGCCTTGAGAACCACGCAACATGGTCACAGCAAACTGATGTTTTTTACAAAAGGGTCGTAGCTTCAGAATGTCACGTATATACCTTGAGTCTCTTGTTACATGGAACTTGGCACATTCGCCCTGCAGATATGGTTTCAAACTGGTTTGCACTTTAGACTCTTGGTGCACCTTTTAGTATTAAATGTCCAGTGTTAGAGATAGGATAAACAAAAAGGTTGCATCCCCCTCATGCCAAGGTTCAGAAAAATCTGCATCCTGTACATGTGCTACATATTGGCCTTCAGTTGTTGTCACATGGGGGGGGGGGGGGGAGGGGGAATGGGCAGTATACACAATGAGCAGGTCTGGAGCTGTCATGAACGGGTTTATGACTGAACTCTCAATGGGAGGCACAGTGGACACACTTTTGATACCTTTGCATCCATACCACATAAGAACACTGTCATTGCCAGCCCTATGGTAATTTTCTATCTCACCTATATACACAATGACCACACCCTAGGCTTAGTACTTGATAGGGACTAAACTGTGGTATATGAGTAACTTGATAAGGACCTTGGGATCTGTCTATTCCATTGTCAGTGTCCAACAGTAGTGGACTAAGCTAGAAGTATAGGTGAATGAACCCTTATGGGTTAGCAAAAGGTCGGTAGCTTTCTCCACATACTTTAGAGATAAGGTTCCCATCAGAAAGACACTTCAAATACCAGGGTTCGACTTTCCCTAGATTTTGCTGTGGGCCCCTAGATTTTTTAGACTCTAGAGGGGCCCAAAATAGTATGTATAATGATACAGAAATGCTGTTTTTGTCCACTAAATTGATTAAAATAGCTTTTCGGGCCCCTAGCCTGAAATATATGTGTCAGAGCCTGAATACTGAGGTTAGGAGGAAGAATGGGTTAATATATTCACAGACAAACCAGCTTTTTGGACCACCTATCAAGACATGTCTGGAACTCCCTAAGTGTGAAAAGCAATATAGAGAATATACTGTGTATGTTGGTTACTTAAGTAAGCATCACCAGACAGTCAACAATTTGAACTTTCCTAAAGTGCTCAGCTTTTAGTACATGCTTAACTCCCTTCCTCCTCAAGTGTTTGTTCACGTACACCTAACATAAGAGTGGGGCAGTAAGCGTAAAAGGGTAAAAGTTCATTCTTAACTTAGAGAATATTGACTATTTTATTTGCAGCACTTGACATTTTTCTTCTTTTTCCCCAGGACATGCTCCGTCAGACATGGACAAGAGGATTCTGGTGTGGCATGGCTCCTACGATTCCATGGCGGACGTGCCAAAGGAAGTTAGGTGAGATATGGAATAATACCGACTGTAAACAAGGTCTCAGCTGATGGTCTGCTGACAGGGCGGGCCTCTGTGGGGCAGCGGGAGTCAGGGACGTGGTGATTCATAACCAGACACGGAGTGCCTGACCCCATACCTCTGTCCTGGACATGTTTGTTTACATAGCACCTGTCGCACTCACAGGTTAATGGGTGGTATTGTATGAATAGGATTTTAAACTGAATATTGTATTTCTCAGATTGATGTTATTGATGAATCTTAAAATGATTTAGTTTGAACTAGAATGTGATGGAGATTTGGATAGATTCATAAAATCCAAATTTTTTGAAGTCTTGAGAAGTGGAAATTTCTTTCACACAGTGTAATTTTATATATGGTGTTTACTGTTTGTAAACCAAACCCTGGGGGATATTTTTCATTGTGGTTTTTATTCTTAGGAAACCAGACCACGCGAGTTTCCATCCCACATGTGTATTAATTACTTGTAGGTGTGTGTTTCCTGTCAGGAATCGTGGTGCTGTTTGTATGTTCCCAATACAAGACAATAACTCCGGTGTTCATCTGAAGGCCATAGCTTATTTACCTCTCTAAGTTCTAAGTTAATGTGGCATCCAGAGAATCTTTTTTCCAATCGTTGAACTTTTCCCCAATATGTCAGTCACTGATGTAGATAGCTCAGTTTAGACAGCTGGTCCAGAAACTAGACTTGCATTATCAGCCGTGAACTTTTCAAAATATAGGTCCCAGCTCAGTGTGGCCTTAGGACTCGATCAAGCTTTTACAGAATCACACCTTTGTTCTTCCAGAAACTAGATATTCATAATCAGGGTTGAACTTTTCAAAAATATAGGTCCCAGCTGAGTGTGCCCTTAGACTTAGTTGTGATAAGCATAATCCTAAAGGATTCTCAAGGAGCTAGTGTCAGTGCGCCAAATTGTTTAGGAGAATTTTTGGCTTCTAACTTAACATATTTTAGTTTAATTAAGTGACAGTAGCTTTTATTAGTAATTGCTTGATAGTGAATCACTCTATTTATCAAATATTTAACGTGTAAAGATGCTGAGAAATGAACATATTAAGTAGTATTTAAATGAATTTTTTACTTTCAAATGCACACGAGTACTTACTGGAAAATCCCTCCTAAATGTATTGTAGTCAGAGTGTGACAAGTGGATTAGTGTCTAGCCTTTAAGAACAACCACAAACCCAAGACTTTTTCTCTAATCTGGGGATTATAGCATGCATCACAAATAAAGCTTCTGACCAAAAAACCTGAAAGACAAATTTAGAAGAAAAAAATTATAATGTTTAATACTTTGATTATGTAATTGTGAAATATTGGAAACATCACAACTGGTATATGTGAAAGATGGACACGTATTTCAGTTTAGTACTGAAACATGCTGTCATAGACTTTATTGCTAGGTGAAATTCAATTCGTCTGTTGGAGTATACTATATTAAGGCTAACCTCAAGTGTTTACCGACCAAGTTTATCTCAGCATCACTTCATCAGATGTCTGAAAAGTTTCTGTTTATCTCACCCCTCTATATTCAGCTTCCCAAAGGAAAGGTTTATTGCCAGCTATTTACTGGCTGTTTAAAGGTTTTTATTTCGAGGATGACCGGGACAATATTTCAAGATGATAGTTGCATAGCAACTGACCAATATATATTCGGCTGCAGGATGTTCAGTTTCATAAAAAAGGTGGGTGTGTGTTCTAGGATGATAGTTATACTGTTAGTGCACCACGCACATAAGCGCTCCTTCTGCACTGTTATATAGTAATTCTCTAGGATTGTTACTGTTGTTTCGTCTTCGTTCTAGCACCCTTTAGTCAGTAGTAGTCACATATGTCGTTTTCTTTTAAGGTATCCAATGAGCCGATATCTTTCTCATACAGCCTTCACATTCAACTTCTTATTGCTATAGGGTAGTAAGACTTTTGGGGGGTTGGGGGGAGGGGAGACACCAGACCTGGAAATGTAAAAATAGAATTGAATACCCCAGCAGGAAGACCACTTGAGGCCCTTCGTAAGGATGGTTGCACATGCACAATCAGGGGCCTGGGCGCAGAGTTAGCTTACCACAATACTGTATTAAATAGAAAATACTTTTAATTTCAGTTTTTCAACTTTCAAGAATGACAGCATTATCAAAGTCATGTTTTTTGTTTTTCCTTTGTGTTATGCAAGTTATCTAAGAGAACCTAGTATATATTTGAATGGCTGTCAGATTCTCTGGCCTGAGTTCTAACCCTAACCGGGGTATGTGAGAAAGTTACCAGTAACTTGGGGTTAGGCAGTTGTATTCGCGAGGTACTCTGGTTTTCTCCAGCACTTACAGCTGGCTATTCACGACTTAAAGCTGCAATATGACAGAAAAAGTGATGAATAATCAAAATTCCAAATTAAAGGGCAGGATCTAGAACATCCTCAGTATTCTACAGCTCTTTTGAATTACATCAGGATATTATCAGATTATCACTCTGTTAATAAATAAATCACTCAGAGGATATGATTTTTTCCCCATTCAAGAAAACTGAATGAAATTAATTTCTTTATTTCTACTGGAATCTACTGATAGCTCTAGTTAAAAAAACTCAAGATAATATCAAAAGATAATATTATACTCTATTTAGAATCTTGACTTGACAACAGCTACTTCAGCTAGTTTGACCCTTATGTGCACGGGCAGTAAATTAGGCTAACTATATCATGTAAAAACCCATTTATTAGCATTTAGAAAAAGTATGTGTCTATGATATTTGTTATGCATAATCTATTTGTTAAATGACCTGTCTTTTAACCTGGATTTTTTTACCATCAATACTGTTAAGTACACAAAGATATTGGTGATTTATTATTTAGTCATTATATACACATTTCTGTTTGATCTAAGTGTTTATATCCAACACATTAGAATTCTTGAATCAGCATTTCAGATTCCCTACTTCCCTTTATATTCCCTCTCTAATTTCTAACAGTTTGGGTGTTGTATCCCTTGCTGACATGCTTCCCATGTACATTACATACAAGATCTACACTAGCACCACCATGTGGGTGTTTGGGGAACTACACCACATGGATGTGGTACAGGCACCATAATTCATACATACCAGATGGCTAGTGAGAAAGGAAGGCAGAAGTTATGAACAATGGCCGTTTTGGTTGAGACAGTTCAAAATTTCTAATGTGAACTTCCCACACATGCAACATATGCATTCCATTGACGGTAAGAGTCTTTCCACTAAGTTGTATGTTTGTATTGGCTAAGGAGTTTGTGCATGATGTTCTGTAAACGTTGTACAGTCATATATTTCACACCTATTAGCATGAGAGGATCATAGCTTCCCAAAGTACGGCACAAGAAACCAAGCACCAAGACACAAATTTTCAGCTCTTCTTTTGATATTTTTGAATAGGTACGAGTATAGTTTTATAGTTTTAGCTTAGCGTGGTGTCAGGGGCTTTTTTTAACCAACAAACATCACTTTTTTAACCACTTTCGACTCCTTGGAGTCTTCTGTACATTTTCTCTCTTTCTCACGGCAATTTTTAATTGCCTCCACTATTTCACTCTCTTTTTGAACATTTTGTATACTTTTCCTTTATTTCCTTACACACTGAAAGAAGTATTGCACTTCATATCTCTTGGTGTTCTTGTGAGCTTTTTACTGACATATGTATAACCTAGAGTATTCATACTCAGGATGATGCCCTAACAATACCAATTGCACTTTCATAGCCTGGAGCTTCATCCCTAATTGTTTGAATGGTTATTTATTAAAGGGATTTTGTTCGCCCTCTTATCTTATGAGAAGCATGACATATATAATTTAGTCAGCAATTGAAGTCATGTACGTAGTTCATGGCATTGTTCGAAAACTGGGTCCAGACAGTGTTTTTTTGCATTTACCTTCAACTATTTGAACTGAACACAAGATATCAGTTGCAGCAATTTGCTTAATACCTTGCACTGAAGCCATGCTTGCACAAAGGTTTACAAAGACGTGTAATGAAATGAAGTTGGCTTTTTTTCATAATGAGATTTTATAAGTTATCTGTCTTTTTTGGCTTATTATTCAACGCTTTAATATCAATCAAAAAATTCCCCCTTGCCCTCTTCCAATGTAGATTTTAGTGAGACGATAATAACTTAATCAAATGTTAAATGTTAAAAATCTACTTCTAAATTACATCAATAATTAGCTATATTTCGACACAACTGGCCTAATTTCAATTTTATTTTGCAAAGTTTTGATATTTATATATATATATATATATATATATATATATATATATATATTTGTATTTATATATATTTATTTACGTAACTATATTTATAAATAAGTGTGTGTGGGTTCCATCACTGCTTCGTTGGCTAATTTTGAGTATTGTTGTTGCATGGACTATGTATATAACTGTTGGATAATGTTATACTATAAACGTTAAGTGTATTCTGCTTATTCATAATGTGCTGCTTGTTACTACTTGTACAGGTCAAGGCTTTGATAAGACAAACACCAGTGCATGCTAGATGTTTGGTGCCTCTAGAGGTGTTTATGGTGTCAAAAACTAGTCTCATAAAGAATTTATCTTACTCATATGTCTCAAGTTATGGCTAGATAGTGATAAATGGACAGGGACACACTTCAAGGTGTAAACAATTTAAAGTGGTACTCTGAGGTGTGGCACGCAGCTCTCGAAAATTCTTTTGTAAAGTAAACTATATTATGGATTACCTTTTTTGCATTTGTTAGCTTAAAAAGAATGAAGAGCTAAATTAACTTGCTTGTTTCTGATTTCTGAAATAATACGCCACCTTTCAATGCATCTGTATTAACAATGATGGTAAGAATCGCGGGCATAATCATTAATAAGCTTTTTGTGTGTTGAAAACATTCATTTTGCTAAAACATCTAACTTAGAGGTGATAGCCTTAATAGGAATGTAAAATCAAATGATATATGAATCATTTCTTGGTTTATGTGAGTAAAAATAGTAAAATCTTTTGAAAAACTTTCAAATAGATACATTCTCCATGAAAATGATAATGGGGTTATTGGTCTGCGGGAGGGGGGTTATGACAAAATATTCAAATCAATGGATAGCTTTAAAGTTAAAACTCAAGAACTCGTGCTATTTGACTAATATGGTAATGCTAATTAATTATAGTTGATGATTATGAGGGTAACTGAAGAGTCTACTTGGAATGTGTGATGGATGAGACATCTAAACGTTTGCCATCTCTTGCAGTGCCAGCAAGATGAAGAAGGCGAAGGATTTTGCCAGAATTCGCGTCAATATCTACATAATGCTGGTGACGTCCGTGGCGTGCGTGATAACAATCTACTTCTACCACAGAGAGGACCGCCAGTTCCACGAGAAAGTCAACCTGCTGGAGCAAGAGCACGCCAACGACAAGTGAGGAGGATAGACGAACTGTGGATTATGTGTCATTGACAGAATGAGTTCGAGGAATCATCGTAGAAACAGATGATATGAGGATCGTACTTGACAATTAGTTGATTTGTTTCTTTGAGTGTTGATACACCGCTAACCAAGATAAGATTTTGTTGCTAACAATCATTCTATTGTTGTAAAAGGATTGTTTCTCTCGTTAGGGGTAGGGTTAAGATTTGGTTCTGTATATGAGTGGAAAAGACTTGTAGAATATACTCAGTTCTTGTACTTGTGTTAGTTGGTGTGGTTTATACTAACGTAAGGGAGGTAGGATTCAATCCTCTCTCTTGTTTAGCTTTGTGAATATCTGCAACTCCTGCATACTTGAACTGTTATATCATGGTGCTATTGTAAAGATAAGGGTGCTAGAGATCTGGAAGCTTAAAAGCTAGAAATTCCAAATTTCATTTTGATGTGAAATTTTGATACACTTTCTTGATTTCGTTCTTTTCTTTGATTTCTGAAGGAGCTTAAAAGTTCATGTATAAGATTGTATTTTCATAATGCCATCACATTCCATTGTCTATACTATAGATCCACACATTTTATTAAAATGCTTTAGTCTCTTTGCTGCACAATCAAGGCCAGTAAAATGAACTGTATAGAAGGTATTCAGCTGATATTTTACTTAAGATGTAGTTTCAGGCGTTGCTGAAATGAATCTATTAGTTTGGTTAGTTTGCTAGCTCTGTATTGGTGAGGGATTCACCCTCTATTCTTTCTAATTGTTTGCAGTTAACTTGGATAGTAGAGGTGGGTGTTGCCTAAAAGGCATGAATATTGATAAAATTTGAAAAAAAAATGTTTATATATGTTCTTGATTCTGTATTTTGTTGAAAACAAACTAATCAATTATTGTAGAGCATAGAGTATATCATGAAGGCAATTCAATAGCCTGTTTGGCTGGAGAGAGAAAACAGAATGATTAGCTCTGGAACCCTTTTTCTATCATAACTTTGCTATTAAAGTGGGCAAGAGCATTTCCATGAAATATGATTGTGATCTATTATCTAGTGTAGTTCTGAGCAACAGAAGTAGATGTTATTCATAAAATGGTATTACATCGTTTTTGTTTTGTGTTACTCGGAGTGAAAATGGCAATTGTTGCCCATAAAATGGCATTGCAACCTTTTTGCGATTGGTAATTCTGGGGGCACATTGTTGACAATATTGTCCATAAAATGGTTCTGTAGCCTTTTGCTTACTGTACTGGTCAACGGGGATGAAATCTCCTCAATTAGATGGTGCTGTTTATTTGTTTATTGTTAGGAAATGACCGCTGCTGTATCGAAAGCACAATGGATATTAGCCAGGATATATAGGATATATCTCTGAGCACTGTCTTCGAATTGTTTTTGTATTTGTGCATTTGATTCAATAAATATGCAGCTTTACCAGTTGTACTGCTTAGTCCTGTTGCCCCTTAGTCAGTGTGCATCTAGGTATCTGCACACTATACCTTGTTCTTTTATGGGTATGCATTTTCATTATACTAGTTTATGCTCATGCCAATGATTATTGCATGTGAATAGCCTTATGAGATACATTTATTTGCAGGTAAATTTATTTTCGATTTGTATTATTCCTAATGTTTCTATATCATTTGGTTACGGCCATTCCTTCTAAGCCATTATTAGCATGCATGTTAATGCTTATTCTTCCAAACAGGAATTACACACGCACACTTGCAGAAATTACCTTTGATTTCCTTTGTTGTGTCTAGATAAAAAGCATTGCATCCTCTGCAGTGTCAGATGGGACTCTACTCCAGTATCAATAGGATGCAAGCATTTCCTCAGGGTGTCCATTTTTTAGCCGTCTGGTGCATAGAATGAATGTTTTGATATAGCAATGCATAGGTCCTTTCCTGAATGGGAACTTAGTTTTCTGGAGACCTTGACAACTGCCCCCTCCCCCACTCAATTCCACCATACCTAACTCTAGACAGTCCTGACTATGCACTTGAGTAAGCACGTTAATGTATATGAAATAGAAGGAAAGTAGGACCTGCCAGTCAAGGATATGAATATATCTTCCTAAGTGAAGCTAGCTTTATTAAGAAATAAGGTGCACATTGCAATCACCTTCTCCTTGCGAATTTTCTTTAAGCACTGCTATCATTTCACTGACATTTAATTGTTTAATTATTTTAATTTTAAAAGTTGTACCTTTTCTCCTAATTTTACTACGTGTAAGTTTTGTGGGAATACCAAATACCCTAATCTTACATTTTGCTTGAGTTTATTTCTCCTTCAAACATTTTTTGAATTTTGACTTTGATACTGTTGAAACTTTTAAACAGAAAAGTCATGTTTTCCTGCCAAGGCTGCCTTTTCACATGCCGAAAATGTCTTTGTTGAAGTTAATCTATTCAAATTCATTCTATTCTTATTCTTGATTTATTATTATGTTTTCCTTAAGTTGACAAATTTCCAATGAATGGCATCATGATCTATCGTGTTTCTATTGAGATTCGCAATAGTGCCCTGTTTCAAAGAGCTTTGTCACTTGTCTTAATTAAAGACATCTGCCGCTAGATATATTGTGAGGCGTTATGGGGCATGAAGAAAAAAACAAGTTAATCTTGCCATTATTCCCAGCATCACATAAATCAGTCGATTTCTCATGAATCTTCATCTGAACCCATGAATTGAGGATAGCGTGCATTTCCCAAACAACATGAAATCTAAAGGAAAAATCCAGCCAGCTGAGTTCTATTTACCAAATTCACTGGGGTGGAACCTGGTGAAGCAGGTCTGTAGAATTATAGGATTATCTTTCATGGCTGTTTCTTTACCTTGGGTCCTGCACATTGAATGGTGACCCTGAATCCTTGACCCCCACAGTTCAGCCCAGGACAGAGAATGTCTGGGTCGCTCTTGAGTGACAGACTTGATCACACAAATATGCTTTATGTATTCTGACTTCACATACCTAGAGTAAGGTCTCCTCCTGGCTGTCACTAATCTACCGTAACTCTTTTCTGGCTGACCTTGATAAGGGTGTGGGGATGTTGATCCATGTGGTCTGGCCTTTGACTCTCCAATTATGCACTAAATCAGGGTTTCAACTTCAACAACAAAACAAAATACCCTTTTACTGCAGTGAGTATTTTCAGAGAATATTTCGGTATATCCTAGTAAACAACCTTACAAGCAATTTTTGGTTTAAATCAAAAAAAAAAAGAATGATGAAAATGGTTACAATTTGTCCAAACAGGTTTGTCATTAACCCTGTCCTCCTCTGAAAAGCATCGTCTGGATCTATGATACTTTTAACAATAACATGAGAATAAAGGATTAATCAACAAAATATTTGTAGGAGAATTGTTTCCCAGGTTCTCATTAATATTTCTCCTTCAAACATTTTCTGAAAAACACAATGACATCATAGATATCACCAAAAGGCTTGATAGGCTGATTTGGGGAGCTACAGGCATGAAAAGGTAAATAACGATTGTGCCAACCTCTACACGAGAGATCTGGTCAGGAAGGACGCTGATGTCTTGGAGTGTGGGTGCGAGCATGCCGCAGCATTGCCATTACAGTTACCGCATGCATGATGGGTTTGCTGATCACGCGACAGCCACATTATCAGGCCCACTACCAGGAACTCTCCCTCTCTCAGCTTGAACACACTAAAACAAGGTGGGTGCGTTCTTACGTAAACTATCCTAGACGTTTGCTGAAGCTTGAGAATGCCTGCGGGAGATGCGTTGACTTTGTTTATGATCTGGCTATGGTATGGAGGTAGCACTACATCTGCTGTCTCTATACTTGTAGTATATCCCCAACCCACTATCACCTGGAGCCAAACTTATACCGGAATATCTTGATAACTTATCATTGTTTTTGAGGAGTATGTGGCAGAAAATTGTTCGTTCCTCTTTTCTTTGACTTCCAATCTTTTTATATTTTATAAATATGATACTCCATTTGCTGAGTTAAGTTCAATACTTTGTGCAAACTGGATGCAAATGAATTTGATGAATTTTTACGCCAAATTATGCACACTAATATCCTAGTTGCGACAAGCTGTTTAGTTTTAGTGCAAATGTTAACAACATAAATTTCCATCTACTATTCCCGTTACAAGAATATGATTAACATTTGAGGTAACTTATTTTAATTGAAAATGAAACCAACTATCAGCAAAATAATATGTAAAGTTTTTCACAAGATATGTTTCAGGCCATCCAGTATGCCGCTAACATGAGTAGGTATATAGCAAAATCCTTCATAAAAAAGTTTATTATTTGTTAAGGCTCTTATCTCCTAGGCACCAGAGAAGGGTAATGTGATATTGCGTGATTCGCAGAGTGACACGTCTCCCCCAGGCCATTCTCAAGCTCCCACACGTGGACAGTGGTACTTGTCCTACCCCCAGTCCTCAGCACATGTCCTCGTACAATACTGCACTAATAGCAATGTCATATTGCAACTCTACTTCGCACACAGTCACTCTACCCTCACACTCAGGGTTTCAGCCTAGGATAGGGTGTCCAAAATGTACAAATATCTGACAGCAACTGCAAACATTTATCTTGGATGCGTGATATCCTAAGTCATGTCCTAGAAACCACATTGGAGTGAAACTTATGAATCACTTGCTAGAAATCGGCTAGTTAGAAATTCTGAATCAACATGTTTTGGGTTTCAAAATGACCCTTGGACACCCTTTAGGTTAAAGTCCTGCTTCCATTTCTTGTATTTGTAGTAGTAAGGCACTAACCACTTATTTACCCATTTATCCATACAGCTCCCCCCTCCACAAAAAGAGGGGGGGGGGGGGTAAGGGCTGAATATTCTTCTGGAAATGTCTTCCTTAATAAATAGGTCTGTTTTCAAAACCATTGAAAAGTTTGGAAAGCAAATCTTGCAACAGTTAACAATTGATAATTTCCTTGCAACTATTTATTAAGAATTATTGCATGATCAGCAACTTTTCTTACTAGGAGCAAGGAGCAGGAGGACATCCTGACAAAATTGATGTGTGAATGGGTTAATCAGCTTTCAGACATTTTACAGACATGTGATATGACAAATTACTAAAAAACTACTCTAATGTATGTCTGAGTGGACTTGTAATCTTTCAAGTATGCAAAAAAATAATGAGCAATGTTTTGATAATATTGTGCTATTTATGATAAGAAATAACATCTTTCATGAACTTAAAAAAAGTTATTTCAGGTTCATTGGACCATTTCGGCATACTTAGGAAGAACTATTGAAAATGTCCTATGAGCAAGTTTCACCATATTTATTGTTGGTAATCTGTCATTTTACTTAGTTTGTAGTTCGCCTGGTTATCATAAATGTGCGGTCCTGTCCGATCTGTATTAACAACTTGTCTTAATCCTTGAGGTCCTGACTGTCATGTGTAATTTATAATCAGTGAGTGTTTTCAATTTTCAATCTCTGGTGAAAGGATAGTGTTGGAATGATGTTAAGTCTCATTCTGAACTTCTTTTATAAAAGGAACAATATCATTCTAACATTTTCACCAGAAAAATTTATAGAATATCTGTATATGACATATGTACGATACCTAGACACATGAATGGGCCCCAGAATTTTGCTTTAAAAAAGTGTGTTTTGATCTTGTCAACAAAGATTAAAACGCTGTGTTCATTTTATCCTTCTCTTACAGAAAACTGTTCATTGGTACTTAACATTTCCATATAGTGAGTTATGATTGTGCAGTGGTTTGGGCACTCTGGTTCTTTACCACTTATAACCTAGCCTAATATGACATATGAGTAGCAATAAGTGATATTTCTGTGTCGATATTGCCACACATACATGTTTCCGCCGTCAGAGTAGATTGATGGAGGAGGTGTTTACATGTGGTTCCTGGAGAGTTCCCCACAAATGGGTCACTGAATGTTCTCAGCTGTCACGCCAGACAAGCGTGCTACCAGAGCTTACATTAGAGTCCTGCATATATTGAACCACATCATGGCACCAAAACATGCCCTGGATCAGGGAATCAGGTCAAGCTGCCTCACAGGAGGAGAGGCTTCCAACTTTTTCTCAAGTGTCAGGTTGCCCGGGACCTAAGCATTCTCCGCAAGAAATAAATATTATTAGAAAGATTTTTTGTAAACAAATTTCCACTTGCAAAAATATGATATGAAAAAGTTGATGCAGACAAGTCTTTCATTTTTGGCTGTCTACAAAACGTGCGAAATGAACAAAGGGCTACAGTCTGTTCCCAGATGTTTATGTATTATGTTTTGTAAGTGGATATTTGATTCATCAGCAGGTAGCAGGAAGACTCTTCAGTTCTCATAAACTTGTTTTCAAGCTGAAAGGTGTTTAGAATAACATTCTTGGCTTTAATTTCAAAACTGGGTCTTTTATTCAGGAACTCTTTTGCAGTTAAGCTGGCCAGTAAGTCTCCCTGCAAGTACAAAACAAAACAACACTTTTTTACCTGAGCGGTGCAAAACATGCCGATAGTTCAGTTACAATTCTTTCAGTTAAATACCCAGGAATGCTACCAGCACTATGGCTATATTTTAAAATATTAAATAATAATAATATAACTGTTTTTAAAGAGCTGTTACACCTGTTCAGTAAATATAAGAAACTGAACAACTCCTAGGTGGTCTTTGAATGCATGTTGCTTAAGGGTGAACTTGTGTATTTTTACATGGGGAACTTAGGTAAGGGACATTGCAGGCAAGTGGTATCTCTTATCAGGTGAACTCTTAAGTGGGTTTGATTGTTCTATTGTCTGCAGGCACTCTTTAAAGGTTGTCTCTGAGGTTGACTGATCTGTTATTTCTCTGCAGTCATGTTTTTCCAGCCAGCCCCCAGAGTACTTTGCCCCCTTCTCGTGTGTCATATTATCATCATACTGTGTGCTGCTGCACCAGCTTGCTGTGTTGATCTCCACAGAGAATGCGTCTACCCCATAGTCTCTATCTCTCTTGCAGATTTGCATGTGTTTCAGCTGTGGGCTAGCTGGGTCAGGTATCCAGATCCAGCTTCTCTGATATCACTATCTCTTCAGCTGCCTCTCAATCCATCTGCATATAGATGAGAGGCACATGATCTGGCATTCATAAACATATCTTATCAAATATAATAACTTTTGAAAAATATTCAAAGAAGAATTGTTAAGCTTAAAAAGAACAGCAACTACACTCAAATATTTTTCTAAATGTTACATACCGTAAATTCTCGCAAATATCGGACACTTTTTTATTAATTATGGTTTTCGCTGGCTGATGGTGGCCGAAATTTTCCGAAATAGCGTAGTAATCAAGCTATTTTCAAAATTGTCAGACCATGTGTGCACTCCCTATGGTAATTGGTTATGTGAACTCATTGTTGCCTGGTGATCCTGTGTAGTCTGACTTAAGTACATATCTTCACTACAAGTACAATCATACACTGTCATGCTGTCCATAGAAACAATGGGACGTTGAAGACCTTGTGTTTTTTTCGCATGGATAAATCACCTTTCTTTATGAGCAGTGCAGATTGCAGAATGTTTGCACTTGTTGTGTCAGACCACTACAGGATGCTCTAGTTATCAATTGAGTTCAGCACCCCTGTTTTTTAGGGCAAGATGAGGCAGGTTCTGATAATATTCTTCTCCTCAGGCTGGCGTGTTCAGCTGCCGTTACAGCATAGTGACAGTTTCTAACAGAGTATTATTGCTTTGTTATTAATTCTATAGAGGCAGAAATGTTGCATGCTAAATTTATTTGTCAAATGTCCCTATTGAATTATGAAATTATTGATTAATTTCTATTATATATATATATATGTATATATATATATATATATATATATATATATATATATATATATATATATATATATATATATATATATATATATATATATGTACTTAGTATATATATATGTTTATATATGTATATATATATATATATATATATATATATATATATATATATATATATATATATATATATATATATATATATATATATATATTTATTAATGTCCCTGTTAGAGGGCGTTAACATTCAATTGCTAGGATAAAACATCTAATAAAGCAAAAGATACTTTCAGTCTGTGTGATATATAGAGTAATTTAGATTGTGGAGCCAGCTGTCACTGACTAGCATTTGTAGAGGATTTATCTCAGACCTGCTGTCATTATCTCATCTATTGCCTCTGTCTCCTATTATAGTCTCAATGTTGTTATCATGCCATGACCCAGTTCTGTCGACCTTTTAATTCCATAATAAAATGTTGCCGTTCTGCGGATCAGTTTAACTGGTCTATGCAATTCACCCTCTTGGGGATGTAGCACCTAAGCATAACTAGGGATTTAAAGCCCATTTGAAATTTACTTCATACAAACTGGCTCAGTAGTGCTTTGCAGACTGGGGATATAGAGCAGATGCAGCAGAACTTGGGGTGTAAAGCCCTTGCAAAACTAGGGATTTTAAATGGATTCCACACTAATGGGCTCTGTTGAGCCATTCAAAACTAGAGATATAGCGCCCTTACAACTAGGGCTTTAAAGCTCATTTATACTGAAGAACTCATGCAGAAGTCTTCAGCCTCCATGCAAAATGGGGTGTTTCTAAGAGTAAACGATAATGGGGGTGTAGAGGCCTTGCAAAACTGGGGATGTAGAGTCCATGCAAAACTAGAGATGTACCATTCAAAACTGCAGAGTTCATCTAAAATTAGTTTTGTAGAACCCTTGCTAACCTATCAATGTAGAGCCCATGCAAATCAGAGAGCCCAATAAAATCTACAGAAGTAGAACCTATGCAAAATGGTGATGTAGAGTGCATATAAAGGGAAAGAATTAGAGCCCATGTAAAATGGTAATGTAGAGTGATTATAAAGGGAAGGAATTGGAGCTCATGTAAAATGGTAATGTAGAGTGCATATAAAGGGAAGGAATTAGAGCAATGTAAAATGCTAATGTAGAGTGCATATAAAGGGAAAGATTTAGAGCCCATGTAAAATGGTAATGTAGAGTGCATATAAAGGGAATGATTTAGAGCCCATGTAAAATGGTAATGTAGAGTCCATATAAAGGGAAGGAATTAAAGCCCATGTAAAATGGTAATGTAGAGTGCATATAAAGGGAATGATTTAGAGCCCATGTAAAATGGTATGTAGAGTCCATATAAAGGGAAGGGATTTGAGCCCATGTAAAATGGTAATGTAGAGTGCATATAAAGGGAAGGGATTAGAGCCCATGTAAAATGGTAATGTAGAGTGCATATAAAGGGAGGATTAGAGCCCATGTAAAATGGTAATGTAGAGTGCATATAAAGGGATGGAATTAAAGCCCATGCAAAATGGTAATGTAGAGTGCATATACAGGGAAAGATTTAGAGCCCATGCAAAATGGTATGTAGAGTGCATATAAAGGGAAGGAATTAGAGCCCATGCAAAATGCTAATGTAGAGTGCATATAAAGGGAAAGATTAAGAGCCCATGTAAAATGCTAATGTAGAGTGCATATAAAGGGAAAGATTTAGAGCCCATGCAAAATGCTAATGTAGAGTGCATATTAAGGGAAGGAATTGGAGCAATGTAAAATGGTAATGTAGAGTCCATATAAAGGGAAGGAATTAGAGCCCATGTAAAATGGTAATGTAGAGTCCATATAAAGGGAAAGATTTAGAGCCCATGCAAAATGGTATGTAGAGTCCATATAAAGGGAATGAATTAGAGCACATGCAAAATGGTATGTAGAGTGCATATAAAGGGAAAGATTTAGAGCCCATGAAAAATGGTAATGTAGAGTCCATATAAAGGGAATGAATTAGAGCACATGCAAAATGGTATGTAGAGTGCATATAAAGGGAAGGAATTAGAGCAATGTAAAATGGTAATGTAGAGTCCATATAGAGGGAAGGAATTAGAGCCCTTGCAAAATGGTATGTAGAGTGTGTATAACGAGAATGGATTAGAGCAATGTACAATTGTAGAACCCTTCAATACAGTCTATGTAGAGTACATACAAAATAGCATGTTGAGCCCAAATATAAATTATATGGATCTATCGATGAGGCCATGGATCTAACACAACCTCTCTATTTGGCCTTAAGAGCCCATAGATCTAACATGACATTTGTCTTTGGTCTTTAATTGCCATTCATGATCATCTTGTTAATCATTGGATGTTTTCCATTCATTTGAAGGACTCAACATTGGAATAAGATAAATTGTTGACTGTGGTTATTTTCTAGCACTCAGAAGATGATCAAGGCGAAGGATTGGGCGAGGATTCGCATCAACATCTACATGATGCTGAGTACCGCGATGGCGTGCGTCTGCATCATCTACTGGGGCCAGAACTACCGCAAGGAGCGCTGGGCCCAGGTCACAGAGGAGGGCGCGGCCAGCCAGAAATAAGAGTGAACAGTATTACAGGGACTTCCTCTTCCTATGACTGGAGATCAGGAGCAGACCTGGAGATGTGGTGGACATACCCTGAGCAGCCAAGCTTACAGCAACTCTTTTAGAAGTGACGTTTATAAGTGATGATTGTTTAACCTTATCCTTTCATTAGGAATTTCAAGCTGCTGTATCAGGAGTGGGGAAAGCAGAGAAGCGAATTAGACCAAGCTTATTGCAACTTTCTTATAAATGTAGTTGTAACCTATAAGATTTTTCCTTTAATAAGGAATGTCCATATTTACCTGAAGTTATATTGGCGCTCATACCAGCAGAATATCAGGCCCAGCTATGTTCAGCTCTTTTATAGGTGATGTTGTATCAGTTGAGCTTGTGATGAGTGTTTGAAGTATGATCATATGTATTTCATTATTCTATTTTTCACTTTGCTGTTGATCATTCTAATGACTGGATTTTTTCACAAATTTTTTGTCTTAATGTATTTATAGTTTGTATAGATGTTTGGTTATACATATATGCTTTTAAGTACTATTTTCCTGAAATGGTTGTTCTTTCAAAGCTGCTTATAGATAACTAAAAACTTTTTAAAGAGATGGGCAGTTTTTATGTGATGCTCTGTTTTTAAATGGAATGGGAGTCCCGCTCAAGCCCTGTTGAGTAATATAAGTGCTTTTATATACACTATCAGTCAGCGTAAGATATTCAGTATATTTAATATCATTTTAAGCAAAAGGTTAAAGATGTGGATCTCTAAACCAGTGTATTCATGTATAACTAGATCATAAAGTATCCAACATAGGGAATATGCTTAAAGTCAAGTGTAAGTTCATATTTAGGTGGTGGTTACACATGTTTACTTCTATCCATACATGTAATGGTTTTAACCAATGAAACTGCCCTCTTAAAATCCTCAAAATTTAAGTTGAGGAACATTTATTTTTCATACTGTGTATACAATCTCAGTGAATTTTATTTGTTCCTTGTACAACTCTCTAATGCAGGGTTAATAATATGGATGCTACTAGATTACCAATGCCCACTTCTGAGAAGTGATTTTTCCATAAGTACTGGACAATACCAAACCTGATAAATCTTCAGATTTGTTTGCTGTATTATAAAAGTTCTATGAATGATAGCAAAAAATAAAGATTAAAATCTCTATAAAGCCATAAAGCTATATATTGGATTTGAAAAGATAAATTGTATTGGTAAGGATGGATATTTTTCTATGGTGATGACAGTGCTATCATTTACCATATCTACAAGGGGTAGAGGGTGAAACCCATGCACAGATTGAGTTGAATATGTTTAGTAGTTCACCCTTGATATCTTGTATGTACATGGTATATCTCATTCTGGAATGTGTATATTGCTTAATGTAATAAAGCTTTGTATTTGATATTGTCTGCATTTGATAAAATGCTCTAAGAATCTACAGTGGTACTGTTTGACCAGTTGAGATTGGAAATAATGGCAGCTTTCTTTTGATTGCGCCAGGCACTCTGCCCTATTTATATGTTCCACAATCTGGAATTTTATACGTTCTTTTTTGAAAGGTTTACATGTAGCAAGTTCTACTAAAATGATACATGACTAAATGTCAACACAAGTTAAATTTAGGAATTTTATAACAAATGAGATATTTTAGGTTGATAAAATTTAGGTTTATTGATGTGTTAATTCTCTTGGATAGTAAAAGTAAAAATTTAAAGATTTCTTATCCAAAATATGATATGTGAAATCCATTTAAAGGATTGCGTGAAAAAGCAATATGATCCGTAAAATGGAATTGAGGAGTTGAATTGTACAGTTTATACAGGATGTGATTGTGAACGTCTCTTTGATCAATAAATGCATATGTTACAGTTTATTCTCCAGTGTTTCCTTGCTCCAGTGCATGTACCTAGTGTTGTGTTTAGTAGAGGGTGATATCAGAATTAAGGAGAGGCACTAAATAAGAACAAATGGGGATCCAATTTATTTTATCATTTGAAAAATCATTTTTAGTAAGCCCTTCACAAATAGAAAGAATACACTGTTTTGTGTAAATATTCTTAGTCATAAGTCATTCAAAAATACAAAAACAAAATTGTTAAAACTATCATTTCATATGAAAACATCAAAATTAAAAAGACCCCTAGAACCTCTTTGATAGTGTCCTGTTTTTGCTAGTCCTTGTACACTGATATCAAACATGCGTGGGCTTCTTTGCAATAAGTAGTGCAATGCAATTAGAATATGGAATGAATCCAATTGTGCACCAAACAGATATGCATGAATGCAAATAGATCAAAGATAAAAAAGTTTTAAACTTAAAATGGGTAGAAATTTGCTTTTATTCAATATTATAAGTACTGGAGTGTACAGAAAGTGGTGGGTGAATGTTTGAGACTCGATAGAGAGTATAAAAAATCTTTCGTCATTATCCATTATGTTTAAATCGAATGATATCGAGATATCTCAGAATATCATAATAAAAAATTATCAAGTCATGCAAAAGTTTGGTGCAAATATTGAGTTGCATTACACTAGATACAAAGAAGGGAATGCCAAAAAGAAGGTATTTCATGCATGAAGTAGTATCAGATGTATTTACAGAGATAGGGTGGTATATATAACATTCCTAGGAAAAAAATAAGATTAAATTGTCCAGAAATTCTCTGGGGAATAGGAATGTGGATGTATATCGCCCTGAAAAAATGCATACAGATGTTAATTTATGAAATATGAGTCCTGTATCCCCTGGTACATAACTGAGGTACGGCCTAAACCTCTGTCCCAGCACCATCACACTGTTAACAAAACCCAACTCTCTACAAGTGAAATACCACTTTTTCACATCAGCTCTGTTTGATAGTGGCGCCATCTATTGCTCACCAACTCACTAAAAAAAGAAGGGGCCATGACCTCAAAAAATTGTAAAAAATTGCTCTATGGGTCAACAGCCGTCACTTGTTTGTGTTTGTAAGGTGTTATGTTCGGTGTATCTCATTTTACGTGTTGAAATATGAGTACTTCACCGAAAGATTGCTGTTTATCGACCCCTGGTCCCTTTTCTATGATTCTACCACCAGGTGTCACTACCTACACGGCCCAAATAGACGATAGTGACATCTATTGCTTGGGAAACCCTTTAAATTATCATAATTTACCACCGAGGTCTCGTGTTGAGGTTGAGCCAAAACATGGCTACCCCATACCTACTATGATCCAACCTTCTGGTCTTAGCCAGCTCATTCACTAAGTGCAGCCATGCTGATTATTTATTATGATACTGTACTATGATAATATACACTATTATGTATCATTATTCATTGTTTTTATACTGTTGAGTGTAACTTAGAGTGTCAAAAATTGTACTTTGAAAAAGATGTGCATGTTAGACAAGTCTAGGGAAGGTGTAGAATTTTCCATTGGTTTTAGGAAGTACATGTACTTCTTATCCCTCACTGTAACATTACATCTATGTTTCCTCTTTATATCTAAACAAGTATTCCTTATATTTTTATTTATTTTAGATCAAATTTTTCTCCTGAGTGGTCAGTATTGGTCAGTTGCATTTGGCGCTACCTGGATTGGCATACCACGGTTAGATTTTGAGTTTGAAAATAATTATCTTCCTTAGTGGTTGAAAGTCATGGTTTGAGAGCCATGCATCCACACTTATCAAATTTGAAAAATCCACTCCTAAATAAATGGAGATATGAAATACATGATTGTACATTCTGGACAAAAGTATTTGTTCTCTGGGTGGACTTCTGTTTATTTTTGGGTTTGTATCAATTTTCCAGGATAAAGCTACCACCATGATGAACTTATATATCTTGAGTTTTTCTTTTTCTTCATTTTATGGGGAACTTGTTTGATAATAAACATGATAACACATACTGATAATAAGGTATCTTATATGAAATATATGTTTTAATCTGCAGCTGGAGTGAGATGAAAGGCAGTTGGCATTGGCTGGAGGTGGCATTGGTTATATACTGTATACACCAACTCATAGTTGGAATAACTTTTTCCTTCCATTTCAGGGTTACCAAGTTAAAGATATCAAGGATTAATATCGGAAGACTCCTTTATGCTTTGTCAGTTTCATGATAACAAGCCATCCACACTTTAATAATGCTTTATCATATTTCTCTCGTGTTTTCTTTTCAGTTCAGAACAAACCTTTCTGCAATTGGTAAACCAGACATCTTAATTGAACCGCAAATTTTATGATTGTATCTTTTATTTTTTCAGTGTAACTAAGATGAAGACAGCGAGAGACTGGGCAAAGATCTGCATCAATATGGGCATGATCTTCATGATCTTAATTAAACTGTTATTTTATGATTGTATCTTTTATTTTTTCAGTGTAACTGAGAGACAGCGAGAGACTGGGCAAAGATCTGCATCAATATGGGGATGATCTTTACGATCTTGATTAAACTGTTATTTTATGATTGTATCTTTTATTTTTTCAGAGTAACAAAGATGAAGACAGCGAGAGACTTGGCCAGGATCCGCATCAATTTGGGGATGATCTTTATGATCTTAATTAAACTGTTATTTTATGATTATATCTTTTATTTTTTCAGTGTGACTAAGATGAAGACAGCGAGAGACTTGGCCAGGATCCGCATCAATTTGGGGATGATCTTTATGATCTTAATTAAACTGTTATTTTATGATTATATCTTTTATTTTTTCAGTGTAACTAAGATGAAGACAGCGAGAGACTGGGCCAGGATCCGCATCAATTTGGGCATGATCTTAATTATAACTGTTATTTTATGATTGTATCTTTTATTTTTTCAGTGTGACTAAGATGAAGACCGCGAGAGACTGGGCTAGGATCCGTATCAATTTGGGGATGATCTTAAACTGTTATTTTATGATTGTATCTTTTATTTTTTCAGTGTGACTAAGATGAAGACAGCGAGAGACTGAGCGAAGATCCATATCAATTTGGGGATGATCATCATGATCTTAATTTAAACTGTTATTTTATGATTGTATCTTTTATTTTTTCAGTGTGACTAAGATGAAGACCGCGAGAGACTGGGCCAGGATACGTATCAATATCGGGATGATCTTCACCACGGTGTTGGCGTGCGGACTGATGATGTTCCTGGGCAAGAGAGCGCAGGCGAGGGGCGAGTCTGTCACACAGATGAACCGCGACTGGCATGCCAAGCAGAAGGAAGGATCACAAGGGAAATAAATCTATTCTGCTTTAGGAATTTAGGCAAGTGCATCTCAATGCACAGTCACAGAATTTTCAGCTTTATTTTGGAATACTGATGGAGTTTGTGACAGAATGAGATATCGTCCACTACATTCTCTTGTAGTGGAATAGGGTTGAATAATATATTTCCAAAATGACAAAAAAAACTAACGTGACTTAGATTTATCTTCACCTAGGGTGGATCTCAAATTCCTACAAGGAATTTAGAATTTTTGAGGCACTGCTTGCGTTCAATTCCCTCCTTATAAAGGATAGACCTAGCACAAACTGGCATAACATTTGTCTTGTTTAAAGAAAAAGGTAAACAACTTTCACAAAGCTGGACAAAGATGGGTTTAAGTGTTTGATAAATGCATTAACAAGGGGTATCTTAAGATAACATCAGTTGTTTTTCACATTATTACATTATGGAAGTTTACTTTCAGCCTATTGCACATGTAATATGTTTTTGCTTGGTGAAGAGCAATGTCTAATTTTCATTCTGTTTGATGAAATGTTCATGAGTTCAGATGGCAGTGATGTTTCACTGATTGCTTGGATATGATAACTTAACTATTACATGGTTCAGGTTCTAGTTAGTGCGACTCTAATCTTTAGAAAATATCAGTTTAATGATGTATAAATGTACTTATTTCACCTAAATGATTGAAAAGCCCAGAGTGGATGCATTGATTATGATAAAAGATGGTCACTCAAAATGATCAATTTATGGATAAGAATTGAATAAATATTGGTGCACAAACAATGAATAACAGTTATCAGTGATCAGCTAGCGAAATTAAAATTATTCAACCACCAATACTATCCAAACCTTTGATAGATTGAGGGAATATTCCTAAAACATCCAAGGTCTTCAAGTATGACCATGTAGGATAAGTGAATATAAACTAATGGTATATCCCCCTTGTTGCAAGGAATATTGATCAGTTTACTTATTGTTAAAACCCTGGAGCAGGTATTGTGGTGAAATGTTTACGAACATCAGTACTTAAAGAAAATATGCTATACATTGCTGGACATCTCTATGGCCTGATACTGTATTATTTTATCAAAACAGCAGAAACCACTTATGTTATCTGTCCTCCATGTGTATGTATTTAGGTGTCAATGTTATGCCAGGCGTATTCCCTACACAACAGGTGTTGTTTTCCTGCACAGGTCACCACATGGTCAGTGCCATACAATGTTCAGGTTGCTGATAGTGTTAGCCAAGACACATGCTCAATTGCCTAGCAGACACCATCCTATAATAATAATTCCTGCTAAATTAATACATAAGTGTTCATGAAACTGCTATTTACCATGTGCTAGTCAATCTCCTGAAGAAAATATGTAATGATTTGCTTCTATTTGTGCTACTTCATGTGTGTATTAGCATAAGGAATAAACTGATTGAACTCAAATTTGTTGTACTTTATTTGTATTTCCCCACCAGGTATATCTGAAAATGTCTTAATTTGCATAAAATTCCCAAAAACAATTTTTTCAATGAAAATCACTTAGTTCCAGAAATCTTTAATTGAAAAAATACTATTTTTCCTAGATGGTCTGCCAACCTCTTAAAATCTTGCGAATAAGGGCAATAGTTTTAGGATTTTCCTTTAGAAAATGAAACATTAATTTCTTTCCTTTAATTTACTATTATTAACTTTCCCATTCACATTAGAGTTGTTTAAGATGTTGGAATGTGTCAGCACCAAGTTATTCAAAAACTGCATGTTACAACAACTGGCATCTAGACTGCATAAACAAAGACTTGGTTATTTATCACTGGAAATGAACGGTATTCAGCCACATTCTAGAAAGATTGCGTTCAATTACAATTACAAAATCTTTCACAATTTAAAAGTGATAACCTGCTCAGCAAAATTTAGCAAAATGATTGATGAGGTATCCAGTCAATCTGATAATTGTAAAGTCTACTTTACTTTATATGAAAGCATTTGGCTCTACTGAGAGAGAAAATACTTACAGCGGTAGCAATATCCAAGCCAAACATTTGACTCACAACATTTTTACCTTAGATCATGGTTAATCTTATTACTAATATAATCTACCATCACAAACACAAAGCTGTATTAGCTTACAAGGCATCTACAGGATCAATAGGGGTGTGGCTGACATCAAAGATTACCCTTCGAAAATATACTTGATATATAGGACATTCCTGGCCTCGTTGTAATAACTATTACACAAGCAATCAATTAGCTTTTGGGTATTAATGTGCCTAAGAATATCCGTACCAGTATGTATGGACAGACTTGGTAACAGGGCCCAGTGACTTATGAATCGGCAATCTTAAATATGAGGGTCAAATTGATCCTGCAACTGCTTAAAACACAATTTGACACTAGGATGCTGGCAACTGCACATTTCTCACCAGATTCCATTCCATCATCAACTCCATGATATGCCTCTCTGGAGGAGCACAATTGGCTGAAATCGTATGCAAATTTACATAACCTAAAATACAAGGTCAAATGTAGTTGACCCATTTTATTTAAAGTAGACATAAAGAAAACCACAAAGTCTCAAATAAATAAATATTCAATATTTTAATCTAATCTGTAACTCCATTTTCATAATACAGAAGGCGCAAATAGTTTTTCTTATACAAGTCATACTCAGTACCCTCCAATGATCAGCGTCAGTTTGACTACAAGCTAGGGAAATGGAGAGAGTAATAACAGACCAAACCATCCTCCCATAGTAAGCTTATAGTAATAAAACACGCTTTTATGCAAATTGAGAATTCTTGGAAACTATTGTCAATCTTAATAAACAAGCGAAACCATGGTCTTAGCCAGCAGGGAGTCTGGGTGCCTTTTTGGACACCCAAACCCTTAAAAAGCACCCCTCAGGACACCCAAGTTTTATTTGTGAGGAATTTCTTAGAATGTCAATCAAAAGCATATGATTGAATTTTTTCCATCTCAATATAATTGCAGTGATATTGTATAAGGATATCATGCCTTATTTTGATAATTGTATACATGTTTATGGTTGAAATCTGACTATGTTGTGATCCCCCTTAAAAATTTGGACGCCCAAAGATTTTACAATTGCCCAGTTTAGACACCCAGTTTCTAAATCCTGGCTAAGACCCTGAGCGAACTAGATACAATCTGACTTTGAAAACTTACAAGCTTTTCTCGAGACTATCGGACCACCTTGGTACCCTGTGCAGGACTGAGATGAGGAACATTCTGTTTTGGTTATCAACCAAAGGACGCAGGTCACACTGTGTTTTGGCTCAGTGAGGAGCTGTTCTTTTGATGTTCCAGTCTTGTTAAAATTCTTAAAACCTTTGTAATGAAGTACAGATTACCAGTTCTTGATTTTAGCCAATATATATGTGCGTGTGTGTGTATTTATATATGTATAAAGCATGTTTCAGAATTCTAAGTCAACCCTTATCATCAGTAATACAAGTCATAATTGACTTTCACATGCAGTTGAAAACCTTATCAGAAATAATTTTTGAGTTCCCAAGATATTTCAACCCCATTCAATTAGTTATTCTAATAGTTCAAATATTTCTATTGAAATGATTATATACAAGTTCATTCACTGCTACGTGGCGTCCTGTAGATAGCCACCTACGTCTGCCTTGACCATGTCCATACAGACGTCAGTGAAGCCCAGGTCCCTAGCCAGCCTGTAGGCGGCCAGTCTGTCCTGTAGCTGTTCCAGTAGTTTCTTCATGTTAGTCACCATACTGCTACTCTTACTGCTCTCTTTCTTCAGCCTACAACATAGAAATTAAGCCTTAATCACAGATCTCATTGAAAAAAGTAATTTGGACCATTGTGTACATTTGAAAATAACTAAGAAACTAAGCATAAATTGACAACGCACATGCAGGAGAGTTTTGGGTTTGGTTCTAAACAACATTTCTGCTTAACATAAATACTGAATATATATATATATATATATATAAATATATATATATATATATATATATATATATATATATATATATATATATATATATATATATATATATATATATATATATATGTATATATATATATATATATATATATATATATATATATATATATTTATATATATATATATGTACATAAATAGATACACAGAGCAGGTATAACTTACCTGTCAGCCACCTCTGCCACCAGTGTAGGGCTGATCTTGATGTGGGGCCTCATATCCTGCAGGTACTTGAAGTCCTTGTTAACTATCACCTGATGATAAACTGCCCCTGCCCAGTCCCCATGTCTACTATAGGCATCAGCTACTATATAACCCTGAAACAACAGGTAAAGTACAATACAGTCTAGCCAACAGTAATACACAGCTATATAATATGTCAAATTATTTTAAAAACTAGGATTAAGCTTGATTGTAGGAAAGTGTCCTTTAACTTGACCAATTATTGTGCAAGCACTTAAAGGCTGATTTGCAAGTCATTCGCAGCATGTGGAGGTCACTTTTACTAAGTGACTAAGAAAGGTAACCTGAAAAATCTGAAGGAAGTAAGAGCGAGGAAAGTCAAGCTTCAACTAATGTTTTTGAGTTGTAGTTTATTGAAGTATGGGGAAAAGCATTACTCACAATCATAAACAAACATACTACACTTAATAAATATATTCTCTAGACATTTATTTGCAATGCAGCATAAAGTGTTATGTCCAGAGTAAATAGCTTACCTCGTAGAATTTATTGTGTCTATGTACAAATTTTGTAACTGCCTCTTCGTCCAAATTAATGACCTTTGACCCTGACCATGCCAGCAGGTGACTCTGTAAGGCTACAAGGCGTGCCTGTTTAACACACTGCTCTGCATGCCGCAGACACCCTTCCTACAAGACATAAGACAGAAAAACATGTCTTAACATCAACAGTGGAGGGTGAAAAGGATTGAATGATACCCCTAAAGTGTGATGATTTTTATTTGCACCCTTTCATTTTGGCCTGAAAACTGAACCTTCTACTCTTAAATTCTGTTTTATCATCTTCTATCTTCCAAAGAGTCAATTAAACCCATTTATGCTGACTAAAATGTAAATATACAAGATACTGATGAAGTTTCTAAAGCAATTAAACAAACATATACATTTATATATACATATATATATATATATATGTATATACTTATTTATATATATATATATATATATATATATATATATATATATATATATATATATATATATATATATATATATATATATATATATATATATATATATATATATATATATATATATATATATATATATATATATATATATACACACATATATTCTCCCCTCTGGATTCTTTCTCTCATGACATAGTAGAGTAGGTCAGTAGAGGTACATTCCTGAGTTGCAGACTGTCCTTGTCTGACACCATAGACTAGCAATATAACTGTCATGTCAAGTACCATAGGTGTGAGATATTGGTCAATCTCAGCTGACCCAGTCTTAAAAAACACCTAGATCATATCAAAGACATAGCTATAAGGCCATTTCAGGTCAACCGGTGACCACAAAGATAAGACTCGCTTGAAGTTTGTTTGAACTAAATCTGACAAAAACAGTCCTACATAGATGACCGCTGTGATAGGGCAAATAAAAGGGTTTATTAGTTTATGCTGAACCAAAACTGCCAACAGACAAAAGGCAAAGGTACAGGTTGTTTGTTTGTGCTAAAGGTGAATGTGACGCCAGCAGTAGGTCAAATACATCAAAAGGGGACTCATTCTTATTTTCTTCTGTTCAATTGGTTAATAATAATAGAAGTCACATTTCACAGAGGTCAGTATTTTTACCATGTCACAAGCCTCATTTGTATCACATAATGATCATGCCATACTTAAAATTCATTTAACAAAATATAATGATTGCATAAAAACACTTACTTTAACATAACTCTCAGCAGCCTCAGAGAAGTATTGAACTATGTTCTTCAGATCCTCTTGAACATCAGGAGAATTATCTTAAAGAAAAGGCATGAGGTACAGTGAAGAAGTCTGAAGTGTGACACACTCATAAAAATAATATAAAAATTACTATATACAATTCTGCTTGTGCGTAAAACATCAGAATCTGTAGCTTTATACAGCCTACTACATACAAAATTAGTGGAAAGAGATCTGACCCGAAGGTTAGGAATGTAGCAATATGTCTTGCAAATAAAATTAAATCCGAGCATTCTTTTAATAGAAGTAACTTAATTATTCTGTCCAGCCTATTTGAATATGTGAGAAATGCTCTGAAAATTGTGGAAGTATGTCTTAACTAATTAAAAATAACATTTATTGTCTTTATTGTCTATCACATTATTTTCATTTTCAACAAAAGCATCCTCTAGGTGGTCGACCTCACACATATGCCACACACTAAATCTAACCCTTCCAATGCTGAGGCTACTTTCGCTTAAACCAAAAATCTTTGAAAATCATCTAAACCCTGTCATGTTCATATTCATTGGATAGCCCTTGCCGAGTTCTTTAAGATGAGTACCCAAGTGCAAGGGTTTCAGTTGATTTTTGCATCATTTTGTATTGGCCAAATTAGCCACCAGAGCATACGGGCCAGCAGACTTTCTTACCCATTGTCTTGTTTCTGAGTGTTCTCAGGTGCCTGTAGGCCTGTTCCTGCAGCATCTGAGCGATCTCGCGGTACATGGTGAAGTGTAGGGAGACCATGGTGTATGTACCCCCCTCTCTCCCCCACACTATATCTAACAGAGACACTTACCCATTGTCTTGTTTCTGAGTGTTCTCAGGTGCCTGTAGGCCTGTTCCTGCAGCATCTGAGCGATCTCGCGGTACATGGTGAAGTGTAGGGAGACCATGGTGTATGTATCCCCCTCCCTCCCCCACACTATATCTAACAGAGACACTTACCCATTGTCTTGTTTCTGAGTGTTCTCAGGTGCCTGTAGGCCTGTTCCTGCAGCATCTGAGCGATCTCCCGGTACATGGTGAAGTGTAGGGAGACCATGGTGTATGT